>CM053593.1:315506509-315523805 GCA_028646575.1 Pseudocheirus occidentalis | reverse complement strand
AAAGAAAACTGCCCTATATGGCAAAATAGAAATTGAAAGAATTCATTGATCTTTGCCTGAAAGAGATCCCATACTGAAAAATCCCAAAAACATCATAGCCAAATTTTAGAGCTCACAGATCAAGGAGAAATTATTGTAAGCAGCCAAAAAGAAACAATTCAAAATATTGTGGAGCTACAGTCAGGATTATACAGGATTTGGCAGCTTCGGCATTTAAGAACTGGAGGACTTGTAATATGATATACCAGAAGGCAAGGGGGTTAGGATTACAACCAGAAATCACCAACCTAGCAAAATGTAAGAGAATCTTTCAGGGGAAATAAAAGAACATTTAACAAAATAGAGGACTTTTGAGCATTTCTAATTAAAAGACAAGAGCTAGATAAAAAAATTTGATCTCCAAATACAAGACTCAAGAGAAACATAAAAAAGGTAAATAAGAAAGAGAAAGCATAAAAAATTCAATAAGATTAAACTGTTTATATTTTATGTAATAAGATAATATTTATAATGCTCAACTTTATTATTATAAGAGCAATTAGAAGGAGTATATGTAGATAAAAGGTGTGAATATAAGGTAACTTTGATGGGATGATACCTCCCCCTCCCCCCCCCAAAAAAAAAACAAAATAAAAGGGCGCGAAAGAAAATTGCACTGGAAGAAGAAGGGGGGAGTTTGAAAAGGGTAAATTATCCAAAAAGAAAGAATCCTGAAAGAGCTGTTATAATGAAGGGGGAGATGAGAAGGAGTTTGCAAGACTTAAACTTTACTCTCATCAAAATTGGCTCTAAGATGGAATAACATACACATTCAGATGGATATAGAAATCTACCTTACCCTATGAGGAAGTAAAAAGGAACAAGGATAATAGAAGGGGGACGTGGAACTGTTAAAGGGAAAATATATTGAGGAAAGCAGTAATCAGAAGTAAAACACTTGTGAGGAGGGAAAGGGTGTGTTATAAGAGATAATGAAAAATAGAATGGAGGGAAATACACAGTTATCATAACTATAAATGCAAATTGAATAAACTCACTCATAAAATGGAAGTGAATAGCAGAATGGATTAAAAACAAAAATCCTATAATATGTTGTTTACAAAAAAAATATGTACAGAGATACAGGGTAAAAGTAAAAGATTGGAACAAAATCTATTATGCTTCAACTAAAGCAAAGAAAGCAGGGGGAGCAATCATGATGCAAAGCAAAAAAAAAATCACAAAACAAAAGCAAAAATAGATCTAGTTTTAAAAACATATCTGAAAATTCTAAAAAAGGAAACGATAATTGCTAAAAGGTACCATAGACAGCGAAGTCATATTAATTCTAAACATATGATATAGAATCTAAATTTTTAAAGAAATGAGTTACAGCAGGAAAGTTATAAAGCTATACTAGAAGGTGACCTCAACTTTTACCTCTCAGAACTGGATAAATCTCATAAAAAGTAAACAGGAAAGAAATTAAAGAGATGAATAAAAATCTGGGAAGGATCAATATGATAGATCTCTGGAGAAAATTGAATGGCAAAAGAAAGTAATGTATGTTTTTCCCAGCAGTCCATGGCACCTACACCAAAACTGACCATGTATTAGGACACAAAAACCTCACAACCAAATGCAGAAAAGCAGAAATGGTAAACACATCCTTTTGAGATCATAATGCAATAAAATTACTTTCAATAACAGGCAATGGAAAGAGAGATTAAAAATTAATTGGAAATTAAATAATCTAATCCTAAAAAACAAATGGGTCAAAGGACAAATCATAGAAACAATCGATAATTTCATTAAAGAAAATGACAACAATGAGACTAAACAACAAAATTTATGGGATGTAGCCAAAGTAGTACTTAGGGGAAATTTTATATTTCTAATTACATGCAATTGAAAAAAAAACTAGAAAAAGAACAAGTTAAAAATTAAATTAAATTAAACAATAAAATGGAAATCCTGAAAAGCAAATAAAAGATTAATAAAATTGAAAATAAGAAAATCATTGAACTAATAAATAAAACTAGAAGTTGGTTTTATGGGAAAAAAAACCAATTAGCTAGATAAACCACTGGTTAATTTGATTTTTAAAAAGAAAAGAAGGAAATCAAATTACTCATTTCAAAAATGAAAGGGATGAATTCACCACCAATGAAGAGGAAATTAAGACAATTGTTAAGAGCTATATTGTCCAATTGTATGCCAATAAATTTGACAATCTAAATGAAATAGATTAATATCTACAAAAATATGAATTACCCAGATTAACAGAAAAAGAAATAAAATACTTAAATAACTCAGCCTTAGAAAAAGAAATTGAACAAGCCATCAGTGAAATTCCTAAGAAAAAATTCCCAGGACTAGACGGATTTACAAGTCAATTCTACCAAACATTTAGAGAACAATTAATCCCAATACAATATACACTATTTAGAAAAATGGATGAAGAAGGAGTCCTATTAAATTCCTTTTACAACACCAATATGATGTTGACACCAAAACCAAGAGGAACCAAAGCAGAGAAAGAAAACTATGGAGCAATTTCCCTAATGAATATTGATGCAAAAATTTTAAATAAAATACTAGCAAGGAGATTGCAGCACCATATCACAAGAACCTTAAACTATGACCAGGTGGGATTATACCAGGAATGCAGGAATGGTTCAATATTAGGAAAACTAACAGCATAATTGACCATATCAATAACAAAAAACAACAAAAATCATATGATTATTTCAATAGATGCAGGCAAAGTCTTTGACAAAATACAACATTTATTCCTGTTTAAAACATTAGAGAGCATAGAAGTAAATGGAGCTTACCTTAAAATGATAAGTAATATTTATCTAAAACCATCAGCAAGCATTATCTGTAATGAGGATAAGCTAGAAGACTTCCCAATAAAATCAAGGTAAAGCAATGATGCCCAGAGAAGAAAAAGAAATGAAAGGAATTAGAATAGGTAATGAGGAAACAAAACAACCATTCTTTGAAGATGGTATAATGTTATACTTAGAAAATCCTAGAGAATCAACTGAAAAACTACTTGAAATTATTAGCAACTTTAGCAAAATTGCAGGATATAAAATAAACTTACCTAAATCATCAGCATTTCTATATATTACCAACAAAGTCCAGCAGCAAGATAATAGAGAAATCCCATTTAAAATAGACAATATAAAATATCGCCAAGACAAACCCAGTAACTATATGAACACAACTATAAAACACTTCAGTCAAGTAAAGTCAGACCTAAACAATTGGGAAAATATTAATCAAAACTATAATCACATGAAAAAATTCTCTAAATCACTATTTATCAGTGAAATGCACATTAAAACAACTCTGAGATACCATCTCACCTATCAGAGTGGCTAATATGACAAAAAAAGGAAATGTTAGATGTTGGAGGGGATGTGGGAAAACTGGGACACTAATGCACTGCTGGTGGAGTTGTGAACCAATTCAACTATTCTGGAGGGCAATTTAGAGGGCTAGAGGGCTATAAAACTGTGCATACCCTTTGATCCAGCAATGCCACTATTAGGTCTATATCCCAAAGACATACAAAAAAAGCAGGGGGGAGGTTCTATTTGTACAAAAATATTTATAGCAGCTCTTTTTGTGGTGGCTATAAATTGGAAATCAAAGAGATGCCCATCAATTGGGGAATGGCTAAACAAGTTGTGGTATATGATTTTAATGTAATATTACTGTGCTGTAAGAAATGACAAGCAGGATGATTTCAGAAATACCAGGAAAGACTTACATGAACTGATGCATAGCAAAGTGAACAAAACCAGGAAAACATTGTACACAGTGCAGCAACATTGTCTGATGAAGAACTGTGCTATTCTCAGCAATACAATGATCAAAGACAATTCCAAAGACTAATGATGGAGTGTACTTTTTGCCTCCAGAGAGAGAACTGATATTGATTGAATACAGACTGAAGCATGCTATTTTTCACTTTTTTTCTTTCTTTTTTTTTCTTTTATTTGAGTCTTCTTAAACAAAATTACTCATACGGAAATGTTTTTACATAATTGTGCATGTATAACTGTTATCTAATTGCTTACCATCTCAGGAAGGAGGGAGAGGGGAGGGGACAAGAAGTGAATTTGGAACTCAAAACTTTAAATAAAAATGTTTTTTTAAATTGGGGATGAAAGAATTAAGAGGTGCTTTTTTGGCAGCAAGATAATGGAAACAAAGATGAGGTTTACTGATTGGAAAATATCTGAGTTCAATGTTATAAATCATTTATCAAAATGATAAATGTAAAAAAAAAAGATCTGAAGAATTCAGAGAAACACAAGAAGACTTGTACAGGCTAAGACTCAGTGAGACATGTAGAACCAGAAAGATAAGATGCCCTGTAACTACAATGATGTCAATGAAAAGCCCACTAAAAACAAAGAGAACCCCTATGGAATGGCCAGTCGACCCCAGACAAGAGATGGTAAATGCCCCTCCATCCTTGTTCAGAGAGGTGGCGTACTGTGGTGCAAAATGCTACGCAATGTTGATTATGCTTAACTGTTTTCTTTATTACAAAGGAAGGCTTACTAGAAATGACTGATGTGAAAACATAAGACATCAATAAAACCTTCATCCAAGAGATTAATGACAATCACATAATGACATATGCCTGCTTTCTCAGTTCTGCAAATCATCTGGCCAAATTTGTGAACCGAGACCACCAATGAGGCCAATCCAAAATACCTTAAAGACAAGATGACCAACAGAGTAGCTCTGTCTATCAGTAGAAGCCAGCTGTAGCAAGGATTTTGCATTTATCTCAAGGGTAGATTTTGTGACCATACAGGACTCCATCCACCATTAGCTATCTCTTTGTATGGGGCCACCTTCTTCTATGTCTTGCTGAGGTTAAGGGCTTTAGTCGTTGGTTCAGGGAAGGGTTATCTTATCATATATGTTGCCTCAGAATATATTTATATTCAAGTACCCTACCTCCCTATATGCTACCAGGGCCTGTCATTCTTATAGAGGTTGGTGAGGAAATGGGAGGGGGAGTGTTGGTTATGCTACTAAAGTCACTGGTGAGTCTATAATGAGGTTTGTCTCCCAGGTTAGTGCTAGACAAGGCAGTCTGAGACATTACCTTTACTTATGAATAGGAAGAAATAGACTGGGGGAACCAGCCAGCTGTGATGTAGCCCAGATAAAATGGTCAGAAAGCTACACAAGGAGAGTAACTGAATAGGAGATTAGGTGAATGCTGATATGTAATGATCTGTTAGCCTGATCTCTTCAATGGCAGTAAAATAAATTAGAGTACAATAAAAGACTCTGCATGCTGTCTAGAGAGAACCTAGGACAGGAATTATGAAGGAGTAAAGCTAGGAATGGATATCCAAAGATGCGCTATAAAAAGAACTCCTTTGGTGGAGATATTTGGATGTTAAGAATGAAAAATCCCTGGACCCCGACATCCAGAGCCAACATGAAAAAGCAGTGAAAACACTGGCACTGGAGATAGATCAAATCCCACATCTGATGCTTATTAATGTAGCTTTGGGCAATGGTGGCATCTCTAAGCATGACGATGGTGCTGAATTCTTCAGGGTGGTAATAAAGTTACTATAGATGTACTATATATCACATTTATAAAGTGATAGTTTAAAACCATGCAAACAGATGAAATTCCTTAGGGAATGAGTCTTAAGGGAGGAAAATGGGTTCTCAGGTTTTGTGGGATGCAAAGGATAGGGCAGGGCAGGTAAGCTACTACACACCATCCACTCTGCCCCTCATTACCCCCATGCCGTTTTGATCCTGTCAAGAAATGCTGGTGATCTCACTGTCTTGTCGCTGCACTAGGAGCAGCCTAAAGACACAGCACATCTTGAGAGTCTGACTCTAGGGGGGGGTAGAATGATTTTAAAAAAAAAAAAACATACTTAACTTGAACTTGCTTTATTGGCTTGCTAATGACTCCAGGTAGACCCCAGGGCTAGGGAGATGGCCTGTGATCTATGGCATTGTGTCTGAGGATCAGAGCTGTTCTGTTTCAGCTCCAGCTCATTGCCAGTAGCAAAGCAACCAAAACCCTGCAGCTGTCTGCTGTGGATGGTAGAAGAGGGGAAACTGCTGTCCATTTTTCCGCAGGCTGCCCTGATCTAGACCACCAGGTGGCACAGTTATGGTGTTGGATTTAGAGTTAGGGAGGTCTCAGTTCAAATCCTATTTCAAATACTTATTAGTTGTATGACCCTGGACAAATCGCTTAATCTGTTTTAGGCTCAGTTTTCTCATCTGTAAAATGAACATCCATGTGTTCATCCTGAGTCCTTCATTTCTCTATCAGGAAGTTGGTATTATGTTTCGTCACTAGTTCTCTGGAATAGTAGTTGATCACTACAATGATATGAGTTCTTAAGTTGGAAAAGTTGTTTGCGTTTTCCGATATTGTTGTCATTTTATAAATTGCTCTCCAGGTTCTATTCATTTCAGTCTGTATCAGATCATACAAGCCTTCCTAGGTTTCTCTCAAACCAGACCCTTTATCATTTCTCACATTTATATACGATAATTCATATATCCCACCAAATTTAAGGGCATCCTCTCAGATTCCCATTCTTCGCCATCTCAAAAAAAAACTATATATATTTTTGTACCTCCTTAGAGTTTATTTTTTATCAAAACTAACCTTTTCCTTAATTTACTTTTCCTCTAATTCTCCCTGCTGCCCCATCCCTTTTCCCTCATATTTTTAAGTGAAATGTATTTCTGTGCCAACTGTATATGTGTATTTTCTTCCGTTTAAAAATCAGTGCAGACTGAGATTCAAATATCAGTCTCTCCCCACCCCTCCCCCAATCCCCTTTTCTTTGTTTGAATAGATGTCTACGAGCCCACTCTGATCATGTGAGATAAATTTCCTTGATCTTCATGTCTCTTCCTCCAACTCAGTGTATTCTCTTATCGCTTTCTCCCTTATTCTCTTAAGATTATTAAGACAACAGAACCACTCCAAGACCTTTTCTAATTAGACTCCTTTGGTGTACCCAGATAATGATAGGATTCAGAGGGTACACATTGTCATGTCCTCAGAAGTCCTCCATCATTGTTCATTCATGTTTACCTTTTTATTTTTCTCTTCACTCTTGTGTTTAAACTTCCAAGCGTCTCTGCACTTCTGGTCTTTCATCAAAAATGCTTGGATGTCTTCTATTTCCTTTACTTTTTTTCCCCTCTAGCATTAAACTCAGCTTTGCTGGATAAGTAATTCTTGGCTTTATGCCCACTATCCTTTGCTTAATGCATTTCAGGTTTTCTGCTCTTTTATAGTGGTGGCTGCTAAATTGTGTGTGATATTGACTGTGGCTCCCCAGTTCCTGAATTCTTTGTTTTTGACTTTTGGCAGTAATTTTTCTTTGACCTCTGAATTTTGCCTACAATGTTCTTGGGAATTTTGTTTCAGAATTTCTTTTAGGAGATAACCAATAAATCCTTTCTGTTTTTACTTTGAAGAGATCTAAGAAAATTTCTTTTAAGATTTCTTAAAGTGTTATGTCTAAGTCATATTTGGGGTCATATCATTCAGGTAGTCCAATTATTCTTAATTTTTTTTCTCCTTGATCTATTTTACAGGTCAGTTGTTTTTACTATGAGATATCTTACATTTTTTCCATTTTTTCCCCAGCATTTGACTTTGTTTTAATATTTATTGTTATTTCATAGAATCATTGTATTCTTTTTGATCCATTCTAATATTTAGAGGGGGCAGCTAGGTGTTGCAGTGAACAGAATGCCATCCCTGGAGTCAGGAAGACTCATCTTCCTGAGTTCAAATCTAGTCTCAGACACTTAGTAGCTGTGTGACCCTGGATAAGTCACTTAACCTTTTCGTCTTAATCCACTGGAGAAGGAAATGGCAAACCACTCCAGTATCTTTGCCAAGAAAACCCCATGGACAGAATAGTCCATTGGGGTCATAAAGAGTTGGACACAACTGAACATTAACTGTCATGTCAGCTCTGCTCTCCCCAATGTAACTTTTTAAAAATAGGATTTTATTTTTTCCAATTACATGTAAAGACAATTTTCAACATTCATTTTTTATAAGATTTTGAGCTCCAAATTTTTCTCCCTTCCTCCTTCCTCCTTAAGATGGCAGGCAATCTGATGTAGAGTATACATGCTCAATCATGTAATGCCAATTTAACTTTTCTTTTAAAAAATATTTACTGTTGTCCTTAACTTCATCCCCAGGCTCAGCTCATTCTGAACCTTAGTATTCCAGACACCATTCTTTTTTTAATGTCATGAATTTTTTAACTCAATTTTTAAGCTTTTCTATCTCCATTTACTCTTATGAGCCTCTTGTTTTTCCTATTCAAACTACCTAGGGTCACATTTATTTAATATATAATTCCCTTAATTACATGTGAAAACAATCATAATATCCTTTTTTTCCTTCAAATTTTGAGTTCCAAATTCACTCCTTCTCTCCTTCCCTATCCCCTCTCATCCTGAGGGAGGTGTCTAGCTACCATTATCTCTCTTTTCTCAGAATTTATTTTAGTTTTCAACATTCATTTCCACAAAATTTTGAGTTACAAATTTTCTCCCCATCATTCCCCTACCCCCACCCCAAGATGGCAAGCATACTGATTACTCCTTCCCCCAATGTGTCCTCTCATATATCACCAATATCCCTGTCTTTCCTCCTTTCCCCCCCTCACTTTCTTGTAGGGCAAGACTGATTTCTATACCCCATAGCCTGTATATCTTATTTCCTGGTTGCATGTAACAACAACTTTTTAACATTTGTTCTTAAAACTTTGAGTTCCAGATTCTCCCTTTTCTTCTTGCAATTCACTATAGGTTAGACATGAAAACACTTCCACACTAATCCAGACAGTATTCTTATAGGACCATGCCATGCTTTGATATTTTATACTGTTCCACTCTTTCATTTTCTTCACCTTTTCTTCTGTCTTCTGTACATAACTTTTTTAAAAAGTGTGAGCTTGTTGCTGAGCTCCCTTTGTATCTATCTACATTAGTCTCATCAGACAACTTCCTCTTTTTCTTCTCTTCAAAATTATTGCCTTTGTGCCTTTTGTTATGGAGAACTCCCTAGCTGACTTCCCTGGGAGAATCTTAGGTCCTGAGATCCTACCTGTCCTTTTTGTGAATGCTTTTAAATCTTCCCCTCAAATCTCAGGGTCAGATTATACTTTTCCTTCCATTCTCTAGTATACATTCTAAGATGGGATGGCATACTAATTTTCCTGGGGGGAACCCCCCAGTTCTCTTTCTTCATGAGAATCCCCTCCAAAATAGAACTTCTCCTTGTTGATCTGCACTTTTTTAAAGGATGTTAAGGCTAAAAAAGAAAGTATTCACTGTTCTTTTTTGGGCTGAGAGACAGGACCAGGTAATCCCCTGTTGTTACTATATCATACTTCTAGTCCAGCCTTATGATTGGTTTCCCTAAGTCTTCATCCATTTCCTGTCCAGGAGGTCTGCAGTCATCTCTGATACCAACATTGCTTTAGTTTTTGTCTCCATTAATATTCACAGAAATTCTTTTACCAGACTTTCTCACTTTGGTCTTTAGAAATCCTTATATGAACATATCTTCATATTATATTATATTACTTTCCCCTTTCCTTTTATTTAACCTTAAAAAAAAGATACAGTCATAAATAGGGTGGAGACACTGGGACTTAGTCCTAGAGCACTGAATTAATAAGGCACTAGAAGCAGTTGCAAGAAACACAGTGGGACCATATGGTGTCAGCCCTAGATGGGGAGGTTGGCAAGGCCTAGGAGGTCTTGAACAGTGGTGATGATGGTGCATGTTAGCACTCCTAGGGAACTAAGAATGGCAAGTATGGTGAGGAGAGGGCATGAGGGGAGGTCTAACAGCTTTCCTGATATACAAAACCTGATTCTTCCCTTCACCCCAGTGTCCGCACATGCCAATGAAACCAGGAACCTCTATCTCTTCTCCCTCTCTGTCTCTGTCTCTGTCTCTGTCTCTCTGTCTCTCTGTCTCTGTCTCTCTCTGTCTCTCTGTCTCTCTGTCTCTCTCTATCTCTCTCTCTCTGTCTCTCTCTCTGTCTCTCTCTGTCTGTCTCTGTCTCTGTCTCTGTCTCTCTGTCTCTCTCTCTCTCTGTCTCTCTCTCTGTCTCTCTCCTGAACTTATTGAAAACTTTGGAATAACCAGAAAAAGGGTTTCCAAATGTAAAGATATCTTTCTCCATACAGATAGTGGGAGAAGTCTGGCCTCAGGAAAGAAGTGACAAAGGGTGAGAACCCTCTGCCAAAACATTAAAGTATTGGGTGCCGGTATCTGCACCAGCACTTCTACCCTGGCCTAAGCAAGTGCCCTCCCCCGTGATGGTACATACACTTGGACAAAGACCATCTCCACAGAAGAGAGAAGAAACAACCAAAAACCCACATGGTCTCACTCCCACTGTGTGTAGGTAAAGTTGTAGGTAGGGTGAGGCTTCCCACTACACATTTAAAACTCAACCTGTGAGTGAGGTTAGTGTCACTTGGCTTAAGCACGATTTGATTTGCATTGTTTCAGATGCACAAATGTCTTACTTGTTACAACTCTGATTAGGCAGCTGTGTGATTTAATAACTTTATAATCCTGGGCAAGTCAGCCTCTTTCAGCCTCAATTTCCTCATCTGTAAAGCAGGAATAATAATAATAATAATAACGCCTAATTGCCCAGGATTATTTTGAGGATCAAATGACATGATATATAGAGTGCTTTTCAAACTTTAGCAACACTATATAAATATTACCTTCCAAAGTCATAGTCTCATCAAGGATCTCCATTCAGGAGGTGAGGGGGGAGTACCCTCTCTTTTAAAGGAATAGATTAATTTAGATTAGAGTAGCCAATTAACAAGGGACCAGAAATATTGAGGGAGAAACCCCCAGGAATACAGGGATCCTGAGACCAGAGTTCCCAGGGCAAGGTCGCCTGGAATGAATTTAGGGACTCAAGCATTCTTTAAGTTAAGTTGGCAAAGATTTATTGCTTCACTATACAGTGGGCAGGAGTTCTTAGAGAACCCTGCAACCTTAGAGGGGCACAGTTAAAGTTTGTATAGGATTAACTATAGTAAAACATGTGCCAAATGTGCTAACTAGGTGATTCAGGGCCAGATTAGGGAGTGGTTAAGGAGTGGTCAGTTCTTAAAGGAACATGTATTTTTAATATCTACTGAGCAGGTATTTTACCCAGAGTTCACTGGGAAATAGCCCAAGGTGGGGGTGGGGTGCTACAGAGAGATGTGGTTTTAGGCCTGAAACATCACTAAGTCAACTAACAGGGCTGACTGAAAAATACCCCCATCAATGTCTTGTTAGACAAGATAAACTCAAGGGAATATACATATGACTAAGTTTAGGATACACATGATAGGTCAGTGATTAGTAAACATCTTTATGACGCAATACATAGTCAGTCCAGCCAGTACACAGCTGGTTCAAACTGCTAAGTTCTGTAGGTGCAGCTGGCTACTGAATCAGAAAGAAGGATAACTATTTTGCTAGGGCATGCTGCCCTTGAGCTGGAGAGAAAGCACCTGAGATAGTGTTTTGAGGCTAGGGAGATTCAAGGCTAGGGAGAAGTGTGATTTTGGAACTGGGGTTCAAGCATAGCACCCAAGCACCCCATCACAATTAATTAAGGAACGGAAAACTTTGAGTTCAAGACAGTCACATGGCCTATGTTGTTCTGGTGGGAGCTGAGTTAGGCAGGAAGTACATCAGTATTCAGTTATTTTTCAGTAACGTCAGACTTGTTGTGACCCCCTTTTTGGAGTTTTCTTGGCAAACATACTAGAGTTCTTTGCCATTTCCTTCTCCAGCTCGTTTTACAGATGAGTGAAATAAGGGCAAACAAGCTTAAGTGATTTGTCCAGGGTCACACAGCTAGTAAGTAAGTGTCTGAGGCTGGATTTGGACTCAGGAAAATGAATCTTTCTGATTCTGGGGCCAGCACTCTATTCACTGTGCCACCTAGCCTCTGTTTGAGGTATCAAACAGAAAACATGGTTTAGTGCGTAGACTTTTCGTCTCGGATTCAACAAGACTTGAGCTCAAATCCCTCCTCAGACATTTACTAGAAAAGCCATTGAACTTCTCTCAACCTGTTTCTTTATCTGAAAAATACAGATAGCTAATAGCACATGTGGGTTTCTTCACATGTGGTTTTTAGTGAGGTTAATAAGATAATACTTGGAAGTGCTTTGCAAACCTACAGCCTTGCACAAATGGTAGCTCTAATAAGTATTATTGTTATCTAGAATTTGACAATTAATCAAGATATTAGGTATCATCCAAAAATGATACCTATTCAGTGTCATGGCCTGGGGCTGGGGTTGGTGTGCACCTGTAAAGATGATATGTATCTTTCTGAAAAATGCTGGCAACCAGAAAAGGGGTGTATCTTCCTGAGCAAGGACACTGGAAAAAGCATAAATCTCAGGGTGTGGCTAGAAGACACTAAATTAATATGTCACTTTAATTGTGGGAAGAAAAACTAAGTAAATCATTTACTTAGTATCATAAAGGCCAAGAAATGTGAAGTCATGTTTGTGGATAGAAGGCCAGCCTGAAACCAACAAGATCTGGATTCAAATATTACCTTTGATACATACTGGTCCCATGACCCTGAGCAGGTAATTTAAACTCTCAGGGAGTAAACAACCAGGTTACAAAGTTAAGACTAAATTAAGATGAGGTTACAAAGAAGGTGTCAACCTGTAAGGTACCATTTTCTTCAACTAAGAATTTGCTTTGCTAATGAAATCATGATCCAGTCTCTATCTCCATAGAATAAGAAAAGGGGTGACTTGTTTAAATTTTCTTTTTTTTTTTTTAATCAATCTTGAGGCAGGGTTTCCATTGGCTCCCAACCTATAATCAAAGGATACTCTTTGGGTAATATGTAACTCTAATAGCACTCTTGTGTAGTGCTTTAAGGTTTCCTAAATGCTTCCCTCCAACCACTTGTGAAACAGGCAGTATAAATTTTGTTCCCATTTAGCAAGTAGGGAAATGGACTTTGAGAAGTTAGGCGTTGGCCATTTTCTAGAAGCTACTCAATTGACTTGGGTGGGATTCAAGGCCAGGACTTCTGATTCCATATTGTATAATATCTACTATAATATGTACTGTGTCTCATTGCTTAAAATAAATAGATAAACCATTTACTTTGTGCCGGGCATTTTGCTGAGCACTGAGAACACAAATATAAGCAAAACAGAAAAATAGTCCCTGGGCTTAAGGTCCTTACATTTTAATGAATGAAGACAATTAGATAAAGGGAGCTGAAAAGTAGGGATGGGGAGAGGGAGTACCCACTGGGGGCAAAGTGAAAAAGTTCAGAGAGACAGAAGATAAGAAGGGAGAGAGATATACATGGCTGGCCAGGGCATTGCCTCACCCAGCCGGAGGTCCCAGACAGAAACTCAACAATTGGAGGAGGGTACCACAGGTGTAGAGGCATCTCCAGGTTAAAAAGGCAGCCGCAATGGAGATGGAAAAGTCTGGAGAATCAAGAGTGGAGGCTGGGGTGTCTAGGTGGTGCAGTGAATAGAGCACCGGCCCTGGAGTCAGGAGTACCTGAGTTCAAATATGGCCTCAGACACTTAACACAAAAAACTAGCCGTGTGACCTTGGGCAAGTCACTTAACCCCAACTGCCCTCCAAAAAAAAAAAGAGTAGAGGCTGGGGGCAAAAGACTTCTGGAAAATCTCTTCAGCTTTGGCCCCACCCTGCCATAGAAATATCAAATCATCCCCCAGTACAGGCAGGGTCCTCTCCAAGTCTAAAGGACAATAAGAGATGCTCTAACTGGGTGCTAGCTGCTTATTGGAGGGTGGGGATTTGAGTTGTGAGGCAGAATTGCATAAAGTCACCTGCCTCACTCTGTCTTCCAGAGTCATCAAAGTCCCAATGGTAAGCTGAAAGTCAGGATCACTGGTGATAGCCCCAGATGCAGTGGATGACCTTGGCATCTTCGATGTCTGGCCAAACTCTAATAAGTGATCCACAGCACCTTCTTCAACTGCCTTCCTGGCCATTGGAGCAAATGGTTCTCATTTGTCCATTCCACATGCTTGGGGTAGATGCACCCCTAACTCATTGATGGGTTTGAGGCCTGTTGGTTACCCTCAACCTCATTTAGCCCTGTCTGCTGAGACAGTTCTCCCAGGGTGTGGCCATTGCCCATGCTACAGCTTTTTGGAAAGTTGGGTGACAGGTGGACACCAAAGATGGATGAGTAGCCCTGAAAAGAGCTCAGCAAACCCCCACACCAGACGTGCTAGTCCTCCCTGAACATTCTATACTCCCCCTTCCTTTTTTTATGTGCTGGTCTCTACCATTAGAGTGAGAACAGGGATTGACTTTTGCCTCTTTTTCTATTCCTAGCACTTAGCACAGAGCCTGGCATATAATAGGCACTTAATTAATGCTTATCGACTGACTTATCTGTAAAATACTTCCCAGAACTGTTGTGAAGGCCAAATGATAAACATTTGTATTTTGCAAAACTTAAAGCACCATATAAATATTATTATTGTTGTTATCATTATTCTTGAAAGAAAGAATTTCAAAGATTATCTTGTCCAGCCCTTACCAGTATCATGAATCCCTTCTATGCCAGCTCCTGTCAGGGACCATCTCCAGGGTTTGGGAACCTGCAATATCAAGGGCACATGTGACCCTCTAGGTCCTCAAGTGACTGAATCCAAACTTCACAGAACAAATTCCCAGAGTCTCTCCTTAAAGACCTCCAGGGACAGGAAATTCACTACTATAGGAAGCAGCACATTCTATTTTTTGTTGTCTGGTTATAGGAAAGTTTCTCCTTATATTGAGTTGAAATCTATATCAGGAGTAAAAGAAATTGACCAGAGCCCCCAAATGGAGCTCCTTCTATTTATACCTCTTTTAAAAAAAAAACCTGTTTTGTTTATTTGTCTCCTACTTAAGCCTGAAGTTCAATCTCTTGGGAAGGAACACAAAAGACCATCTTGAAAAAATACAAAGTACACATCTGGAGAAAGAACTATGGAGTCTGAATGCAGATCAAAGCAAATGACTCGCTCTGTTTCTTTTTTGTTTTGTTTTTTATTCTTTATTGTTCACTCCATTGGTTATAATCCTTGTTTACAACTTGACTAATGTTTAATGTGAAGGTATATGTGGAACCTATATTGGATTACACACCGCCATGGGTGGGGGGGGAGGGAGAAGGAAACAGAGGGGGAGAAAATTTGGAGCTCAAAAACTTGTGAAACTATATTTGTAAACTAAAAGTACATGCATTTTTTAAAAAATCTTAATAAAAAGAAAATAGAAAGTGAAAATTGTTCGGGGGGGAATTACTCAAAATTACAAAAATACCAAATAGCTTTAAGGTAGAGGCTGAAGATTCAGGTAGAAGCTTTGAATTTGAATTTGATGGGAGGAGGGAGGGGATGCTCCAGACATTTATCTTTACTTTAATTGATTCTTGAATCTCTCTTCTATGAATCTAGGTTTGGTCAAGTTTATATAATTTGAAGGCAATGGCTCATAGTACAATGGAAAGGGCACTGAACTTGGAAACCAAAAGATATGGGTTTAACTCTAGGCTCCATCATTTATACAACTTGTATTTCCTTAGCTGGACAGTTAGATGGTGCAGAGGATGGAGTTCAGGGCCTGGAGTAAGCAAAACTCATCTTCCTGAATTCAAATCCAGCCTCAGACACTTCCTAGCTGTGTGACCCTGGACAAGACACTTAACTCCACTTGCCTCAATTTCCTCATCTATAAAATGAGCCAGAGAAGAAATGACAAACCAGTTCAACATTTTTGCCAAAAAAACCCCCAAAAAACGCCAAATGGAGTCACAAAGAATCTGAAGCAACAACAACAATGTCCTTAGCTAAGCTACTCAACCTTTCCTAACCTTATTTTTCCCTTCTGTGAACTGGGGGTATGACCTTCTACAGGGTGGGTGGTTGTGAGAATCAGATACCATAAACCTAGGAAAGAACTCTTTGTTCTTACAAATTGCTTAATTGCTATATATAATATAGATTATAATTGTTCATTGCTGTGTAAGTATAAACTATTAGGTTTTAAGAATACCCTCCTCAAAACTGAAAACATGACTATTTACTTAATTTTTTTCCTAATAATTCAAACCAAGTCAAAACCCCTAAACAAAAAGAATTAATTTGCTCATGATCATAAACTTGTAGAGATTTTCTAAAGAGGAGAAAGTGGACAAAGCACTGGTCTTGGAGTTGGGAAGACTTAGGTTTGAATACTTTCTTGACAACTAGCTGTGTGACCTTGGGCAACTCACCTTAACCTCTCTCTCTCTCTCTCTCTCTCTCTCTCTCTCTCTCTCTCTCTCTCTCTCTCTCTCTCTCTCTCTCTGGGACTCAATTTCCTCACTGTAAAATGAAGAGGTAAGACTCTAAGGCTTTTAAAATTGCTTCCAGACCTAAATCAGTGATCCTAGAATTCCATGACCTTTCTGAATCTGTAAAATGCGGCAGTTAGACTATGATCTCAAGTCCTTGCTCTAACATTCTGAATGTTACTTATTAGCTTCACGAAAAGTCAGGGAGGGACAAACTGATCTGAGAAGCACCTACATAGAAATAATATTTGAATCCATAGGCGCTGATAAGATCACCAAGCAAGGAGAGCAGTAGTCTCAACAGACTTAGAAGGAAGTCGGGAAGGATTTGAGGAAAAGATCATGAGTTCAGTTTGGGACATGACATTGTCTTGTTTCCTTAATAGACCAGAAAGCAGGGGCCATATCTTATACCTTGCATTCTACCAATGCTCAGTCCAGTATCTTGTACATAGTACGAGAGGTTGTGAGGTCTAAAGAACTGAACACATGAGTTTGGTGCTAGCCTCAGTCCCTTTCATGCTTGGGCGAGCCGCTTAACCTTAACCTCAATTTCCTTGTCTGTAAAATAGGCATGATAATTTGTCTCTTGTTTCTATCCTAGGGAAACTGTTTCCCTTCCAGCATTTAATACAGTGCTTTGTACAAGTCTTTGGTACTTCCATTAATCTGTGATATTAATATAACTATTTCTTCTACTGATAGAGATGGCAAGCCCTCCAACAACTTTTATCACAGTAGGTGCTTAATGAATGATTATTGAATTGAAATGAGGAAAGCATTTTGTAAAACTATAAATTGTTATTTAAATGTAACCTGAAATAAAGGAATCCTTTTTAAAAAATGTAACCTGGTAGAAATTGTAACCGGTT
>CM053593.1:315423507-315506009 GCA_028646575.1 Pseudocheirus occidentalis | reverse complement strand
GGAAGAAATATTTTTATGGCAAAATTTAAAGTCTCTGAACATGTTGCTTAACATCTGAAGTTAGATGAGGTTTTGGGGATTTAATTATTTTATCTTCAAAAAATTCTTCATAGGCAACAGAAATGCAAGGGGAGAAGGGCAGACTCAAATAGGAGAGTATTCCTTACCATGTATAAAGTGGTGTTTTTCACGTAGGTCACTAGATTGTAATTTCATGAAGCATTATGTGAACACAGATGTTTATAAATCAATCTGTCCATCCCTTCCTCCTCTTGAATCTCTTTTTCTTCAGGGAAGATCCAGATAGAATTTCTATCAGTTTTCAGTGTCAAGATAGTACTCTCTAGCAGGCTCTTCTTTCCCTAGGCCAACATACTATGTGACCTGTAGCCTACATTACAGTCAGTGCTTTATACTCTTAAGATAGCAAGCTAGTCAACCAACAAGTATTTATCTAGAACCAAATAAACCTTCTTGAATGCCAGGGGGTGATCCCAAAGAAACCAAAGAAAGTGAGCTGTATTCTTCAAAGAACTTGCAGTCTACTTGGGAAGATAATTATGCATGCATGAAACAACATCAGAACAATTAAAGAGAGAACTTAACACCAAGCCCTACATAATAGAGCAACAACTAGAACAACTCATATTTTTTATAGTGCTGCAAATGTTACAACATATTTTTTTGAATATCTGAGGAAGTAGGTAAAGGAGGTAATAATCAGGAAAGATGTCCCGTGGGAGCTAAGCTTTAATCCAGGTCTTGAAGGAGATGACATGGGCAAAGGCAGGCTTCTTAATCAACATTTCATCAATGAGCCTTAATGCAGTACTTCTACATAGGAATCTCCAATGGCAAAATGGTCATCGAAGACCTACTGGCCCACTGACTGCTTTCTATTTTTATTATACCTGTAAGAGAAGAGGGGCAATACCACAGGAAAGGACAAATTCTCTCCCCTATAGCTGACCTTAATCCTTAACTATGGACTTGGTGGGGATTATGTGTTGGACGTAAGGGTCCACACAGTATATAATGGAAAGTGTACTTGTCTTGGAATTGGAAGCTCTGGGTTTGGTTTGCAGTTGATATTTCATAGCTGAGTAACTCACTTAACCCTCACCGAGCCCATTTCCTCATCTGTGAAATAGAGAAAATACACTCAAACATCTCAAGAGCTCTGGAGATCATGCTTTGTAAAGAGCAAACTATTACATGAATGTACAGAGTTATTACTTGATATCTCTGCTTCTAAGAAGATCACAAGAAAGCTCTTACAAACTGTGGCCTGCAGAGTGGAGCCCATGTAGTCTTGATACTTCCTAAAGTACTTTCTAAGACAAACCCTAAAACTGGATTTCATCAGCAATCTAAAGAAAATAAGGAATACAACATTTTCCTCCACTATTGCCCAATAGAGAATATAACAATAAAAACTTTTGAAAAAAAAAAGTCTTAAACAACTGCAGATCAATTCTCTGCATTGGCATAATATTGCAAAAAACAACAACAACAACAACCCATCTTATTGGTAACTTCAACATCTCTTTTAACATTGATGATGGCAGGCAGGTTGTGGGTGGGCATATGTGTCAGAGGGGCGACATGGTGTGTTGTTGCCTCTGACTTGTATTGGCCCTATCACTGTCTAGGCAAGCTCACCAAATCTCTAAGACTCTTAGAAGTTAGAGAAGGTGTTGCTCTTCATTCGTACAGTAAGTTTCCTCTATGTGAGTTCTTTATACCCTGATGAAATCATAAGTCTTGTAAAAAAAAAAATGGAGAGGACGAGAAGCCACTTGATATCAAGATTTGATTGCTCAATCCTCTCAGCTTAATATAGTTTTATTTTCAAACATAAACCAAAATTAAATTGAGCTAATTAATTAAACCACTTAAAATTCTTCTCTCTACCATACATCAAATGTTTTAAAAGTGGGAGATGGTATCACGTGTAAAAATTTCAAAGTTTTCCCTCTAAGGTTTTCATTTGGACTTGTAATTCAACTAGACAAATTATCATGGCTTTTTTCCATCAAGAGACATTTCCAACAAAATCTTAAAGCCAAAACAAGTACTGTCAGTATGTTCACACCATTTGGTGAAATACACAGTGAACCAACAAAACAAGCCTATGGGGAAATTTTACCAAGTTAAATATGTATTAATCTTAACAGTGAATAATATATCATGCCATTTTCTCTTACTAAAACCTAAATAAACACTAAAATGATGTCATTTAGCACTTTCCACATTACGGTGATTTCCAAAGGATATTCCTTGTTCCTTATTCTTTCTATGTCTATTCTTTAGGGGACTTTGCATCATGACAGAGAATAGCTGAAGAGTGAGGAGAAAGAGAAGAAAAAACATTCAGAAATAACATTAAAAATGTACTGTAGAGAACAGATAATCTATGGGCATAACAAAGTAGTCATTTAGCATAGCATAATATAATGGTCTTAACAATTAATGCTGCTATCAAATGTGGTAATTTATTCCCAGGGAGTAATTGTAGTGAGAGAATCCAGCTCTGAGTCATATTAGTTATTATCAGGGAAGACAAGTCCCTGGAAAACTACATATTCCAGAGTAACTAGCAAATATTACAGGTTTTGGTGAATGCTAAAGGTATAACTCTATAGAAGTCTAAAGCTCTGCTATTATAGGCCATATACTGACTTGTACATAGTGGAAGATTGCTATCTGTCAAATCAACATAGTGACATGAAGAAATTTCAATTCAGTACTAGTAAACTGCATCATGTAAGCACCATGTCTTAAACATATATATATATATTTTTTTTTTGCATTGCCCACCAAGACTAGCACAATGTACTTGGTAAATGCTAAATTAATCTCTGCTGATTTGCCAAGAACATTAACAATTTTCACTTATGTTGGGTATGCATGAAGAAAAGGGAAGTTAAGGAGTTATTAGCCAAAGTCTGTAAACTTGCTTTTTTATAGATATTTTGGTAACAATGTTTCATTATAACTGGTTTCCTTTGGAAGCTTGCTGTTTCATTTTATGTATTTAAAAGCATTATTTTGAAAAGGTTTCACAAGATTGCCAAGGGGGCATGACACATGTGAGGTCTACGAGACCACGTCAGATAGTGTTTATTTTTATACTTTGTCCACTCAGTATACCAGGATGCCATAAGGTGTCATGAGAATGACTTCTAGAATTTCAGAGCTGGAAAGGAGCTTCAACCTCATCTAGTTCATTCCCCCTTCCATTTCTACAAAGTGATAACCTCTTTGGAAGAAACTGCTGTTTACATATTAAGCATTTGTATAGAACTTCTTAAGATTATTTTCATTTAAAACATTTTGACTTCATGTACGACACAACCGTAATGACCTGTAAAATCGGAATGTTGGGCCTGGGAGAGATCTCAGAGGTCATTTAGTAGAGTCTATCTTAAGAAAGAGTATTGGATTAGGAGGTGAGACCTGAGTTTGACTTCATGTGGCCTGGACATTTATTGATTATATCATCTAAGGCACATCACTTAACATGAGACTGTTTGCTCAACTGTAAAAGTATTCTAATAATGCAGCAACTATGGGGTTGTGACAAAGACTTTTGCATTCTTTAGAGCACTACATATTTATTATTATTGTTGTTCATCCAAAAACATTTCAGAGATGGGGAAAGCATGGGCAAGAAAGGTTTAGGTGACTTGCCCAGACACAGATGGCTAGTTGTGTGATCTGTTACTATAATTCAGTTGTTTTTCCGTTTTGTCTGAGTCTTTGTGACCCCATATAGTTTTTTGGCAAACATACTGAAACGATTTGCCATTTCTTTTAGCTCACTTTACAGATGAGGAAACACAGACAAAGAAAATTAAATGACTTGTCCAGGGTCACAGAGATGGAAGCATCTGAGGCCAGATTTGAACTTAGGAAGATCTTCCTGACTTCAGGTCTGGTATTCTAACCACTGTACCACCTAGATGCCCTGATTCTATAATACTGTAATAAAAGAACTTGCTACTCCTAGTCCATATGATATATTTATAATATAACTACCACCTGAAAAGATGGCGTTGGTTTAAGCAGTCAGGTTTAAGCCAATCAAAAGGGTACAAATAGTCACTGCCTTTCCTTCCCTCTGTCTCAATTAGTAAAGATTAACTAATTGGAATTGAATAGAAAAAAATATTTTTTTTAAAGGATATAAATGCTAAACAGTCACCATATGCCAATAAGCAGGGTCATCATTCTTTCAACAGGCTTTTGGCAAATCCCACCTTAAGAAAGTACCTGAGTGACCTTTTGGTCAGGTTCGTCTTCAAGGAGATGAATCCAGATCCTGGGGTCTATCTACTTTTTCGTGGTTGTCTACAGCGTCCGAGCTAGCTGAACACAGAGTTTAGTCAGAGGATCTAAGGAGAGACTGTTTTGTCAAGCTTCCTCTATTTACATGACCTTAAGCTTACTACACTTGAGGGAAAAATAACTTAAATTCCACTTCCATATCCTATTGAAATATGGCCCACTTCCAGAATGTTAGAACTCTTGCTAGGAAAGTGTAAAAGACTTAGCTTGTTTTCTCTGGGGATTAAACTTCCTCTGGCCTACACTTCAGATGAAAAAGAATATTAGATTCAATGTCATAATCTCCTAGATTTCTCATAGCCTACATCTGGCAGCTCAGCTTTCTGGTGTTTAACTTCATACTTTCCTTAGGAGTATGAAATGAAAGTCTCATTAATCAAGGGTGTGATGTAGACACTTTTTTTTTTAAACAGGCCAGACTATTAGACTTGACCGTTACGAACTTTACTCACCTCTACAGCGCTAAATAAGGGGCTTCTGGATACCTGACTGGCAGTGTTGAAATCCGTTACTAGGAACTCCCAACATGGTATTTAACAAAGGAAATTAAGTAATAATCCTTATGGAGAAGTATCCTTGGAGCTATATATGATGGGGAGCCAAAAGGTCAGACCTATACGGTCCTCAACATAATAAAAAAAAAGCAGAGCAAAAAGTTGGCAAATCATCATAAAAGATAGAAAGATATTACCATTTGGTACACTGACATCAGACAGACTTCCAGGAATTTTCAAAGACAACTTAAAAAAATATAGAATATCCCCTTCTGTCTCCCTTCTATAACTGCTAAGCCTGCTAAAAAGTGAGCTGTCCAAGAAAAAGGATTAAAATTAAATAAAAATATGCTCTCTCATTTACAGAATAACAGAGGGTTACATAAAGACAACAGAAATTGGGGAAGACCTTTCCCCTTAAAGGTGTTTCACACTCTGGGGCTACTCCCATACCTGCTGTAGGTTTGGCCTCATGGCACCTGCTGCCTTCTTCCATCAAAGTACTGTGAGGCATGTATTTTAAGACTGATGCCAAGTATCATCATAGGATGCCCCTTGATATCATCACAGGTGTTAAAAACCAATCAGGCTTGGGAATTCCTAGGCTAGAAGCACAAGGTAGCCAGGGGTTTTAGATAGATGGAAATGTATACAGTTAGATTATGTCAAAATCTCCCCCTGAGGTTTTCAAATGAAGACTGGATATGACTGCCTCCTTGCATAGTTACAGCCAACTCTTCAATTATTCAAGGTCTTGTGAATCTAGTTTGGGGAATCATCCAGAACCACTCACTTCTCCATTTTTTCCCCTGCTCTTTACTTGTTTCATAAACCACTAGCTCTACCCCACACCCTTATCCCACCAGAATATGAGCAGGGGGGAAGGAAAAGGAGATAATGTTCAGAACAGTCAATTTTATTATTTAGAACATTGAATTTTAGAGCTGGACGGGACCTCTTAGCGATTATCTAGTTCAACCACCTCATTTTAATAATGACAACACCTTACAGTAAAGTCTATTTCAATGTCTCCTTGAAGGCTATTCCAGTAGAGTACAAACTTTAGCAGGTCCTACTAAGCTGGAAAGGATTTGCGTATGGGCCTGGTGATAGGACTGTGCATCTTTGTCCAAAGACCAGACTAGCTAAGTTCAGAAAGGTTCATCCCCAGAAGATAGGTCACCAGGTAGTGACCTTATTTTTATTTTATTTTTGGCAGCAGCAACTCAAGAAGACCGTCTACTAAGGCGTAGAGTGGTTGCAATCTGCATTGGTGGAGGGAGCGCTCACACCGATGAAAATACAGAAACCTCGAAGTACTGAATTAAGAATAATACCTTACATTTATGTAGCATGTTACAATTTTCAAAATGCTTTCACATACATTTGTCTCATTAGATCCTCACAACAACCCTGTGAGGTAGGTATGGCAGTCATCACCACTTTACAGGTAAGGAACCTGGAGCCTAGATATCCATGCTCCCAATTTGGTACTTGCCCAACTCCTCGTTATTATTAAGCAGGTATGCTAACATTCATAAATGGATAAAATGGAGTTTTTTTTGATATCAGTGAACTGCCATATTTATTTCTCACTATGAAGTTTCCCAAAACTGACTATTACCAAAATACATAGGTGATGCTCTTAGTGGGCTCGTGTTTGCAAGGCAAAGATCTAGCCCAGGTGTTTTTTTTTGGGGGGGGGGGTGTTGGATGGGGTGGCAGAAAGGAATCATTATCTGGTACGAAAGCAGCACATGAGATTTCCTTGGCTTTCTATCCGTGGGTACTTGAGTAGGGGAATAAAGTTGAATTGTGGGGCTGGTGAGGGCTTAGTCTTCCTGGGATATGGATGTAAAACAAAAATCTTAAGAAGAAAATTAGTTGCTTGGACCACTAGTCTGAAGTCCTCAGTAGGGGGAGGGAAGACTGTGTCTTATTCATCTTATGACCTCTTCAGAGAGGTCACCTCAAAGAATGCTTTGCACACATTGTTTGTTCAGTAAATGTTATGGAATTAATTATTTCTGGTATAAGTAGAATATGCCTTTTGCTTCCCTGCAAGAGTTGCTAGAGCTAAGTAGACAATGAAAAAAAAGTGCAACACATAACACAATTTTTAAATGCATGGGCTTCAGTATAAAGGCCATCTGCTTTCCACAAAAGAGGTAGTTAATAGCTTAGAGTCCTGGATTTATATTGTTCTCCATTAACAAAACCATTGTAACTGTTAGCCAGAAACTGGAGAGAACAACTCTACCAGTATAAACTGACCTGACATCATTCTCCTCAACCAAAAAAAAGCTGTTTTCTCAGCAGATGCCACTCCACAATCTTTTTTACCTGACATTAAAGAAATTATCTACTCAAATGCCTTTCAGCAGATTCAACTTATAGCAGATTTCAAAAGTATTAAACCTTTGAATCTTTGCTTTTTTGGGGGGAGGGGAATACGGTAACTTGAGTTTGGGTTATCTTGCCAATCTCTGAAGACAAAAGTCAATTGCTAGGACAATGCTATTAGTTGGCTCTCACATAGGTTGCAGAGTCTGCAAGGACTTCTGGAGGTCTTGATTCTGGGGTTATAAACTTCTTAGTACGTGGTAAAGATGATGAAATTTTAAACTTTTTTTTCCTTTGAGAAATTGATTTGTATATACCTGTACTTAGAGGCACATTAATGAAGGTCTGATAGAGGATATTATTTGATCATAAATCATGTCAAATAAAGTCACTACTATGTTTTTTTTTTTTTTTACTCTTGTTTGATTAGAATTGGCATGTCAGATTACTTAAGGGTTTGGATAACACCTTCCACTCTTGTACTCATAAGAGAAGCAATAATACCTTATTTCTCTGATAAGCCTCCAGATCTTAAAGCTGAGCATCAAATCCTATTCTTAGTAACCATATCTAAAGTAGCATTATAAATAAGGTTTTAATTCAACACATATTTGACTGCATTATTATGTAATAAGTAATGTGGGAGTAAATAGATGATGAGGCTTCTTGCAGGAAAAATTATTTTTTTTGTGACATTAGGGAATCACGTTTCACATTGATTATAACTGTATGTACTTGTCTAACTCTTCCACATATTACAGTGAGTTATGGGGGGAAAATATAATCAGTATGCCTGTGGGATCAGTAATTCTTGAGTACATTGTGATTGCAAGGGTGGTTTGCAAAGGGTGGAATCAGAAAAAGAAGAATGCCCACCAACAATATCACCATGCAGCAATTTCAAAGAAATTGATTGTTACACAGTAACAGTCAATGACTCAGGAAGAAAGAAGTTAAAATTAGGTTTTGTTTTTGTTTTTTTTAAAAACAGTATTCAAAGCTAATGTGCACCAGGGGGAGGGTGAGAATGTGGATGCATTAGAAACCTCGTCATGCCCTGAAATGTCAATGCTAATCTCTCGCTGTGTTGAATATGAACACATTCATTTAACAAGGTACACACTTAGTGTAGGGTGGGTGCGTTAAGCTGGAATGAACACATGTCAAGAATTTCCAGCCATGTGAGGGAAACACAAAACAGGTCTAACTTTCGTTAAGGTAGAGCAAGTTTCAGAATAGGGAAGAATGTATTTCTAGGCCAACCAACAATCTTCCTGAGGCTTTCCTCATCACATCTAAGGATGTAGTGAATATTTCTAAAGTTAGTGGCCATCTCCCTTTGAAACTAAAGAGCACCCCAGCTCAACATTATTGATTCAGAAGATGACTGAGCAGTTGAATGATCTGAGAACATCTAACTAACTCACCCCATTAAGAAGCAGGTGACCTTTAAAGGTACTTTCCAGTCTCTGGTTCTTCAATGAGGCAGTTGGTGGGCATGTTATTGTAATTTTCAGTATTTTTTATAACTGGCTTTGTTGCCATGAACATCCTTAAAGACACCAGAACAGTATTCAAGAACACCCATCACAGTGCTTAACAAGATTTAATGTACATTTATTCTTAACATGTGGAACATATAAAGATTTTATACTGAATAAATGATATTCATTAAGCCAGAGGAAAAGGAGGAATTTACATCAAGTTTTTTTTTCTTTTTTCTTTTTTAACTACATTATCTTGAAATACAAATGCGGATTCTCATCACTGAAAAATCTTTGAAGTTGTGTTTCTTCCTTTTTTCTGTATATTTCTTTTTTTTTTTTGTCTGTACTGATAACCATTTTCTAAATCAATCCATACGCAACCATTTCCACACCTTGATTCATGAAGCAATTGTGATCGGCTGCTCTCCCGAAATAGAGCATGACTTTATACATACAGAAACTTGTACATTACCCTCGGTTTTTTTTTGTTTTTGTTTTTTTTTGTTTTTGTGTTTTTTGTTTTTTTGGAGATATGGCCCTAATGAAAAAAAAATATATAAAATAAAAATAAAAAAATTATTTAAATCTACCATCACTTTGTAGTTACCACATCATGAAAAAGAAACTAAAAACTTTGTACTAAAAAAAAAAAAGGAAAAAGAAAAGAAAAAAATGAGGGTATGTTCAATGTACAACTTCTATATACATCACGGCCCTTAGGCAGTAAAAAAAAAATATTTAAAAAATGATTAAAGGAATTGTGAAGACTGTCATTGTGGAAGGTCAAAGAAAAGAAAGCAGGCATGACAGTAGTGGTGAGGAAGCAATTTACGTTGATCGTCATCAGGTATGTGTTTTCAATCTTAACTTTAAAAAAAAAAAAAACAAACAACTGTTTTTGCCCCTAGCCTAATGTAACCATTCTCCTGTGGAGAAACTGATATCATTTCATAGTTTGACTACTGACTGATACATCGCCTTGATCCCTACACCTACATCACTAAAAGTGTCTATTGCACAGAGGTTTGGGTGATGGGATATGGGTATTTTTTTTACTTTTCTGGAAAAAAAAAAGACACACAGGAAGTTGGTATGTTGTTTTTCACCTTTCTGTTTCAAGGTGGTTAAGTTTTCCGGTCATATAATGTTTTGCCACAACTTTTTAAGTCACTAATTTGCTTCCCAAAAAAATATGCAATACAGACATGGAAAAGAACACTGAAAAGGAAATCTATGAAAACAAAAAGTGACCTTTGAATGTACTAGACAGCAACTTTGGTTAAAAAAAAATAAAAGGATGTACTTATACACATAGACAGCAAATATTAATTTTATAACTGTTCAAATTAATTTCTTTAATTCCCAATTGGTAAATAGTGAATGGGGCAGAGGAGCAAAGATTTTCTTTTCCTTCTTTCTATGCTGGATAAACAAGAACAGAAAACAGCCAGTTATAGGGGACCCTCTAATCTTCACCCACACATGCTTGGCTTCTCACGTATGTCATAACTGCCCAATCTGAAAGAGTACATCACAGATGACAGAGGCAACCAGAGAGTTCAGGACAGCTGATATCGAGATATCCAGCAAACGGCCCTCGTGCAAAAGGAACTCTGAGCGGTTTTCGTCCACTCTGGCCATGGCCAGCAAGGCCTTGGCCGCCCTGCACATCATATCTACGCTAGGTGGTTCCAGAGGTGGAGGTTGCATGTGCATGAGGTTATGCTGGCTCTGCTGGTACTGGGCCATAGTGACCCCATCCTCCAGGAAGCTTATCAAGTTTCCGATGCTTCCCTTCTGCACAGCTATCGCCCTTGCTGCTAACGCATCCCCTTGGGCAAGGTTCGATAAGAGCGCCATGGACATTTCTCGGCAGACCGGGTTTTTGCGGTCTCCAACGTACCTAACTAAAGTAGCGTAGAGTTTCTCCTGACGGCTGAATGGAGGGGTGGCCAAGATAAGGTCCACATTATTGTCCTGGATGCTGAGCTTACACAGGGTCTCCAGCACAAGTCTCTGAGGCGACAGCACTGAGTTGGGTCCCACCGTGGGAAAGGGATCCTGTGCCTCTGCGGATGGGCACACCATCCAGTGTAGCAAGCCATCCAAAATTGGCAAGCAGATACTTTCCGTGTAAGCAGACAAGTCTAGCTGCCCAGAAATGTTGGCTAATGTGACCAATGTATTATCCCTTAAGACCTCGAGGCAGTCCCACCACCACTCATCCTTGCTGCAGGTCACCCCTTTGTCCTCTTCCTCTTCTTTTTCGTAGGTTTGAGGTGCCCGTTTTCTCTCTGGATGTTCATGGTGAAGAAGAATAAGCTTCCCCAGGATCAGCACCAGGCCTGGATGTTTGGACATTTCGGCGTCATTGCCAGGCACAAAAGACAAGCTACGGACAATATTTGACACACAGATACAGCGCTTGGCCAAAGAGTCCTGCCAGTGGGCAATGGTGCATAGTGGAGTCTCATCTCGGCTCCTTGGCTCATCCTCAAGCAGTTTAATATTCCGGTGGCTTTTGGCTTCATGTATACCAAAGGGAAATTTACTGCTTTCGGTCTGGTTACTAGGGTTTGAGTCTTCAGGCAATGCTCCAGGCCGAGCTGACAAGACATCATCAATGGTTGCTATGATGCTTTTCTCTGGATGCTCCTCAAATTCACTTCTTCCTTCCAGATCTTTCTTTTTTCCCAGGGAGCTGAGGGCAGGAGGCGTCCGCCTGCGAGGAGGAATTTCCATCTTGCTCTCAAAGTGAGTCTGGATATGCTCGGTTGTGTCACCTCCCCCAAGCTGCCAGTGGAGAAGACCACTGTTGAACTCCTGAACACGGCCTAGTTTGTCAGATCGGTCCACAACAAACAGATTATTTTTCTTTACTATCTTTATTGGCAGTTTATCAAATTTACTCGCTTGCTTCGGCCTCTCTTTGGGATCAACACTGGCATCGGGAGAGGCAAAAACCATGCTTTTATCTTCCGCTCCTGTCTTCTCGTCTTCTTCATCTTCTTCCTCCTCGTCCTCCTCTTCATCATCATCATAATCAATACATTCAGCTTCTTCGTCTTCCTTCCAAGAGTCGTCTGCCAAAGACTGACCATCCTCTTTCTTATTTGTGTTGTGATCAAGTGCTTTTTGACTGGGGTCTCCCACTTCATATTCCATTAGAATTCCAAAAATGTCAATCAGGCATTTTCTAAAATACTCTACTAAAAGCTCAAGAAATCCAGATAACTGAGGAAAGAAAGAAGAAAAACAGGAAATGGGGTCATAATGCCCAATTACAACCAAAAGGAAGAATACTTTCCATGGCAATAACTTGTGACTTTTGAAAATATCTCCACATACTCTACAATTTATGGATTGCCTGGCCGTAATTCCTTGAGCGGTCAAGGAAAACTAGCTTCCTCAAGCTTCTCATTATTACCTGTTATCTTTAACTTGCTTTTTAAGTGCTGCCTACCTTCACAAACTACCCACATGATAACTTTGCTTCTTTTATGTTTTCCTATTCTCAAAAGGCATGTTGTACATCGCTCTTTTCTTTTTAGATTGATACACAAGCCTTATTATTGGAATGTGAAGGCTTGGATTTCATAGACTCACTCACTTAAAGTGGTTTCTTCCCTCCTATTACTTACAGGAGTATTTCTGCCTTTATTTTTATGGCTATTATTATCATTTCATGATGACTATTTTGCCTCAGGTGCCATAGGTTATCCTAATACAAGCTTTCTCCTTAAATTTTTCTTTTTAAGAGTAGGTGATCTTGGCAAAACTACTGCTTGTAAAAACTGAAAACAAACCAATTCAGGCCCTGGTAAATGAACCAGGAAGCTAGGCAGGATTAGTTTTCACATTTAAATTACTCTTATATCTAACTTCAGCTGGTAGAAATGAGCATTGCTAACTGATAAATACTACTACATCCTTTGAGCAAAAAATACTACCTCTAGTGAAGTGATGAAAGGCTCCCCGCCTCCCCAACCCCCTCCCCCCCCCAAAAAAAGTTACAGAAATCACCTGTGCCCTTAGTCCAGATGTTTCATCTCTTTAAATTAAGGTTGAAAGCATAACTACTGAGAAGAAACACTGCACTGCCTAGGTTTCTAAAGTGGCCAGCTTAGGACATTCTAGAAACAGTATGTTTTTGTTTTTTTTTAAAGGTCAAACTTTATTTTGGGAGAAAAATGGGATTACTGATAGAGCAATTTTGGTCATGAAAGGAGATAATCAGCAGTTCATCCACCATAGGCATAAAATTTAATTATTTTAGTAAAGATAGAATAATTTTATTTATTTTTTCATACTTATCTACTGAAGACACTTCATGTAATTTTTACCATTGTTTTGCAAGTAGAGAAAAAGTTATACTTCAGTATTAATCAGTGCCTGGAGTGATTTAAAGAAAAGGAAAGGAGATGCTTTATTTATTACTTCAACTAGAAAATTAAGGAAATAAAATGGTTTATCCAGGAACACAGAATTATTGGTTCATTCCAGCTGTCAAAAGAATTATAGGATTGCAGAGTTAGCTGAACCCTCAGGGGTCACTTAGACCAACCCATACTGCACCTTCTACTAACTTCCAACAGGTGGTCAGTTAGCTTATCCTTGCAAAGCCCCAATGAGGGGCAAATTGCCACCTATCAAGGCAGTTCATAGCATGTCTGGAGTTTGAATTTGCTTAGATAATTTTGTTTTGTTTTTATGGAGTTTAAATAAGTCTATCAGAAGTTTCCACTAATTGTGTCTATTTCTGAACTCTGGGACAACCGAACTCTTTTTTTTTTTATCAACAATCCCTTAAATAGTTGAAGAAAATGATGCTTCTGTTAAGATGACCTTTTCTACTTTTACTTTACATTCCCTCCATTTCCTTCAAATTCTGTCATATGGCATGATCTCATATGGGGTTGTCCCCAGCAAGCAGCAAAGCCTATTCATCTTGGGTTTTGTTTGCTTGGAGTTTTTTTTGGTGGGGGGAAGGAGGGAGTTGTTTCTAAAACAAACTTTAAAAAAATCAATAGCAGAATAGATGGCAGATTCTTTTTTTATGCACAGGTCACTGATAATACTTTTCTGGCTGCCAAACTGAATCTTTTTTTCTTCTTTTTTTGGGAGTAGGATGGGGATGTGGATTGGTCCTTTCCTGTGCGATGGTTTTAAGTCTACCAAAATTCTATTTCCCATTTCAATCCTTGACACTGGGAATAACTTTTATGATGAGTTTTGTTATACTGTGATCAATGCCCTTCTATTGGTTAGTGTCATCAACATTAGCAAATTAATAGATTATGTCTGCATTGACACATTTGTTCTCAGCCTAATAGTTTTGCTTAATTGTATCTTTAAAAATCCCCCTCACAATTAGCTTTGGTAAAAAAAGGTTAAGTACAAGTACAGTTAATCACTCTGGCAGGGCAAACAAACACAAGAAAATGTGTTAATAGTCTTTAATAAAGAAAGCACTAATAGACAAATAAACAAACTATTAGGTTGAAAACAGAAATGTCAACACAGACATAGTTCACTAAATTGCTTACTGTTAACGATTATTAACCACAACACAAAGAGGTCAGGATGAGAATGATGAGAAACAGCTACAATTTGAAGCGAATGAAATTTGTGTCTATCCTATGTCAAGTTAGTATTTTTGGGATTACTGTATTTTATGGCAACCAGAAACAGTGGCTTGGGACAGTGAAGGTGATTAAAAACACCAGCTGTGCTAGCTATAATTAACCCTGTCATCAATTCTAGCACTATGCATGAGTTAAATCTCGAAAGATTCTCCTTTAGCCCCCTTTTTTGGGTGTGAGGGCTATTTATCTTACCTGAGAGAGATTGAATGTAGCCACGGTGCTATCATCATAGAGAAGGATGTTAATAGTGTCCAAAGCCCACGTACTTTCAGCCAAAAGGCCCGATTTCAGGGACATCATCACACGCCATGCCTCAGGAGTTACTGAGAAAAGGCAGAAAATTAACATCAGTGATTGTGATGGTTTAAAGACTAAATGAGCTGAGGGGTAAGAAATGTTAAACGAAGATACAGAAAAGCAAAGTCAGAACGCTAACAACGTTGACTTTAGAGGCCAGAGTTCAACCAGGAAGTTTCAGGTTCAAATCTGGGGTGCGGAGCTAGAGAGCAATTTATAGCTCAAACGTGCTTCAAATATGTTTTGTAGGCTGAACATGAACTAAATACTCTTTTCCTGGTAGTAAGTAAATAATGTCTTTCATTTATTCTACTCTTTTTTTCTCATTGTTGGGGGTGGGGTGTGGAAAGGGCAGTAGTTATGAGATTATTAATGATTTCCTAGTCAACAAATAAGAACTGCTTTCTCCTTTTACAAATCCTTGGAGGACTACTAGTTATAGAGAGCATAAGCAGAGTATATCTTAAATAATACAGGTTCAGCAAATGCATAAGCAGGGTCTAACACCCCCCCCCAATTCACTTATAATGAGAAGGTAAGGAATACAAGCACATTTGGGGGACCCCTAAATTTGCAGAGCCTACTAAACAGAGACAATAGGCTGCAACTAATCAGACTAATTATACATGGTTTAATAAGGTAGGGGGCAGCTAGGGGGCACAGTGGATATAGTGCTGAGCCTGGAGTTGGGAAGACTTCTTTTTCTCAGTTCAAATCTGGTCTCAGACACTTAGTAGCTGTATTTCTCAGGGCAAGTCTCTGCCTCAGTTTCCTCATCTGTAAAATGAGTTAGAGAAGGGAATGGTAAACAACTCCAGTGTCTTTGCCAAGAAAACCCCAAAAGGGGTCATGACTTATTAAACAACAGCAATAATAAGGTGTATGAAATTTCTTATGATGGTTGCAAAGTGAAGTTCATTGTAAAGGGGCAAAAAGAAAGGGAGTGAGATACTGAATCTATGGGACTTGTGGCAGGCAAAGCCTCACCCTGTATAAGGTGACACCACCCTTACAATGAGGAAAATTAAGACTTGATATAAAATGTTCTCCATCATCTTCGATCACTTTCTAGGAAAGGCTTTTTATTGTCATCGATCATTTCAAGCAAGTCAAGTTTAGAAATATTTCTCCTGGGGGCAGTTAGGTGGTGCAGTGTATAGAGCACCGGTCCTGAAGTCAGGAGGACCTGAGTTCAAATCCAGCCTCAGACACTTGACACTTACCTAGCTGTGTGACCCTGGGCAAGTCACTTAACCCCAACTGTCTTGTCTTCCCCCATAAAAAACAAAAAAAGAAATCTTTCTCCTTCCCATTTGAGGATACAACAGTTTTCCATTTTTGTGTTTACTGTATTTCAAAAAGCTTTATATAAAACTCAGAAAAAATAGTGCGTACTCTTAGTCATCTAAAATTTTCTAATAAGAATTCAGAGCAGACTGAGTGGGTCAGTATTAAAGCCAGAGAGACGTTGCTTGTGTGTGTGTGTGTGTGTGTGTGTGTGTGTGTGAGTGTGTGTGATTGGAATGAATTATATCAATTATTTACATCACATTAATGAAAATTCTTCTTGTCTTTAGATCTTTTCCTAGGCTCTAAATGGAGCAGTTTTTTTCCTTTAAAATATCTGGAGTTATTTTCAAGTCTTAATAAGCTATTTGATACCATTGTTAAGTAGGTGTTATCATAAATAGAGTTTAAGTAACTTGCCTAAGGTCACCCAGTACTTAAGTAAAAATGCAGAGTCAATAATTCAGTTCCTGACTTGCTGCCTGGTGCTCTAATCACTGAAGCACATGCCATTCACCAATTAAAATGCTATTTTCAGGTTCCCCTTCAGTGTTTCCTTAATTCAAGTTCCTTTTTTTTTCCCCTCAGAGATTCCTTCTGTAAAACAATGTCCTGACACTCAGAAGTGATATGAATTTTAGGCTTTATCTGAAATTCCAACATGAACTGGGATTAAACACAGAAGAAGACATTTGTAATACTTACCAATATCTTTTGAGGTAATCTTTCGTCTTTGTTTCAAGACAGGTTGTGATGCTTCTACAGACCCTGGAGGGAAGGTGATCTCTCGTCGAATTGGGGGTGGCTGGGGTGGTGGCCCGGTGACCTGTGATGCTGGAACTGTGGGAATAACCTTCTGCATCTTCATGGAGGGCAAGAAGGGAGATTTGCTTGGAGACATGCGGTTCTCTAAGGAGCGCTGGAAGGATGCTGGGCTAGGAGCCCTGGAGATGTGGTTTGGCATCGATGGTGCTGTCTGGTAGGATGACTGAGGTCGAGTGATGGGCTGCATGGAGGCTGAAGATGACATATAAGGCTGTCGTTGGTTGACATGAGAAGGCCACTGGCTCTCGTGGTTTATCCTCTGATCAGGCACCATCATTTCATCAGTGCGGTTCATTCCTGGATAAGGGGGAGCCTGTGCAGGGCCTCCTGGCCCTTGCCTGTTCTGGTATGGATAAGGCATATCATTTCGTGTTGGCCACATATTCTGCTGAGGACCCTCACTTGAGGATGACTGCATGGGGCCACCAATCATCTGAGGAGGTATACCATGTTGCTGCATCTGACCCGGGCCCTGCATTCGTTCTCTGTTGTAAGGATATGGATATTGTCCCTGGATGGGCCTCCTGTCTGGTCCAGAGTAAGTACTGCCATATTGGTTGTACATTTCTTGCTGTTGACTGCCATACTGAACATTATACATGTCTCCCTCATGGCGTTTTGCTGGGGGCCCATACATGCCATCCATGTGACGTTTGTAGTTCTGAAATTAATTTAAAATAAATTATACAAATGTGTTCTTAGGGAAATAATTACATACACCTACTTTTAAATTATGCAAAGAAAAAAAGAAATGATGTAGTAGGAAAGTCATGTAAAAGAGAGAAAGGGTCCTATAAATATTGAGGAATGGTAATTTATGATTATTTTTTCAATACTAATAGTATGCCTGAGGAAGATATTTTATGGCACTTGGAGGTTTTAGATATTGAAAACTTTCATGGAAATAAATCAAAATGTGTCCCTTTTACAATGGAATTTCATAGTGTAACCAATTCGCTACAAAAATCTGTGGACATCATTTGTAGGAAAATGTTGCAATGATGATAATAGATGGTACTTTGGGATTTGAAAGGTGCTCTATACACAGATTATCTCATCAAGGGGGGAGGGGCAAACCTTGAAAGGGTCCCATGATAAAATAAATTCCTAGCCTAGCTTTCACTTATATATGTGGCTGTAACTTTTCAGGCTATGCTAACATTCCTAACATGAACATTCCCACAATTATTCCATCTGGGCAGAACCATCTTTGGTCCCATCTAAGTCCATATCATAAATTCCCATGAAATCCTGGGTTGGTTTTAGTTTCTGAAGGAGCAGGAGGAATAAAACATGATTTTTCATTAGATTGGTGAATTGCAAACGTACTCATGATTGTTCTTAGACAATATGTTCTCCTTTTATTTTGGAAATCTAGTTAAGTTAAACTAGTTCAATAATAAATCACTGTCATATATATTTACTCATTAATATTATATAAATGCTAAAAAAGAAAAAAAAACAAAATGAAGACCCTCTAATTCGCTACAAATTTTCCAAAAAAGATATTTGTATCCTATGAGTATGAAAAAAAAATCATACTATGAGGCGCACATACCTTCACCATTATTTTTAACTAGCTAAGCAGAAATACCATAAAATTAAAATAAACTGGAAATAACTGCTTAGCTTTATTCTTATATAGGGCTACTATAACTATTCAAATGTAAGTTAGATAATTCAATGAATCAATTAAAAAAGTAAAATAAGCCACATTCCAAAGACATTAGCATTCATTATTTTAAACTAGACACTAAAAATTCTGTTCAGCATACAGGAAGGATATGGTTCCTGCCTTAAATACTGAAGTAGATGGGATAGACACAGACTTATGACATGCATCCAAAATATCTGTTATAAAATATTATACAATGTGTCAGAGATGTTTTAATATGCTTCATGATACTATCAGTGATATTTTTGAGATTTCAGAATCTCTGCTATGTCTTATGGTCCTGAACATAAACATACAAACCTTTAAAAAAAAGAGATGTTTAAATATTTTGTTAAATTTTGTAACCTAATCTGGTGAAATAGTAATACTAATTAAATGAATCAAGCTTTATGACTGAGGAAAGGAAAACCAGTCTTTTAAAGGGAGAAGGAGAAGAATAATTTCCACCTCCTTTATGCCTTACCGGTTGCTGTGGATATATTCCAGGCTGGTGTCCTCCATAGGGTGGCTGTCCTGAGGGAGGTCCTTGTCCAGGATATTGCTGTCCATAAGGTTCATGCCTACAGTGGTATAATTCAAAGAATACCATCAACTAGTAGAGAAGTTTCAGGTGGAGAGAGAAAGAACCAATTCGGTTTTGCAAAACCCAGACTTGCATTCTTTCAAGCTCGTCATTCAATTTCCGTACAAAAGTACTTAGCAGCAGCAACACTTTATTTTTTAGTAAAAGGGATGGGAACACCCATCTCAGGTGATGATGCCAAACTCTTGGCATGGTTGCTGGTTAATAGGTGTCACCGGAATACTGGTTGAACAAGCAAGCACCTTGCATGACGCCGGTTAGATTCCTTGGCCTTTGAGCCGAAGCTCCGCCTGCTACATGAATGGATTTGTTACACCAAGGAGTCGTTACACAAGAATTTAACTTGCAACATCCTTAAATGAAGGTAGGAGTAAGAAACGGGGATTCAGGAAACTAAAGAAATATACACACATATATGTATGTATGTGCATGTGTGTCCCATTCCCCCCACCCATTTCCTGCTACTACTTGACAAGGGAGTTTTTAACAACTTCCTATTTTCTTAATAATAAATTTAAAAATTGCTTCAAATGTTATCAAATTTGTTGACTGTAGTATTCCTTCCCAATACAATGGAAAAATGAAACATTCCATTCCTTAAAAAAAATCACGAATGAAGCCTGTGCTATTTGGTTCTAATCTGCTTTATCTTAATGTCTAATAAGAAATAGAAGACCAAGGCACAGGAGAAATCGGCTAATAAGAAAGGAATAGGGACTGGATAGGAAGTCCTGGATGAGGAAATGCTCACTGCCAATGCAAGTTGGTATGTTCTCTCAAACTGGTGCTCTCAGAGAATTACCTAGAGCACATACAGGTTAAGTGACTTGTCCAGTATCTCAAAGGCACGTTTATCTGGGTTCAATTTAAATTCACAGGTATATGTTAAATACCTAATATGTCTCAGGCACTGGTGATACAGTAACCAAAAAAATTTAAACAGTCCTTGCTCTCAAGGAGCTTGTATTTTCAATTAGTCTGGGTCAGAAATGATGATATTCGTTCAGTTTTGGATGGTGAGTAGTGAGGAGTTCAGGGGTATTTCTAGGAGTAAGGGACAGGAATTCTACTATTATGGGATAAGTAAGCTGCTTTTCTCACCTCCCAACCAAGTGGTAAAAGCTTGTAGATTCACATTTTAAAACTAGGCTAGGTGGAGTTCTTGAAAACACAGTAGAGGAAATAAAAAAGGAAAAATAGCTTCAGAAAAGCAATGGTATGGAATTCTAAGAGCATCTTTTCACTTTCTAAGGATGATGAACAGTGTCCCCTAAACCTGCCTGTTCAGTCCCAAACTCCCAAACAAACCAAAGCAAAGCCCAACATTGTATACCAAGTTATCTAATGAATACAGATGCTGCAGAGAAATGATCATCGTCATTTGCTGGCTAGGATGACAATAAGAAGACAAGGTTAGGGTCACTGCTAGAAGGCACTGTATCCATACTGTTTTGAACAGGTGGTCCTATGCTGCGTTTTCAATCAGGCTATAATAATTTAATGAGAGACAGGACCTTATACTTTTTATTTTAAGGAAAAAAATAAGCATTTCTGAGATAAGCCATGACACAAGTGTGGTTTTACTTAACTAGAAAAGTCTTCATAGTGCTTTTCCCCCTCTTAATGTCTTTCCCTCCCCAACATAGAAAAAAAATTCATCATCTAAATTCAATCTGTTGGGCAAGTATAGAATTTATTGACTAAAAGAGGTAATTTTCAGAAAAAGAGGTAACTCATACCTAAATAATGAGCCTTTAAAAAGATAATGTTTCTAAGCATCTATTTTAGTCTGGGAATTAAATTACATTGGGAATTACTTAATTCCCAATGTATTTTTCTCAATAGTTCAACTATGAACTCTTTTCATATTTATTCTGTACAAAAATACTTTTACTGATCTTTTTATCTTTCAAATACATTTCTTTGAATTACTTTTCTTCTGCAAACATAAAACTAAACCTAGGTAGATATTATAGTGTTCTCTTTTTCAAAGATACCAAGGAAGAAAAGCCTGTGCTCTGGCTCCTACTGGACTTTTTATTTAAAACTGGACTTTATGTCAAAGAGGAAGAGGCAGAAAGCTATGGCAAACCCATTTCGAAGGGTTTTCAAATGCCATCTGTGCACCTACAAACACAGCCTACAGGTTAATTCTCATTGTAGTTTTTTCAATGCATGGACATGTCCCAAAACTATTTCAGCAGGAGATGAGAGATTGGGGATGTGGGAGTATAATAGACAGACAGAGAGAGCAAGAGAATTGAAGTTGAAGAATTATTGCTTCAGTTCACGTAAACACAAATGTTTGCAAACTATAGTAATACATTTTACAGTTATTACAATAAATGAAAACATTTGATAGTTTAGAAATGAAATGATAGTTTTGAGAAATGTGCTTTTTAAAATTTCAAATAATAAAGACTGAGTACTTGGAGAAGATTTCTAACACATTCAAGCCAAGTGAAGCATATTTTTATAACTTGGGTGGTTTGGCATGTTCATCTACATCAATATACTTGCATTTTAAAGACTGAGGATTCTGCTCTGCCCAGACACACACAGGAGGAGTCAGACCTATGAAGGCAGTTGTTTAACACACCCACGTGTTGATCAACAGTAGGCTGAATGAGTGGCCACTCCCTACCTCATTAATTACCATAGAAACCAGAAACATAGTGATCATTAGTGGCTCAGTTACCAGAGCTCTCAATGTATGAACTCTCTTAGATGTGTATGGAGAAAAAAGGATTCCTACGAAAATGTTCTCTGTCTTCACCTTAGGGAAAAACAAATTAAAACAAAACTTACCTTCTGTCATAACTGGCTCCGTAGGGAAACTGCTGCCTCTGGCCTATTCCCATGTTGGATATTGCTCCTGCTGGGGCTTGGTTATACATGTCCTGCATTCCACTATTAGGCATTTGTCCTGGTGTCATGAAGGGTTCACTGCTTCCAGACACTGCAATATTTAAAAGAAGGAATAATCACTAAAGGAAGAACTGACAACCAAGCACTGATACAAAAATTTCAAGGTAAACTTCTACTACCTTTGTCAATTATTTTACAGGAAATAATGCCCAGAACCCTAATAATTCCAGATGTACCATCCTAACAATGATTACTGTTACCTAATGCCAAAATAAAGCAACAATCTTGAGAGAGCAGAATAGGGAATTTGGGTGCAATTAAATTTCAAGCTCAAAATGAGTTTTGGGGACTTGGGTATTTAAAGTGGGGGAGAGTTCATGTTGTCAGCAGAAATATTCCTGCTCCTGCACTGCCAATCTAGAAGAATCCCTCTGATCTTGAGCCTGAACATCCTAAGGACATCCTAGCTAGTTTCTAAAGTTCCTTGTTGTTTCCATATGTTCCTCTTCCCAGTTACACCGTCCATGTGGAAGGAGAGTTGTAGGGACAGGCCAGCTGGACGAAGGATCTGGATCATCTCCACACTTATCCTCTTCACTAAAACCTGACAATGTGGCAAGAAATATTGCTTAGGGATGCATATCTCCAGGCCTGAGTACTTGGGTAAATGGAGAACCCCAAACGCAAGTACTTCTGAGGTCTGCTTTCAGGAACACAAGCAGTACTCAGTAGAGGGATTACTAGTCATACTCAAAACAAAGAGTTCCACACCCCTGAGTGGAGTTCTACAAACACCACATACACATTTACTGGCCTATGAAATATAATGGAAAATGAGTAGGGCATCCACAGTCATATTTGCTGATGTCAATGCACCCTTTGGAAACTCAGTTCTGAGGGAATTAAGAAGTACAACATACTATTTCAAAATTTAGTATATTCTAAACTAGTGTTTTCACTGGAAGAAGACTGTAGGCTGACAATCTATTTTTTAAACAGAGAACAGAGGGATATGTAGGTAGGTATGATTTCTGCCAAGAGGGTAATTTATAAAAAAAGATAAACACTTAAAAAAATACTTCCTAACCTACAAGATTTATCCAGGTGGTGACCTTTATGGAATCAGGGTAAAGAAAATAGGTACAGAATTAGAGTAATTCCAATTAATGAAAGGAGAAACAACTGTATTTATAACAGAGAGAAGAGTTCCAATTAGGTCAGATATGCAAATTAGCATAGGCCTAGGACCTAAAGGAAATTAGGCCAGACCGAGAAGAAACTAACCTGTAGGCAATTAGGAATTTTAATAAAAATCTTAATTGACCCGCAGTATTAATATTGAACTTTTTCAGTCTATTGATGGTTATTATAAGCATGGGAAAGCCTGATGAAAATTTTCTAAGGTGGTAAAAAAAAAAAAATTGGAAGCCTAATGTTTTGAATAATGTACATGACAGGATACAGCATTCACAATTGCATCTTCTGTTATAATATCATATCTCTATAATGTTTTAAGATTTATAAAGTGCTTTTCCTACAACAACTCTATGAAATGGCTGGTGCTAGGATTATCTCCATTTTGCAGCTACAAACTGATGTTGTGAACTTGTTTAACTTGATGTAGCTGCATTATGCTGCTTCAAGTTAAGTCAACTAGCTTTTATTAAGTGCCTACTCTGTGTTGGGTAATCTATGTTAAAAGCATTGAGGATACAAAGAAATGCAAAAAGAGTTAAAAAAAATACCTGTTCTCAAGGAGCGTCTAATGGGGGTCAGGGAGACAATATAGAACAACTCTATATATAGAATACATACAGATAAATTGGGGGTGGTTTCAGACAGAAGGCACCAACAGTAAGGAGGATGGGGAAGGGCTTGATACAGAAGGTGGGACATTAGCTGAGACCCAAAGGAAGCCAAGAGGGTGATATTTGGAGGAAGAATCTTCCAGCCATGGAGGGGTACTGCCAGTGGAAATGCCTAGAGTTGAATGATGGAGTATCTCTCATATACAAGGATCAGTAAGGAGGCTCTAATGTCACTTGTATCACAAGAGTACAGAGAAAGACGTAAGGTATTCAAAGACTGGAGAGATGGAAAGAGCCCAGGACGTGAAAGGCTTTGAAAACCAAAGTATTTTATAATTGATCCTGGAGTTAACATTGGAATTTATGGAAAGAGTTTGGGGGTGGGGTAGAGTGTTGGGAGTGACCTGATCAGAGCTGCACTTTAGGAGGATCAGTTTGGCAGCTGGGTGGAAAGAGACTTAAGGCAGGAAGGGTAAGGTGTGAAGTAGTGAGGGCACAGACCAGGGTGGTAGCAGGGACAGAAAAAAGAGGGCAGATACAGAGTGGTCAGACAGGAAGGAAGAGAACCAGGGAGAGTTGGGTCACAAAATACTAGAGAGAATAAATACTTTATCCCTGAGAAAAGGCCTCTCAGAACCAACCTTCATTAAACTGCATGCACTGTTATATAGCTTTTTATCAAGTCAGTTTATTTCCTCGGTATCATTTGCTCATTTCTAAAATGAGTTGGCTGGAACAGAGGGCCTCTGAAATCCTTTCTGATTCTAGACTGTGAACCTATGGAAATATTTACATACTTTTAATCTCACTATCAACATGATTTTACAGATAGATGAACACCGAGGTTAAGAAATTTGTCTGACAACACTCAGTGTGAGGCAGGAAATCAACACGAAGAACCCAGGACTCCTAATTTCAGGATCAGGCTTTCTCTTTGCAGCGGTTCTCAACCTGTGGGCTGCGACCCCTTTGGGGGGTCGAATGACCCTTTCACAGGGGTTACAGGGGTTGCCTAAGACCATCAGAAAACACATATTTTCAATGGTCTTAGGAATCTAGACACTGCTTCTCTATCCATCTCCAGGCAGGTCCACCCACATATGAGTATTAAAGGGTCATGGCATTAAGAAGTTGGGAACCACTGCTTTATAACAACCTACTGCCTCATGTTTTGCAGTAAGACAATACGAAAGACTCCCAGACTTTTGGTGACAACTGTTCTTGCCAGAGCTCAATAAATTCACTGGTGTACCGGTATAATAAAACTGACATGAGACGAAGTGGGGAAGACAGTTTCTATTTCATTTGGGTCAGAGATATGGGCATTGTCTAATTAGCACTGCAGGTAATCTAAGTAGCACCTGCATTTCTTTTTTTTTTTTTTTTTGTGAGTGGGGAAATATTTTAATTTGGTCCCAATTATTTAAATGTTGTTAATTTACAGGGAGACAAAATTTAAAAAAGGAGAAAAAATTTGAGAAACAGGCTTCATTCAAAGTCACTGTCTCATTTAGTTGATGATGGCAACACATTACATTAAATGATACTTAAATTCTATCTAGTTCTCTCAAGATAGGTTACAGAGTGGGACTAAAAATTTTCACCAACCTAAAACTTTGTTACTAAGGATTTTTCTCTCTAAATAATAAAAAGTATGGGCTTTGTGAAATAAAAGGAATATGAAAGTAGTCTGCATGCCCTAGGCAGATAATTGGTTTAGTTTACAAAAAACTCCAACCTGCCCACATTTAGCTACTTCTCTCTCCAAAGTCATAGAATTACGGAATTTAGAGAGTTGGAAGGGACCCCAGTAACATCTGGTGTAACCTATACCCTACTATCCATCAATTAACAGGCATTTATTATTTACTGCACTAAATACAAAGACAAAAAGAAAAGTGACCCTAGTCTCAAGAGGCTTCCACTGTATTTGGGAAGGACTTGGAGATACTTATGCTATATTAAAAACATATTCATACAAGGCAGCCTGGAGCTTGAGGGTCAGAAAGGCTGAAGGAATCAGAAAAGGCCTTATGAAGATAGTGGTGTTTGATCTTAGTTTTGAAGGAAAGCAGGGGGTTCTAAGAGGCAGAGGTGAGCAGGGAATCCATTTCAAGCTTGGGGGATGGCTTGTGCCAAGGCATGGTGACAGAAGGTGGTGTTTGTGAGAGAGCAAAAATGTTAATTTGGTTGGACCACAGAACACATTTGTTATTAAGCTGGAAAGGCAGTTTGGAGTTAGAACATGAAAGGGTTTCTTAAATGGCAAATTGGGGAATCCGTATTTAGTCCTGAAGGTAATAGGGAGCTACTGGGATTTATAACAAGAAGTACAGCTGTATTTTCACTTTATACAAGAGAGAAGATATATACCTGTAAAGATGCAATTGTAATTGTGGAAAATCAAATCCAACATTCCTACTAATTTACATTTTAATTTCAGAGATGCTTGATCTCCATTTCTGATTGGTTAGGTAGTAACACCTAATACTTTAGGACTATGTCATCTTGTTTTTCAGACTTGATATGAATTCATGATCTGTAAAGGAATATTTAAATGCACTAGGGAAGATCTGATTTGAAGAAGAATGGGGAGTACATCTGAAAAATTAATATCTACTCTCTAATTTTTCAGCTAAAAAAAGTCAGATTTTTTTTTAAAAAAAGCAGGTAATACCTATAGGCTAGGAGAGGGTCACAGAAAATTATAACTGAGCTTCCTCTGGAAGCATCTTTCTTAGATGGAAGTGAGAAAGGTACAGTAACTTGGATGGCCTTACATCCAAGCAGAAATTGATGAATACACAATATATGTGCATGTATATACATGTGATAAAAACACCAGCATTATTTAAATGTTTTATATGTGTTGCTGTTCAGTCATTTTCAGTCATGTCTGACTCTCCATGACCCCATTTTGGGGTTTTCTTGGCAAAGTCATTGTAGTGCTTTGCCAGTCTCTTCTCCAGATCATTTTACAGAAGGGGAAACCAAGGCAAGCAGGATTAAATAACTTGCCCAGGTCATACAGGTAGTCGTGTCTGAGGTCAGATATGAACTCAGGTAAGCTCAGTGAGCTCTATCCACCGAGCCATCTAGCTGCCACATGTGATTAAAAAAATATACATTATATAAATGCTTATATGCATATATACACACGTGTGTATAAAACATCACATATACATAAACATGTATTTATCATATCAATATTTTAGTGATATAACTACAATTTAGATGTGCATATAAAACATTTTTTGTGTGTATAAAACATATACATATAATATTTATGTATCTATTACATCAAGATTTTTTTATAATAGAACTACAATTCAGATGTGTATATAAAACTCTGTGTGTGTGTGTGTGTGTGTGTGTGTGCGCGCGCGCGCGTGTGTGTGTAAAACACCACTTTATCTCCTTTTGAGAGACCTGGTGATGGTCTCTGACAGGAAGATAAAGGATGTGACCACCACAATGCAGGTTCCATTAAGTAGATACCTTTTCTCATTCCACCAAAAGGGTCCTTGTTCGGTTCATAGGGCATCCTTCCCATCATGTCTGGAATGTTCATGCCCTGCTGGTATGGCGCATTTGGTGTCATGGAGTTCCGTTTGGGGAATGAGGAATCACTCACGTCCGAGAAGGGGTCATGCACGCTGACTGCGCTGTTCCTAGATGGAGGGAGGAAATGAAAGTTCAATGATACGCTAGGAATTACCACTGCAATGAATCAGTATACACTGAACTATATTTTTAGATACAGAAAATATATCTTCAGAATAGCCCATAGAAATGAATTTTGTAGTTAGCAGCCTTCTAAGAGTCTCCAGGTTAATGCCATGCAAACTTAATTTCTTTCTCTAGGGAGGACGCTCTAGGAAAATAAGAAATGAGCTATGCAACGGCTTCCTTACAGTCGGCAGTCAAATAAAGGAAATTACAGAGGATAATTTGTGCGTCTTAACATACCTGCTGCCTGGCATTGGTGTCATCTGTCCGTGAGGTGTAGAGGCTGGTGTGGGTGGCTTCAGATCACCTGGAACTTCTGCCATAGAATTACTACCAGTTGACTGGGGGGTCTGCGGACCTTGTAAAGATCCCGAATTAGCTGTTGGTGGCACCGAGATGAAAGGAGAGGAAAGGCAAGAGATTATCCAATGTGTCAGAAACCCACAAAAACAAGCAACGAAATGAGTTCAGAACAAGCCTAATGGCATTTTAGTACTTTTTTTTTCCAACCTCTAGGATTTGCCACCATTAAAAGCTTAGTCATTTCCCCTCTGAATGCTATATGAAGAGGTAAACGATGCTATTTTAATCTCCAAACAGTGAAATGATAACTAGAACAAGGGCTCTGACTTTCTTGCTTGCATTCTTAAAGCTAAAAAGGGAGTCTTGGAAAAAAGTAAATGAACTTTTCCCTACTTCCCCCACTGCCCAAACTGAAACAAGTAGAAATAAGACAGGTCACTAAGTTAAATATCATATATCAGATGTAGTTCTGTTTAACATGGAGAATCATATTTAACTATTGAGGAGAATGACTTTAAGAACTCAGACTAAGACCACATTGTCAGTCAGTGAGAGCTAAAATGGAAATCATTTGTGTGGGAAGAAGGAGCCAACTTTATATAAAGTTTATATAGTTCCTTTATAGAAACTATAAGCCATTAGGAAAAGAAAGATGACGTGGGAAGATTCCAGACAATGAACAGAGAAAAGTTCAGTGACTAATTTTCTGTTGTATTTATTACTAAGGGTTGATTACTGGGGAGGTTAAAATCAACACTGTGAAACACACAGAAATATGAAAATGGCAGGGGGGTGGGGGGGGCCGGGAAATCCACTGGTAATAAAAGATGGGGAACCTTTCCTAAATGTGAAAAAAAAGGAGCAGATATACCTTCACCTTTCTAAGACGTGGCAGAGAAGAAATCTGCATTTTAAATCATTAGGAGCAAACAGCATCCACAACTCCTTGGAAAGATGGCTTACAAAGCTGTGTGATTTTAGAATGACCCTTATTTACAACTGTTCAAATTTACAGCTAATAAAAAAGGGAAAAATTCTTCCCCTTTGCCAGTGTTTTTTTCTCTCCCCCTACGCTCTCTTTTCCCCTTTCAGGAAAGAAAAAAAAAATGAATGTAACCTCTTGAAACTCCATTAATAGAGAAGGCTGGCAGGCTCTCTAGGATAGCCCTACCTTTTGCCAGAAGCTACAAATGTATACTCTAAAGTAAACAATGGAAAGGTTATTGAAGGTTAAGTACATTCACATACTTCAGACTGAACAGCCAGACTCCACGCTGGGAAGATAATTTACACAGCATGAACCCAGTGCCCTAGTTCTGACTGGGGTTGGGGAAAGGGGGATGGGGAAAGGGAAGGAGAGTCTGGTATGTCACAGGTCTACAGTGAATGGAGGTCAATCAGAGGCCATCTTTGTTTATAACCCAGACCCTTTTCTCATTTATCTTCCACTGAGGATTCCCTAGTTGGATCCATGACAGATTTTGTGACATCACCTGTCAGCTAATAATAGAAATTCAGTCAGCCACCTGCCAGCAAAGATGGATGGGTTTTTGGTTACAGACTTACTAATTGAATGACTGGCTTCTTTACCCCATCCCTGGCTCCTTCTTCCCCAAGCCTGGCTTCACTGCTACCAAGGCAACCTTAGGAAGCGAGGCCTTGGCTCTGTTCATTACAACTTTAGCACAAACTTTTATACGTTTATTATAATGAGATCCCCATTGGCATCATAAAGACACCACCATATGCCCCTAAAGCCCTTCTCAGGCTTCGTTATCCTTGTCGACTAATTCTACTTATTTGAAAGCAGTAATATGAGTCTCACAGTGTGGAAAAAAAAAACCACCCAGACATTCAGGCAGTGGCTACACTGATGACTTTGGCTTCTGGTGTCCGAAAAGGGTGGGTCTTTATGGATTTCCAGTGGCTAGCAGAATTTAATTTGAGATCAGTGTACTACACGTCAACTTAAACACAGAAGAAGGTTAGAATATACTCAGAAATGAGTTGGACGGCTTCCACATATGTTCAGAAGTGACCATTAATTCTTTACCTAGAATTACGCTTTAAAATTTTTTTTTATTTAATGCTATTTTAGTTTCACTTCCAACAAACTTTGTATACATGGGGAAAAATTCATGGCTAGCACTCAAAATGAATTAGGGTGAAAAGAGCTTTATGATGGCTCTAGCACTGGGGGGAAAAAAATCAGAACTTAGGTAGAGACAAGTCCAAAAGGTGGCTGAACAGCACACATTTTACTTTAGCTGGAAATTAACTCCTTTAAGTCTAATACATGAGATTCTGACCAAGTAAATGTGTTCAGAACACAACTAAATTCCCAGAATGGCAATTAGTTCATTAGTATACTAACCAATAAATGCCTAAGAAAAGAAAGAAAACTGAGAGCCATAGGTTCCCGTCTAGGTTCATCCATTGGCTCGCTGTGTGGTCACTTGGGCAAAGGACTTCCTACCTCTCTGGGGCCCTTGGTTTCATTCTCCCTAGCATGAGAAGGTTGGATTAGATGCGGGCCTAGGTCTCTCATCCTGGGTTAAAAATCTCATGACATAAAAATGGCCTTGAGCATCTGTTTATTAAACACTACTACCTAAAACATGTTTCTTGTCTGGGGGAACAAAACCACAATCATATAAATGAAAGAAGCCAATGGATTTGTTAATGAGACCACCATCATCTAAGGCCAACATTCCTCTTTGTTCTGTCAAGCAGCGTCTTGAAAGCAGCACAATTCCCAGCTCAATCCATTTAGCCTGCTTGTGCATTATGTAAGGCGCTTTTCCTCATGTGTATCGACTTAATGGTTAAGACCAGGAACCTTTATGTCTACTTCCTGTTCCAGAGGGCTTCAGCTCCATTTAGACGACTAAAAGGGATGGATTATCTGAAGTACACCTGCAATCCTAGCTCTTTTGTGGCGTTAAAACGATAATGTTGCCATAAACTGCAGTTTAAAAAAAAAAAGGGAAAAGAGAAAGGGCTGACTGTTAAGGGAACCGGCCCTATACTTTCTGAAGCATCTATACCCCAGCGGGATTTCTTGTACTAAAGCTGATGCACACTGGGAAAGCCATTCTCCATACACAAGTGCAGACCATTCAGTGACATAAGTTCTTTCCTGGCAAATAAAACAAACCTTTAGATCTTTGCAGACATCCCCACTTTGGTCCCTATGTCCTGCTGGGTTTTTATTTTGGAAAAAATAGTTTCAGGGCTGTTCATCGGCAGCTTGTTTTACTCTGTGAACTGAATGTAATGTTGTGGAAAATTCTAAATTAGATTTTGTAGTTTTTAAGGTGTTAGATGATGAATAAAGAATCAGAGATTCTAAGGATGGGAGGAAGATCTACTTTTTCTCAAGGCCTAGTCATAAAAATCAAGGGATTGTTAGTTGAAATCAAGAGTGGCCCTCAAGATCTGATGGTCTCACTCGAGCTATTACTTTAGTTGCCAAAATGGCAGCCAGAAGAATTGTTTAAAAATAATTAATTGGGGCGGTTAGGTGGCACAGTGAATAGAGTACCAGCCCTGGAGTCAGGAGGACCTGAGTTCAAATCTAGCCTCAGACACTTAACACTTACTAGCTGTGTGACATTGGGCAAGTCACTTAACCCCAACTGCCCTTCCTGCTGCCCTCCAAAAAAGAAAAAAAACACCCCAAAACATTAATTGCCTTTTCTACCAGGTGATAAATTTTTATTTTTTTAGTTACTGCTTAAAATGATAATTAAAAGTTACAGTGTGTGAGAAGAGATATTGGAAAAATATTTTAGTGTGTTGTGACTTCAAAAATGGAATGGTTTAAAACCAAATAGAACCCTCTGATAGTAGGAATTATTTAGAACTAGTCAGGGAAGAGGTGATACATGACAAAATTTAGGAGTGGCCACCCCATTTGTAAATGCAATTCTCAGTGGTCAGAAAGAAGTCATGAAAAATGTTATGACATTTTGCCTGGGTCAGTTACAAAAACTTGTATTAAAGTCATGTTAGAATGGTTGCCAGCTTCTTATTTTTATTAACCTAGGCAAAATAAATGGTAACATCACTGGTTTGCTGCAAAGTGGTTTGTTTAAAGCTAAGAGGACCACCTCCCCATCCCAAAACACACACAAACACCTACAAAGACTCACAAAAAACAATGCTTTGGTTTACTTTTTAAAATTTGCCTCTTTTAAGGAGGATGTTTTAAGGAAATTCTTTAATGCTATGCTCCAACTAAAAGATGCTTCCTTACCCAATGTCATGTTAAAACCTGAGACAACAAAAAACAGAACACAAAGTACTAAGAAAAAGATGGAACTCTCTAAGAGAGAAGAGATACTACTGCTTCTGCTACTACTACTACTACCACTACTACCACTACTACTACTACCACTACTACTACTACTACCACTACTACTACTACTACTACTACTACTACTACTACTACTACAGGCTTCAAATATAACTACTGTTAACTTGAATTACTGTAATGGTTCTCTTCTAAGGATCTCAAATGACTCCACTTTGATCACAGGCAATGAACTGACGAAATCTTTTAAGTTAAAGGAAGAGACGGGTATAATCATCCTTATTCTGCACATGAGAACACTAAGATCCAAGTTAGGTGGCCAGGGCAGACCTATGGCAGGGTTAAGAATGATACCCAGAACATCTAAGACCTAGGTCAAAGTCTGTGCTACTCAAAAACAAAAACAGCAAAATCACAAGGACAATAAAACAGCCATATAGCATTTCACCACAGTAGTGTACTAAATTCCTTAAAATTGCTTCTTTGCTATGTTTTAAAAAAATGAAATGTTGCATCAACTTGAGGATTGGGGACCATCACGATAGGTCCACTTTTTCAGCTTGTCAGTAGCTTCCTGCCAAGCAAGACAATGAAAGTGACTTATTTCATAGCTCTGCGGACTTTTTCATCCATCACAATCTTGTGGCTTAATTCCCCAGACACAGGAATTCTACAGGTCTTTGCAAAGACTTTGGACAGATGATCCAAAAGAGAAAAGTATTAAAGCAGGTTACTGAGATCTTAAAGTGAGCAAATGAGAACCAAGATTCAATCGCTTATTTTACAGAAAACTTTTGAGGGAATACTCAAAAGAAATATGTGTAGGGAGTGAAGGAGTAAGAGGTATAGAGTTTATTAATCTATCACTCCAAAACCTATGGCATTAAACTATGAACTACTATTCTCCGATTATGAATTCTAAGGCTCTCTTCATGCCACAGGTATCCAAATCAAATAGAAAGGGGTCTGGGGAGGCACTAAATCCCTACAAATGCATCCCTGTGGACAGTATACTGATTTAGAAAACCATCTCTTAGCATTATCTACGTTCCACTGTATTTTTGTTTATTTTGCTAAATATTTCTCAATTACATTTTAATTTGGTCTCACTGGGAGTGGTGGACATCGGGTAGCAACTCCACTTGACTTCTCTGCTCTACATCATTTCCTCAGGATTTAGATTAATCTGAAAATTAAACAAACTAAAACTATGAAAAAAATCTCATATTCCAAAATCTAAAAACACTACCTTTAAATCACAATTGATATAATGTGGATAATTGTACTCATTTCACTTTTTCATTTTGCTTATTGTCATACGCATTTGCCAGGGGTGGAGATGATGTCTTTTGGAGGGTATGGCATCTAACACATTCTGGGTGCTCCACTGCGATACCGATTCCGTGGTAATCAACCATCCTTTATTTCTATACAAATGACTGCAGTTCTCCTACTTACCAGGAGATGGCGGCTGAATCTTAGCTTGTTTCTTCGTATCCCCGGAGCTGAACACTTCAGGAGGGGGCTCCTCCCCTCTTTCAATCTTGCACTCAAAGGCAAACAGGTACTGAATATACTGCTTTTTCAAGGAGCTGGCTGCACTGCTAGAGGTGCCTACATTCAGGTTGGTGGCCAGCTCACGCCACTTTTTGTTTTTATTAACCTAGGCAAAATAAATAGCAAGATCATTGGTTTGCAGCAAAGTGGCTTGTTTAGAGCCAGGAGACCAAAAAAAAAAAAATTGCACTTAATGTCGTGGTTTACTTTTTTTTTTTATTTGCCTCTTTTAACTAATGCTCATTACTCCCACTCAGTAGTGCATAGACAGCATTTACAGTTATAAAACCATTAAGGAACCTGCTGATAGCTACATAAAAAGCTTTGCTTGTTGAGTCTTTTGCCTGGTGCCTCTTTCTAATGTTCTGCACTCATCCAGGGCTTGTGCTGCTCCTAGCGAGCAATTTATCTCTGAACAAATGTATGCTCTCACTCACACTCCCGCCCTCTTCTAATTAAAAAAATAAAGTTCTAAAAACTAATTTAAAAAAGCAATAACACTAGCACTATTCTGCAATTTAAGCGTTTGAGCATCGATATGAAAAAATAAAAACAAAACAAAACAGTGTTTCCTCCCAAATAGCCACAAGCTGCTAGAAGGATGAGCCTGTAATTCCCGGCTCAAGTTCTGCCACTTGAGGCTTTCTTGGGGGATTGATCAATGCCTTACTGAAGACAAGATACACCAGAAATCAGGCCCCTTTACTAAATAACTGTAACTTGAAAACATGCTGACATACCATTTAATGCACTGAGTGGGGCCCTATTAAAACTGTCAGCTGAAGTGTGGTTGGTGGGCACAATTTATATTTGTAGAGGGAACTGCTGCTGTACCCCTGCCCCATCAAGTGGAACCAAGGAATGGTGTGCTTCTCCTTTTAAATTTAGGCCAAAGAGGAATAGAATTGCAAGGAAAAGCACGATTTAAAAAAAAAAAGTTTAGGTAATATTTTAACCTTTTAGTTGCCTCCAGGGAGCAGAGTTACGAAAGGTTATTCAAATGAATAAATAAAACATGAGGATTTGGAAATAACTTGGAGAATATTTGGCCTTTTGATATACCTGTTATGCCCAATAGCATTTGAAGGGTTAAGGAAACAGTTTTTCATAAAATATTAAATTTTAGGATCCAAACCTTGTCACAAAGCTCTTTATACCCATTTACTTAGCTCTAAGTGGTGCATAATGAACAAACTGCATAATGCTCACAGAAACGCTCAATGTCTAAATGCCCAGTATTTTGGCATTTAAAACAAGGCTACAAACAGCAGGCCTGTGGATTGCTTCAGAAATGGTAAACAGAACGCTGCTTGGGACACCCTGAAATGCAAAGCTGTGAATTGATAAATATGCAGCACCTGCTCCCAACCATATCCGATGGCCCACTAGGTAGGGATCATGCCAGGAGGGCAGTGCCAGCCCGGTTCTCCACCACTGTGCCATCCAGCTACATTCAAATAAGCCTCATTAGCTAAGCCAGCAAGGACTCCCCTTTGTAGGTTTCAGTCGGTTATACATACTGTTGAAATAGCTAGGGTGAGGTGTTCCAACAATTTCTACATTTATTTATGGGCAGATCCTATTATTTCTCTCGTCTACAAGTATATTTTAGAAGTCACAACAGAGCTGAAGGATTTGAAAGGAGTTGAAGAACTGGGGTGGGCAAAGGGAGAAGGGAAAGGGGGCTCCTGAGAGGGCCTTGATTTTTTTTTTAAAGTTTCAATGACTAAAATGCAACTCTTTATTCTGTTTGAACCAAAATGGTAATGACCTGAAGATTTAAAAAATTTTAAATGTTATATTCCTCAATTTCAGAAATTATTTTGAAAACAATTATAAGAAGTATTTAAAATAGTCATAAAAATAAATGGCACCAAAAAAAAATCAGAAAGAAATAACCTTCAAATGTTTATTTTCCTTACCTTGACTTCTACTGAAATCTACTCAAGAACATTTTTTTTTTTTTGCCTTTGATGGCTCAGTAATCACAGGCTTTACCTAGAGCCTTTCTGTAACGGTACCTCAGTGCTCTCTCTCTAAAAAAAAAATAATTTCTTCTATTTTTCTGTTTCTATCAACAGTACAAATCATATTCCCTGTGAAACCAAGGCGTTAGCTTTGACTGATCCCCCGTGTTCATGTGACCAAGTCTTATCAATTAATTCCTCCCTCAAGATAAATTTTGCATACATCTATCCCTCTTCGTTTGCCTAGATTACTGTAATACTGGGAGAACCGTCATGTACGATCTTAGGCTCCCTTCAGTCTATCCATTATCGTGCACCACTCTGATTAAACAAAAAGGGTAGACAGGTGGCACAGTGGACAGAGTCCTGGAGTCAGGAACACCACCCTTCCTGAGTTCAAATCTGGTATCAGACCCTGGACAAGTCAGTGTCCTCATTTGTAAAATGAATCAGAGAAAGAAATGGCAAACCACTTCAGTGTTTGCCAAGAAAACCCCAAATGGGGTCACAAAGAGTCAGACACGACTGAAATGATTGAACAATTGATTAAAAATCTTCAGTGGTTCGCCATTTTTCCATTTTGTCAAGTCTTAACTCCTTTGCCTGCCTTAACTAATTGCATAAGATCTGGTGTGGTCCTCTTTCTCAATGGAATTGTCAAACATTTCTCAACAGACAGACTGGTCGGTCTTCTCACCACCCCATAATGCTCATTTCTCTTCAGTCAGGCCACACTCATTCCCATTTCCGTGTGTATGGCACATATACAGTATTCCCAAAACTCTTCAGGGCAGTTTAAAGCTCTTGGGATTTTTTTTTTAAACACAGGTAGACCATGAAACAGATGGAAAATCACACAATCTTAGAATTAGGAGAAGTCAAGAAGACCACCTATTCTAGTTCAATCTATAGCTGTACAGGATGCCCCTCTACATAACGAGGTTAAAAAGTGGTTGTTTGGACTTCACTTGAAAAGCTCTAGCTTTGGAGAAACTCTCTCGCTAGAACTGTTGGGTAGCTGGCTCTAATTGTTTTATAAAAATTTTGTAATGAGTTTGCATCTGTCTTACTGCAACTTCTACCCAATGGCCCTGATTTTGCTCTTTGGATCTAAGAAGAAAAAGTCTTAATTAATACTTGATATATGATGATATGATATAAAGTATTTCAAGTTGTTTCAATGGTTCTCAGGTGGCATGGTGTCTCTCCTTTGGGCATGCATGCAAAACTGACCACAGTCAGTGGCTTGTGGCTTGATTTCTCTTTCTTTTGATACCATGCTTCTTAATAGAACCGAAAATGGCATTAGGTTTTTTGGTAATATGAACTCATAGTGAAATTGTAATCTACAAAGAAACCCAGATCGTTTTCAAACAAAATCTCTAGCCTACCCTTAGATTTGAGGAGTTGAATTGTTTTTAATTCAAGTGAAAGACTATATAGAGAAATGTTATCTTATTAAAATGGAGTCAACTTTCAAGCCTGTTGAAATTTTTGGATCCTGCCAACCAAATATTAGCCATTTGTCCCTTCCAGACCTGTCACTTGATTTGATCAGTGCGCTGCTGAAGCTTTCACCCAAGTCATCCTTTTCATAAAATTACACGGTACAGAAAATTAGAGAGCATAAACCTTCCTGCCCACCAAGACACTAGCAAAATCAGCACCTAGCCTCTCCTTACCTGTGCCAAGCCTCCGATCTCTTTGACACAGACATAGAGTCTGAACAGGTCCAGGGGCTTTTTGCCCACTGCTGGCAGACTGGTCACAGGTGAGCCTCGTTCCTCCATGAAGGTCAGGTATCTGTCTACCCACAGCCTGCGCTCTGGCTCATTCCCCAGCTCATACACTCTTGTGATCTTCTCTCCAGTGGTTGTAGAAGAGCTTGATTTCTAAAGCACAGAGAGTGCATTTGGAGGTGGGGGGAGGGCAGGAAGAGGGAAAAGGGGAGAGTAAGACAAAAGTAAGGAACTCACAACATGTATAAGAAGAAGAAGATATCAAACAAACTACTGCTATCACACAACAGTTAGGAATGAAGGCTACTAGTTCAGGCACAAACAATACATTCTCTTAATTAAGAACTTATTTGACTTTAAAGGGCCCAAACTCCCCTTTATATGAAATGAACAATTTTCTCATCGATACAAAAGCGTTGAATCCCAGAAGGCAAGTTTCTGATAATGCCATGTCATTTTTCAAATAAATAGGGAAAAGGAATCACCAATATTTTCTTTCTTTGATCTCAAATTGTGGTTTACTCCAAATAAAACAAATTTCTGGGCTCCCTTCCTTCTTCCCCTCCACCAAAACAGCATCACTTCAGTCAATGGCCCAATATGACAGGACTGTCAAAATTTTTATTTCTTATCCCTACTTCTCTTTCCAACACACTTAATGCTAAGACTTTCCCTCTGCTGATTACCTACAATTCATCTGTATATATTTTGTCTGTCTGTATGTTTTCATGTTATCTTCCCCCAATAGTGTGAGTTCCTCATGGCAGGGACTGTCTTTTGCCTTTCTTTATGTTCCCAGGGCCTGGCACATAGCAGGTTCTTTTTTTCCTTTGCTTTTTGGAGGACAATTGGGGTTAAGTAACTTGCCCAAGGTCACATGGCTAGTTTTTGTATCAAGCGTCTTGAGGCTGGATTTGAACTCAGGTCCTCCTGACTCCAGGGTTGGTTCTCTATTCACTGCGCCATCTAGCCGCCCCTACATAGTAGGTTCTTAATAAATGTTTATTGGTGACCATTGTCAAGATGAGAGTGGCTAAACTTAGCTGTGTGTTATGTGTATATGATACTAAAGCTAATATATAGTTTTCAGTGAAAAACAGTGGAGGGAACAAACTATAGATATAACCGGGGGCTTCAGAGTTTTGAAGTAGGAATTCTCTGGAGATGCAAGCTTGAAATTTAGTTGGGTAATGTGGCATAGTGAAAAACGATATATAATAAGAAATGCACGCACCACCTGCCTTATAAGTTTGTTACGAGGAAAACATTTTGTAAGCCTCGATCTTAATAAATGTGCATTACTGTTACTATTTTGCTAATAATTTTCTTTGTTTCAGTATTTTTTTTTTAGTAATTTTTTCCCCCTAAAAATACATTTTAGCAATTGTACATATGGCAGCACAAGCTGGAATAAAGATTTAGCAGTTCCGTTACCACTATAGCGATGCATTTCAACTTTCTTCAAATACCTAATTTATATCATTGGTACTTGGTATTCTGTGCTATCCAACTGTGATACTAAAAAGTTAAAAGGGCATTTTGGGCCACTCTGGTGCCTGCACAAATAGGCTGCACGACCTAGGCGAGGAAAAGATTGGCTTTATGTGGGTGAAATCAAGACCATGGTATTTGGCCTGCTACTCCAGACAGCTAATACAAAAAGTTCTTTTGAATTGTTATTGAAGGGTTCCTTAGAAGAGGATTATTACATGTGACAGCACAAGATTTAAATTGTAGCTTATTTATGAACAGCCACTGTTTTAAAACACATACTTCCTAACACAGTTCCATTATCTTTCAGACTGTTAAACATTTCATTGGAATCTCTTTAGTTTAAGAATATACTGTCATTTCTTTTTAAAAAGCAGATGTCTAATGCTAGGTGATACGTTGTTTGGGATGAACACACAGGATAAAAGGTGGGCTGATACAGGAGTCCAAGTACACTGCCAAGCAGGAAATTAAACCTCTATTAAAAGAGGGTGCTTTTAATTTCCAATTAACTTATTACCCAATTAAGGAGGTTTAAAAAAACACTGCTCAATCAGTAGCATCAGAAATGTTTAAACATAAGTCATTTAATAAAAAGGTGTTAAAATTGTTGGAAATACAGAAAAATGAGGGCTGTTATCGGTCAATAAAAATATAGTCTTGCTCTTTTAAATTTTGTTGTTGGTGTGAAAATGGGATTGGACTTAAACCTCAGGTGGGCACAACTACTTTAGCTGGAAAAAGGTGTGTGTTTCCCTTACTCCCTTTTTCTTTCTACTCTGGTGAATGGCACTGACTTTTCACACTCTCATACTTCAATTTTTTCAGGTCTCAGTTCTATGTATGAAGACAGAACACCAATTTCTATATTTCTTTCCATACTGCTTACCCAGAGGTATATTAAAAAGGTAAAATAAAGTAAGTTCCTGGTATTAATCCAGTATCACCACATAAAAGATACTGGTTTTGAGAATTCTAGATCAGTGATGTCCAACTGAAATAGAAATGGGGTCTACTAGATCTTATATAGAGGCACAGCTACAGGCAGCATATTGACCTAAAAACCACACATTAACATCATCTACGTTCTACAGTATTTTTATTTATTTTGGTCGTCTTGTTCAATTATATTTTAATCTGACTCTGGCTGCATGGGGAATGCTGAGGGCCGCACAGACTTATCTGACTCTTTTGTCCAAGATCATTCCAAATGAAGCTCTGTCCATTCAAAATCTTGATAAAGGATTACGAAAGCAGCGAAATGAAAGTGTTAGCTTTTAGCTATGGGTCACTCAAATAGTTTTACTAATATATTGCTCATAAGCTCCAATAATATACTACTGGTTTAGACTTGGCTCCTCTAATGTCCAACTAACTAGGGAGTGGTGGTGGTGCATGCGTGCGTGCATGTGTGTGTGTGTGGTTGGTTTTGTTTTTTTTAAAGGCAACAATTAGCATCTCATTCTATGGATAAAGAATGATCCTGACACGAAAGGGCCTATGAGGTCAGGTAATTTAATACAAGGTAAGCAATTATGAGTTTTTTAGTGTTAATCTTGGCTCTTCCTTACCCCCCCCCATATCAACCTGCCATATAAACTTTGTGCAAATTAAATGTCTTTCTTATGTGATAAGAAAAATGCTCCAAGATAGTGATTTTTATTAGCAAAATGCTGTTGTTTTTGTTTTTAAAAAGGATTTTAATTTTTGTAAAAATCCTTCCATAACACCATTATAAAAATGTCCTCATACTTAAAAAGTGAATTTAATTTGGTCTAGAAATCAATGTGATGTTATGGACGTTACTGAGATGCAGGTAAAAATAGAATTAAAAAATATTTGGTCTTAATTTATCAGAGTGTTTATGAAAGAGTCATGATGATGAGATAAAAGAAATGGCTGGAGCCTGCAAATAGATGATGTTCTCTAAATAACTATAATGTGACTGTTGACACCTCTGAGTCTGCTTCTTTAACTGACTAACGATTACACTCATTAAGGATTCAGCACATCAAAAAAGCATTATAAAAGCAACAGTTTGGGAAAGCAAAGAGCAAACCCAAGTCAAAATTGACTGGGTTCAACATATACCTGTTTGGTGCCAGGATTTTAGTCATGGCATAAATAAAATATATTATGCCTGCTTAGGCAGGGAAAGCAAACTAGATTCTTTCTGGGATGATTGTTAACTTTTTTTTAACTATTGACATAGAATTTAACATATTTTCAGTGCCCTAAATTACATCTACATGCCTTGAAATAGTTAATGTCTTTTTTGTAGGGGCCTGATTAAAAAAACAAACAAAACCATCACATGTGCAGGACCTGGTCAGATATGGAGAAGCAAAAATATTGAAAAATTACAGTAAGACATTAATACAGTCTTTTCTGGTGGAGGGAGAAGGACTATAAACATAAATCAAGTCTGTTAACACTTTAATACCTCTTAAAGGTAGACTTACATTTGTGCATTCTCCCCTAGACATGTGATCGTTCTTTTTTTGGTGTGTGTGTAGATGTACTTGTGTTTATGAAAGTAAAATTTTCATTTTCAGAATATGCATTAATTATATTACATTGCATTAAATATCTTGACACTTGCTACATTTTCAGTCCTGCATTTAGATTAAAGGGTGTTGGAAACATGAGATGCTGGTCAAAATCTGCAGTTGATGAGCTAATGAATTGCACATATCTGCAATTGTTTGATAATAGAGATAATTCTATACACTTCATTTATAATCAATTTTGGTATTCTTCTTAAATTAATATCTCATTCAAAAGAGTGGCATTTTGTGAGTGTGGAACACTCTCACCTCGTTTCACTACAGAGTTCACTACATTTCTCAGATCTTTTTATGTACCATTAGGACAAAGAATTCTCTTATAAACCCTTATAAACAGTAACAATTTGTGGCACTGGTGTGGATAATATAAGGAAATGTGTTTTGAAAAAGCATTTTATAGATACAAGACATTACATCAAACAATTGTTTAGAATTCTTAGGACTGCAGGATAAAATTGTGATTTTTAATTCATTCTCACCCCAGTGTTCCTGTACAGGGACACTATAACAAGTAATAGCACATTAAGCTTACTATTAAGGATGAGCTAGTCAATACTGAACACATAGCTCTGTCTATGTATATTCTATGAACCATTTGGTCTAGAAAACTATCATCTTGAACTTCTGGATTTCATACTTTTAGATCAATTTCTTAAAAAATAAAGTATAAAGTCCATTTTAAAGCTTAGTTTTATTGATTCTAAATTTTTTTTAAGGACGGGAGAAAATGGAAGAACAAAACACAACGTTGACTGCCTTCTGAGACTCAAAGCAAATAACACGGCATCAAAGTGAAGGAGGTGCACTCTTCTCCCTTCCTATTAGTTTTCTCCAGGGGGTTTAAAGACCATTTTTTCTTCATTATTTGGGAAATGAAACAAATCACTGTGCACAAGGTGACCAAGAGTGCGGCCATCTCCTCCTTCTTCTAAAAATGAAAATGCTGGTTACACTGAAGTTCCATGTGAATTCTATAAACATTTTCTGGAACAATCAACTCCTTTAACCTTCAACTCTGTTTAAATCACTTAATTGGATAATTAATAGCAGCCTCCATTCTGGGTTTTGACTAGACTGCCAGAATCTACAGGTAGAGTCTTCATCATCTCCTAGTCGCCCTTCATGCAAAAATGAGTGTGTTAATTAAGACTTCTTCATAAGGTAATTGCATGTTAAAAGTTTTTTTTTAAGTGCTTTCTTAGTCTTCATATGAATATAAAATAAAATGTTATAACAGAACTATTATTCTTTTATAAAGGGCACAAAATTAATTTTTCTATTGAGGAAAAAAATGCCCTAGACTTACCTATGGCCAAATGAATATTTAAAGTTAAAAAAAATTCCCTTGAAATGAACATTAACATGTATGTTCTTTGTATTTCTTCTGACAACCACTGCTTAATTTGCATTGCTGTGCAAGATACAAATTTTTCTACCTAACCCGATTCTAATGTACGTAAACATTATTCATCTAAAAAGTAGCATTCTAAAAATACACATGCATTAACTTTTCCCCAGCCTTTTTGTTCATTTCAGACAAATGGATTGAAACAATGCACAACTGATATTATGCGAAACTGTGCCCCAAGATTGTAATATTTGCATTTTCAGATAGGCAATTTGGAAATAAGATGTTTCAGAGGCTGAACTGCCCATAAAAGACTTTAGTTCAGATGCCGAGCTTGTAATTTACACCATGGTTGCTATTAGTTCTCCTATAACGGAAGAAACACCTCATTCTAAAAACCTTCTCTAAGTGCACAATGAACCAAACATTTAATGAAGTCACTTGTGTGAAGGAGTTTGGACCCAGTAACAAAAAAGGATTCTCCTTATAAACACATTCAGCATGCTTTGTACAGAGGTGAATCATGAGACAAATGCTTGCATCTTATCACAGCTACTTAACTATCAGAATTCAAACTTCTATGATGCACATAAACTTATTCTTTTATTAACAATATATTATAAGTAAATATAATCCTTTCATGGATAAATGCTGTAATTAAAAAAAAATGAAACAAACAAACAAGCAAGCATTAAAATAAGACTTAATTACCAAAAATCCCCAAAAAACCAAAACAAAAGCCAGAGCCACTTCACTTACAGGGCTTGATGGAGTCTTTGGCCAGCCTGGGCTGCTAATGCTATCACTTTCATCTCCATGAAATGAGGAGATGCTAGCAGAGCTTGGGGACATTGGGGAAGGGACTGGCAGGTTGCCTGGGGTTGGGGGCTGAGAAATACCCTGAGAGCTGTAGCTATCCTGTGGTAGAGGAATAAAAAAAAAATATGACAAAGGCAGGGCAAACTTTATTTAAAATAACAAAAAAGTACATCCAGTAAAACAGACTGACCAATTTTTATATATAAATATGTATATATAAAGAGAGACATATACAGACACAGACACATACACATAAATATATAAGGTATTAAAACAACATTCTTAATTAGTATAACTTGGTAAGTTTGCTGGATGCTTGGATAAGGTCCACTAAGCCACCATGCTTACTTCAAGCTAACATGGAATGCTAAGCATGGGTTTCCCCTTATGAAAGAAAGAAAAAAAAAAGCTGTTCACCTTATTTATCAAATAAGGTGGGAAAGCAAAATATTAAGTATATTGTTGCTGCTGAGGCGGCCAAAACAGGAAGCTATAAACTAAAGGCAGAGAAAAAATGGCTGCAAGTTCGAAACCAGGCAAGATCCCTTCTTTCCCCCACCCCCAAACTCCGAAGCGCTTCTTCCTTTGGTTCCCTCCCTACTCCCTCCTCCCCCATGAGTTAAATGCCGTAAGAACTAGTAACTTTCAGATCCGCACCATGAAAAAAAAAAGTAGGAAACAAATAGGTTGCACACAAATGGAAAAGACATGCGGGAGAGAAAGAAATAAAAAAGGAACAAAAAAAGGAGAGGCCAAATCCAGAGAAGAAAGGACAACACGGCAGCCTCCTGCTTGGCCAAACCAACACCGCGTGCACAAGACGAAGGGAATACCTTTGACTTGCTCTCGGCCTGAGGGGGGCCTTCTTCTTTGCCATCTGTTTTGAGAGGCACAGGCAATTTGGACTCACCAGGTGACATCATATCTGCAAGACCCATAGACGCTAATCGAAAACAGGAAAAAAAGTGTAGAATTATACAGATGGTTTGCCAGTGTCGCCCGGTAACGTATGCTGGGAAGTGAAGCTTGGGGCACGTGGTCTTTCTTTGAAGAAGTAAAAAAATATGTGACTTTGGAAAACATGCATCCTTGAAATGAAAATAGTATACTGTAGCAGTTAAGAAGAAGGTGGTGTCTTTGCATGCTGAAGACCAAATTATACCTAGCTATCTCTCTAGCTATCCGTCTGTCTGTCCTTTACTTTCACGGTCAGAACAGCAGAAGGAGTAGGCCAGAGCTAGACACAAAACAAAATACTAATCTAAGATTTTCTTGAACCTTTTAAAGAGCTAGTAAAATGCTGGAGAGAATAGGAGTGTTACATACTTGGAGAATGGAAGATTTTAAAATGAACTACTATATAAAAACAACTTTGAAAGACTAAAAGACTAATGACAGGTGGCTAGGTGGCACAGGCCTGGAGTCAGGAGGAAATGAGTTCCAATCCAGCCTCAGAGACTTAACAGAAAACTAGCCATGTGACCTTGGGCAAGTCACTGAACCCCAACTGCCCTACCTTCTTCTCTCCAAAAAGCAAAAAAACCTAAAACAAACAAATAAAAAGACTAATGAACTCTGATCAGCATGATGGCTGACCACAATTCCAGGACCAGGACTAATGATGACATATACATCCATCTCCTGATAGAGAAGTAAAGGTCTCAGAGTGAAGAGAGAAACATGTATTTTGGGGGACATAACTAATTGTTATGTGGAAATTTGTGTTTGTAATGGGTTTTGTTTTTCACTTGTTCTCAAACTGGGGAAGGGGGTTTGAAGTGGGAGGGAGTAAAAGTGGTTATTCGCTGTATAAAAAAAAGAAAATATAATTTAGTAAATTAACTACTGTAACATCACATTCCATAATAATTCAACTTCTATATTGCTGCACTGTATAATCTCAGTTTCAATTAAGGAACAAACACAAGTGGTTTTTTTTTCCCCCCAAAGGGGGGGAAAAAAAAACAACCTTGGTTTTTTTGCACCATGGCTTATAGTCCAATTTGGTACCTTGGCTTACCACTCCCCAACTACTTCCCAAGAGACCAATGACATAGGTTCATACTCAGACTAATATAAGGCTCAACATACAAAATACACGTTACAGGCAACCTCTACCAATAATAGGGTCACAGAACTCAATAATATTCATCTAGACTTTACCACTCCATGGATGGAATTTAATCCTGTCAGAACTGCCTAGTACCAGCAGAAGACACAAATACAAACTGATATTTCTAGGGTAAAATGTGGTTTTATTTTGTTATATTCTTTATAAAGGAAAAAGTGGAACCAAATAGTGAAGCTGTACAGGTGTCTGGGGAATAATAGCTGAATCCCTAAGGACCCCACTGTGAAAACCAATTGCACAAAACTGGGTTGCTACTGGGACTATGTAGGAGACCACCAAACCAGATGTGTGAAAGAGGAAAGTAAGAATGAGGAAGAGAGGAGGATGAAACTTATAAATAACTGAAAGCAGAAAAAAAAAATCCTTCTTAAAAAAAGAAATAAACCTGAGTGCGAATGCGGAGGACCCATCATACTCTATGCAAAAGGCAAGGTTGGTCCTAACCAGGCAGCATGCATACAGTATGATGTGCCAAAAAAAAAAAAAAAAAAAAAAAGAAAAAGGAAATGAAAAGACAAAACAAAAAACAAAAACAAAAACCAACAAACCTTAAACTACTCCACAGATTGCCCACTACAAAATGATTATTGCACATATTCATGTATTACTATGTTTTAGAAAATAATTAGTTTTAATTACAGCAGTGAGAGAATGAGCAGGACTCTGGTGAATAAGTTGGCAAGCTTTCTGGTGCTAATTTGCTAATATCTTGAGCATCACTGCAGGTTGAGACCATAGGTCTGCCAAAAAACCTACCCAGCCACGTGCCACAAGAGTTTACAACGGCATGTTCAATATTCAGCTCTGAACGGCCTATATTTTCCATGGCTATGCGGGCTTCTTTTTCAAAGCCCATTTGTAGCCCAGTCAGTTCTTAAAGTCATCACCACAACACACACAAATCATAATTGAGATATTTTTCTTTTTTCCCCCCCCTTTCCAAATTACTTTCAATACTTAGACTTAAAGAACTGGAACAAAAAGCTTTTTCAAGTGGTGCAGCTGCAGAGAAAAATCTATTGGGATCAGCTAAAAATGCTGTTATTTTTGTGAATGTGTGTGAAACCTCAAAAAAGCAGCTGAGTGATATTACACCAAGAAGCCTGGCTGTTCCGAGCAGTGGATCGCTTCTGTGCATTTTTATCCTTCGGAAACTATCTCTGGGGGGTCTAGCAGGGTATGAATTAGTTAAGTCCGTACATTAAAGAAGCCCCCTTTTTTGTGGGAGGAAGAAAAAGGCAGAGTGACTGTGCAAGAGGAGAGGCTTAAATGTGTCCAAGTGTACTGTAAAAGATGGCCTTGCTACTTATTCACTGAATGGAAATCATATAAAGGGCAGTAAATTTAATACCAGACTTTTACATGGGGGTAAGGTCATGGAGGCACTTCCTTCAACAAGTCTAGTGTTTCTCAGGTTATAACCTAATTCTTTCAACATCAACCAATTATAAAATTTGAAACATGTCACTATTTGCCATAAATTATGTCTAAATATAAAATCACAATGACATAAAAACAATTGAAGTAAGCACAGACTGATTAATTAAAATATCTGCTTTACTTTCGAGTTTCCCCAAGTTTTCTTTGCCCTTTACTATGCTTACAACAGTGAGTTAACAGGTATCAAAATAGAGTAATATTCCAGTTGTCCCAATTTCTTCTTTTGAGAGGGATGAAGTAGAATGCAGTTTAATTTTGAATATTGTGCCAAAATTAGTACACCTGCCTTGAAATGCAAATTGTATTTTTGTGAAATTGCTATAGCATGATTTTTCCTTACTGTGGATTCTATAACTGCTTTCTACTGAAATGCTTATTAGAGACTTCTTACCAGAATTCTCAATGAATCACTGCAAAACATCCTTAAGGTTCCTAGGGCAATGGTACTCCAGGGGAACTGTTTTACCTCTTTCCCAGAAGAAAAAGACCACCACCATTATAAAGGTGTGTTAAATCAAGGCACCATTCCCCCTTACACTATTGAAACAAGTAATCTAGTATGTAAAGTGCATGCATAAAAAAGGACAGTAAAAATTTTGTGACTGCAAAAAAGTGCCATATGCATTCAGTGACTGGATTTCAAGTACTAGCCTCTGGCTTTACCACTGAAATTTAAGAGCCAGAATGATTTCATAAAGAAAGTGTGGGTCAAGGTTCTAAAGTAGCTATTCCACACTGGATTTAATATATTCAAAAAGACCATAAAGAATATAAGACATGAGTAAAACTGAAGCTAAACATTCATTCCTTCCCAGCTCCCATGATTCCCCCTCAAGGCTACAACAGCATTCCCTAAAGATGGTGAAACAGGCCCGGAAATACACAGACCATTCTCTTCTTTTCATGGACAATAATACAACATACTGTACTCTGCAAAAATATTTTATTCCTTCTTTGTCAAAACACAGAAAGGGCCTGTCTTTGTGCCTATATACCTCTCATCTATTTTTATGTGGCAAATATAAAGTAACATCGTCTAAAGCTAATGTATTGCTTACAAAGAAACCAGGATAGCCCTGGAGAAAAATTTCTCTCTCACTGGATCAGCAGGCACTGGAAAAAGCCTCTTTTCTCTTCTACACTAACATACTCTACGTATCAGCACATTTATTTTCCCCTTGGGGTAAGAGATTTCATCCCCATGTTTAATCAAGAGGTTTACCTTCATTCTGAAGTTCATTTTTCATCAAGTACCTTTCCTTTCTATTTTTTTTTGAGGGGGGCAAGAAAGCAAACTACTTGGAAATAACCTGGAGACCACTATCATCCTTTATAATGAGATACTTGGCAGCCTTAAGATGAAAATAATTATGCATCTTTCAGAGATTCATGTCCTACTAACAGACTCTTTATTTCAAAGTATAAGATAAGCACCAGAAAAGAAGTAGGGTCTCTAGGTATGTGAAGCTAGTGGCCATGACTGTAGGAAGCCTATTGAGTCAGACACCATAGATACAATGATAGAATTTTGAGTCTGAGTTCTTCTAACAGAGGGTGACTTAAGTCATTCAACATTTTAAGTCATGTTTAGATACGAAAAAATGCTTTGGTAAGTGCTGAGATCAATGCATTGAAAGGCATGAGGGAAGTGGTTCCACACCAGAAGATGGCTCAGCTACAGAGGCACATGGCTACAGTACTGTTTATTTACTAATTGTAAGTTACCATGATGAAAGCGTGCTCAACTTGGTATATAAGGTGACTTTTGGAGTGCCAAGTGCTGAACCATAGATGGGCACTACATTTGTGGAATGTAGATAGAACTTAATTTAAGATGATAGCTTATATTCAGACAATAATCCAACTAATGAACACTATAAAATTAAACACAAATAAATAGAAACTAATCAATATAAATGCAACACAAGGTTGTATTTAACAAGGTTCAAAAGACTAACAATTTTATTTTGATTATGATCAATTGTGGTTTTCCCCCCCAAATGGTAAAACTATCTCCTTTATAGGGGGAAAAATTCCCTCTTACTTACCATCCTTCTCCCCCTGGCATTATAAGTGAAGAAATAGTTGTCACATTTGTACTCACACTGATTCTATTTAAATAATTACTTGCTCACTGAAGCCTGTAACAATTTGTCACTACACAAGAGGCTTTTTTTATCCCCCACCACCCTGTACACTATCTAAAGCACATTTGTTTTAACTGAGCAAGGGGATGGCTGGAGTGTCAGTCCCCTAAGCCACTATCCAGTCGTCACTTGGGTATGTCTTCCTTTCTTTAAATGTGCCCTTTGAAACAGAAACTGCTTTTCTGCTATCACAAACAGCCCATCTCCTTATGCCTTTGGCAAAAAGACTAATGTACTGATCTCTGCCATTCTGGGATTGGAAGAATTAATCTCTGTGCCCCATTAACAGAATTTATGTACATGTCTTAATCAAAACTAACATTTGCAGTGTATGTTCCAAGTTTCTTTTTGTCCTTTCTGTTCTCTCTTAGAAATTTCAACACAATCCACATCCAAGAATGTATACAGAGATACACAGGAAATGTTAAACACAAAATACTCCTGGTATAGCTTATAATTACTCTGCTTTCCATCAGGTAGCCTTTGAATTAATAAAGCTGGAACAAAATTGCACCAATGGGTAGGCAAAAAAAAATTTGATAAATGTTTAAATTATTAAAAATCCAATATTTCAAGATGCACAATGCAATAAAAAGTGTATGACTATCCCATACAAAAGACTGGGAGGATAAATGGCCTTGCATTGAACAGATTTCCTCTGTATGAAATAACGAATGGCTGAATTATCTGAACAGGAACAAAAAAAAAAAAAAACAAAAAACCAACCCCTCTCTGTGAATCTTCCTTTAAACTGGTTATTCCTTAGGAATACATAAATCTTCTTAGGCAGGGCACTGTGCCATCTGTTTGTTGTGGGTTATTTTTGTGGCTCTGGGGGCCAAAGAAAAAGGGGAGAAAATGACTGCTGTTAATAGCGCATCAGAATTTATAGTGCAGTTTCAATGCTCAGAAGTAATTTTATTTCAGCAAGCCAGACAAAACATATAACGACAAAACCCAACTACAACATTACTTGGGACAGCACCAGTAGAGAGAAAAGTACACCTTTTTCAATGGGCCACTGCTCAATAGCTTTTCACTTTCCATTTCAAATGTAAAAGTAGGTTTATGGGACAAACAAATGTCCTCCTGTTTAATGTTAAGAAAGGCCTATTTATTTATTAAAACAAAACAAAACAACCCAATAACCTAAAACCTAACATTTTGGTTTGACCAGTAAGTTTCATTCTTTCATTTCTACTAAGAAAAAAATGTTTAAAGAAGAAATCACTCAGTAATACCACTAGACCTTTGAAAACAATTCTTTAGGCGAGATATATCATGGTGGGAGCTCACTGTCCATTCTCTCTCCCTTACTGTGAGGTTAGCCTGGAAGGTAAAGGTGTGAAAGAAAATGAATTCTAAGAGACTCAAACCTTTAAGTCCACCATGTTTTTCTTTGGCCTATTACAAAGCACAGTGAAGTTAATAACAACAGGTTGTTACAATCTGTCACCCATGAGATTTAATTCCATCCAACAATGTGATCTTTCAAAGTACAAAATATCATTGACAGCTGAAATGCAGTGAACCTTCATAGATCCAGAACAGAAATGTTCTTCATCCGTAGGTAGTGAGCATGGGGTGGTGGAAGGGAGTGGTTTTAGAACTTCAAATGTATTATGATTTTGAGGAGGTTTTGCTAAACAGCTCAGAAACTCTACATTTTACCTGACTGAATTTATCTTCTTATATTAATTATATTTATTGTTTAGATAATTACAGATTAATTATTGTTAATGTTAAAGTTCATAAGTTAGAAATTCAAATGGGTTGAACTGAGAACAAAAATGTATAACTGAAAAAAAGATCATATAATTTTTTCAATAGTGACAGAATATAAAAAGTATTTACGGAAGACCCTTTTTTTTTGTATTTTAAAAAGTGTTTTTTCGAATATTAAAAAAAATTTTCCTCCCTGTTTGGTCCTTCAGTAACTCTTCAGAGGGGTGGCTAGGTGGCACAGTGAATAGAGCAATGGCCCTTGAGTCAGGAAGACTCAAGTTGAAATCCAGCCTCAGACACTTGACACACTAGCCGTGTGACCTTCAGCAAGTCACAGCCCCAATTGCCCTGCCCTCTCCCCTCCAAAAAAACAAAAAAAACACAACTCTTCAGAAACAGAATTTTGAAACGTGTTTCTCCTATATGACACATGACATAAGCACGGGTCTCATTATGGAGGAAGTCTACTATAAGTCTCTGTAGCAATTTATATTTTGTCAAAGAAAAAGTGAACTCAGAAAGAATATCCACTTAGTTTCTGATGTAGTGTCCTGGCTGAAAGACGTGAATAAAAAACACAAAGCGAACAAGTAATTTATAAAACATTAATTAAATTTTGGACCCACTAGGTAAAAAGGTTCTGTTTGCTTCCCATATGTATATTTTCACTGTCTTCAAGTCATCAAAAGATCCAATTTCTTATGTCTTTTTAAAATATGTTTGGGAAACCTAGAAAGGTGCTTTAAAAAAAAAAAAAAGACTGGGAGTTTCCTAAAGGGGAATACTGCCTTTAATAATCATACAGAGTGTTGCACATTATTACCTGTTGAACTATTCACCATGTTGGGGGTCATGGTGTAAGGAGGGGCTTGTGGGTTCATCAGGCTGGAACTGTTGTTCATGGGCTGGCTGTAAGGAGAGCTGGAGCCCATAAGTCCACTTTGATTCATGCCAGGAAAACTGCCTTGCCTATAAAAGAGAGCACAGACACACGCAAGTTGATAACACATGTCTTATCAAATACAAGAGAAATGTTTAAACAAGGAGGTTTTCCATGATAATCCACCTACTGCAGAAACAAGAGTGGTAATTTTTCCTCTACTTTCTTGTGGTAGCTAGGAAGAAGGGGTGGGTGAGAGGAAATCTATTGGTCACTAGCAAGTTTTATAAAGTATTTAGAAATTTTAAATCAGATTTCTTCATATAAGTGACATAAATAGTTAAGTTTTAAGAAAAAGAATGGTTCTCAAAGCCAGAAGACTTTCAAACCCAGATTCCAAAACATACTACCTATGTAACTCTAGTTATTAAATCTTTATGTGTCAGTTATTAAGTGTTTCAGGATGTTCAGAATGAGAAAGAATGGACAGGAGTAAAATAAGGAAATAAGGGGAGATGCAAAATTGGAAGAAAAATGTCAGAAGCAAAACAAGGCAAGTTCTATTAAAAACCAAGACAGACCCATCTGATCCTGTATTACAACTCCTGAGTAGCCTTTTGAAAACCCTGCCCCTTCTCAGAGAAGAAAAGGACTTATTTTGAGAAGTTAATTTATTTGACCTTCTCTGCAATGTGCTTATTTGCCATGTTTCCAAATTTTCAGATGTACAAGGATATTTATTTACAAAATAACTTTCTTCTTTAAAAAAAATGTAATTCTGATGATTTAACTTTAATATTTAGAAATTACATAGTAAAAGCATTTGATTTTCAGCATTTTTGAGCAGAATTATGAGTAGGAATGGTTTCTTCTACTTTTTTTTTTACCAGTCTATAAATTTCTCCTAAAGAGCAGTCCAATGGTATTGTCTAAAGTTTCTCCCATCACCCAAACCTCATTCTGTTTCTGTTTCCCCGCTAAAAAAGTTATTTTGTCCTTTGTCGAAGACAAGCTTCTCTTCCCTGCGTAAAAAGGCAAAGGGTATTCTTTGATATGAAGGAGACACTATTGTAGAGTGTCATTTCTCTGACTGCTTATAATGAGATGTGGGGGGAAAAGGAATTTAAATTGCACAGTGGTACAACTCCCTTAGGAAAAATTACAAAGCCAAAAGAAAGATGATGGCCATGTGGCAACAACTTTAAAAGGTTCCAGTGTAGTAGTCAAGCTTTTCTTATGTAAATATTGGATCTTTAAAAAAAAACCCAAAACTTTTCAAATTTTGGATAGTACTGTTTTATCTCACGAATAGAGTGGATGTGACAAAATCTTCAGAAATTAAACCACAAAAATGAAAGATGAAGCTAGCAATTGGTGCCTCTTCCTATGTAAAAGTAAACAATTAAAAATTGCTATTGATGGCCATCAGGATAACCCAGGTTTTAAAAACTAGTGTCTGCACTCTGATGCTTCCCATTTAATTTCAGCCGAAACATTTACATTTCTAGACTGTAATAAAAGTTAAAATGATGCAGACCATTTCTTGCCAAAAAAAAAAAAAAAAAAGAGACAAGTAAAATTTTGGAAAATTGAGGGTTTCACTATGTGTTTTAAAATCTGTGATTTCTGCAAACCTTTCAAATTTGTTTTCTTCTTCTGAAGTATTATTTAAAAAAAAATCAGTCTTTTACTAGTTGCTGCTTAGTGATGACCAAAGAATGATGATGTTAGGGGGCTGAGAGGATGGTTAGGGAGGGGTCTGGGAAGAAACGAGTCAGTTTTACTTCTTTCCCTCTCAATTCCATTGATAAGCTTCTTTGATTAAAGACTGCCTGACTGTGACAAACTGTGCTGAATCAGTGGAATAATACAAACTACAATCCATTACGAACTGAGCTGAGATCACCAAACTCATTTTGATTAACCTCCAGGTCACTAAACACTTATAAATATGTTTCACAGCAGCTGCTAAACACTTCTATACTTTTAAGGTCAGAGCATCATCGGGTTGGTTTTTGGAGTTAACTCAAAAATATTTGGTCTGCTTTTTTGATGTTTTTATTCAAAGAAGGTTGATACACTGTTTAAGCAGCTGTCATAAAATAAAGCAAATGGTATGCTTTAGGATTTACCTCCTGTTTTTCTTAAGGGAATGAATGGTGTACATGCAGTCCTCAATTTAGGAATGGGGTGTGTTCCAAAAGTTCATTTGTAAATTAGTTGTCGGAACTTGGGACACATTTCCCCTACAAAGATAATGCCATAAATAAGGGTTATGTTCCCTGGCTAGCCTGTAAAATTCTTCTGAATCCATAAAGTAATTGAATTATGTTGTTAATAGTAGCCCCAAGCGTTGAGCTTTCCAAGGAAAGGGCTGGATTCTGGATGAAGCCTGAAACATCAGCTCCGGAGGTGGGGGCAGGGTGAGATGAAGTACTACAGCAGAAGGGGAGACCTCTGGGCTACATCTCTCACTTTACAATGAAGGACCTTTCACCATTTGTATGACCTTGCAGAAGTCATTTTAACTTCTCCAGGCCTCACGGTTTCCTTATTAATAAAATGCTTGCTGATTATAGTGAGTGCCAGTAAGTACTGAACAAGGAATTCTAAAGAACAATAAACTGGAAGTCAAAAGACCTGTGTTTATATCCTGGCTTCCATAATTAAAAACAGAATTCCCTTGAAAGCAAGTTCCTTAATCTTTCAAAACCTTAAGTTTTCCTATCTGTAAAATGGAAATAACCTATTTCCTATGATTATTGTAAAGATCAAATTATACAACCATATGTAAAATTATATAATATAAACACGTTAATATAATTACAATCTGGTTATAAGGCAATTATATTATTTATTGATGTGTTATATGGATGTTTCCATATATAACATAATTGCACATATAACATATATCTACAAATACATGATTACATATAGCATATCTATAAATATCTATCTAAAATAGAGAGTTTAAGGTAATCTGGATTGTAAACTATTATGATGAAATTTCTGCCCCAAGTTTGTAAATAGGAAGATTGATCTAGCATTTTCCAGGACAATTTCCACGTCACTATAGCCTGCTGCTCCTATTTCCAGAGGATGGGCTAAGTGGGTGACACTTCTTAATCGGGAAGGTCACCACTTGTCTTGCCTATCCCAGTGGAATGTGTACAGTAGTTTCCTCATGTTGAAGTGGTCTAACAGCAGAAACTAGAGGGTATATACTAACAAGGTCCCTCAGTCACCAGCACTACAGAGAAAGGAAGCTGTCCACAGGACCATTTACTATGCTAAAGAAAACAGGAAAGATCTAGTGTTGCTATGCATGTTGTCTAGGTGGGCATTCCAAACGTAGACTCACTCACTGCTAAAGGAATTAATCCCTTTTCCAGTTTGTTCCATATTTAATAAATCCCATCACATGACTAAACTTTGGCATATACTTTACTGGTCATCTCCCAAAGTTGAACAGCCTTCTCACCAGGCTCAACTGTTACTGCCACATTACAAGCCAGACTCCTCTGGCAATTTTCTCATTCTTTTGTTTTGTTATTGAAGCATTTCATTAGGATTTACAACTTAATAAAAGGAGGGGACGGTGGAAGAGGAGAGGGGAAAAAAAAAGAGTCTTAATTGCACTGAGACAAGAGAAGAAATTTATGCTACCATGCCACCAAGGGCAGGGTCAGGCCTATTTTTTTTTTTGGAGGGGTGGTTGTTGGGAGAGGGGGGTGTTTAACTGCAGACACTTATTCTCCTACTAAATGATGATATTAAAAATCCTTCATATTTATTAAGTTCAATTTTCCCATAATATTCATTTAACATAATTTGATCATTTTAAAGGAAAAATATACCGCTGTATATATAAAAAAAAAATACCAGGACAAAAGTAGAATTTTTAGAACCACTAAACTAGATAAAAAAATTTTGGTTGTCTGTGGTGTGTACCAGTTGTGGGCTACAGTTAGCAGCCACTGAAGGCTCCAACTCCCTTTGGTGACCGTCAGGTGGGTCATCCAGAAACGCGAGACAATACTGAATAATGGCAAGGAAAACTGGGTACTGATTCCTGTGTGTGTGTGTGTCCATATCCTTTCCAAGAGTATGATATTAGGGGCATGGTGGAAGATGGGTAATGGGGAGTAAAAATAAAATTATTTATCAAATCCTTGCCCAATCTTTTTTCAGGAATGAGGTTTGTCCTTCGGTTTGGATGGTTTTTAGGCACATAGTAGGAAACAATTCCTCCTGGGAAAAGTATATGTCTCTAACCCCCAATGATCCTGCAGGCCAATACCACTATCAATACATGGCTGCTCATAAATACACTTTTGAGGAGTTTGCCAAAATATTATTGGCAAATGTGAAGAAGCAAGAAGGGGGCACAACAGAAGACAACAAATGACAACCATATATATAGCACAAAGTGCTGAGTTTTAGAAATTGGGACCAAATTATTTTATGGAAGGAAACATGACCTCTGGGAATAACTGAGAACTTCAGGGCCTTACTGATCACTGCTGCAACGGGTGATTTATGTGACTCAAGATGAAAAGCTTCTTATTCATCCCAACTTCAGAAGGCGGCTAACTTGACTTTATTACACATTAGCTAGTTTACAGATGTGATTCTCATCTGTGGGGTAGACCAAAATCTCCTAACTATAGTAATAAACAAAATCCTGCAAACGGATACAAGAAAGCCCAGTAGATCACAGTTAATTTTCTCATTAGGGATCAAAGAATCAGACTGAAGTAAGACTGAGGGGTAGAAGGTAGGAAAGGGGGAGAAGACAGGGAAAGAAGAGCAACGCCCCCCCCAATTAAAAAACTCAACCAACAAAATAAAAAAGTTTGTCTCCCAAAACAAAGCATGCTCTTTCAAAAGCAGCATATGCTGTAGTTTGACCCTTTGGGTTGTGAACATTAGGTTTTCATTTCCAGTGGGTCTTTAGGCCTATATGGCTTTTGTAACAAATTACTGCTGCCTTGATTCTCCAGAACCTTAACCTACAATGGCTGTAGCAGTAAATGCCTGGAAGTATCTCAGGGGGGTAATTGGGGTCAACATTTTAAAAGAATTTTTGTTGTTGTTATGCTGACACATTGCTAAGGTAGCTACTGATTGCACACTGTGAAAATGACTGTGTTAGGCTGCACTCACAAATCACAGTGTACTGGCCAAATTGCCCTCTGCTTATCTGTGCCAGGTCTACAGAATGACAATATTTTCTCTCTCTTTTAAATGTCAAAAGCATGATTTGGGGGTTTGTTATTTAAACACACTGACCTGCACAATAGCCAGAAGTACTTTATTTAAATCTGTCTTGAGTTGAGACTAGATGTAAGTGTTTATAATCTGTCACGCTATGACACCAAATGGGTTATTATAATGAGAGTAATTCAGGAGTATGTTTCTGTAAATGCATTTTCCTGACTTCTCTCCTCCTTCTTAGTCCAAACACACACACATAATTTTTTTTATGGGTTTTCCCTTCACCCACACAGGAGCTACCTAAAACAGCACACATTCATCTGCCAACAAAAGACATAGCGCTGATGAGGAAAAGGAAGGAACAGCAATTTTTAAATGACCGTTTCCTATGGTTCAATGTGAAGGCAGCATGGAAAGAGTGATTTTCCACTGACATTGACATTTATCAGATGAAGATATTAGTCTAAAAATCCACAGAATGTATTATAAGCATGTTTGGAAAAAATTTGTATTTAAGGTAAAATAAGCTAGATAAAAGTAAACAAACTAAACCAGAATACAAATACATTTTTTCCTCTTTCTAAATGTCGATGCAAGTCTTAAAGCCGAAAGACTTGGCAATTCCTCCCTCCGACAAGGTAGAAGAGAGGACTCTGCCAACATATTTTGGTACTAAATGAATTCTAGGAGTTGGTGGTTCAGTGGGGCAGAGTGTTGGGTTTGAAGTCAGACAGACTCATCTTCCTGAGTGCAAATTCTTCCTCAGACACTTACTAGCTGTGTGACCTTGGACAAGTCACATAACCCTGTTTGTCTCAGATTCCTCATTTGTCAAATGAGCTGGAGAACAACATGGGAAACCACTCTAGTATCTATGCCAAGAAAATCCCCAATGAGGTGACAAAGACTCAGACGTCATCAGAGAACAACAGAAGCCAAGAGTTGTAAGCGCAAATAAAATAAAGATTGTACAGACTTAGCACAGTGCCTACACACAGGAAATACTTAATAAAGGCCTGTTGATGTTTGGTGATGACAGTTTAAAGTGAGAGGTGATAAAGGCCTGAAACGGGGGCAAATGGGAATTGAGAGATGAAGAAAGTAGAACTACCCAGGCTTGGCTGGACCATGAGTAGGGAGGAGAACTGGGCGAGGAGAAGCAAAGTAAAGAGTTAACAACCACAAACCTTTGGAAACAGGTGGGAAAAGAAGATGTTTTTGTAACAAAGATTCTGCTGGATTTTTGCACGTTTTCCAAAATTATGGCACTTGAGAACACATCACTCAAAACAAGCATTTATTAAGGGCCTAGTACATGCTAGGGGGATAAAAAAAGAAAGAACGAAACAATCCTTACTCTCAGGTAGCTTACATTTTATTGGGGAGGGGGAAGTACAGTGTATAGGTACATGCAGAATACATATAAAGAGAACACATACAAAAAGTACAGCAAGGTGAGGGAGGGCAGGCATTAACAGTTGGGGGGGGGCAATTGAAAAAGGTTTGGTTGTTTTGTTTGTTTGCAAGTTTTTTTTGCTTTTGGGAGGGTAACTGGGGTTAAGTGACTTGCCCAGAGTCACACGGCTAGTAAACGTGTCAAGTGTCTGAAGCCGAATTTGAACTCAGGTCCTCCTGACTCCAGGGCCAGTGCTCTATTCACTGTGCCACCTAGCCACCCTGGTTGTTGTTGTTTTTTAAACAGAAAGTTGTTCCTTGGAGTCTATGAAGCAGAGATTAGCATGGGGAACTGAGTGCAAAGGCCAAGAGAAGGGAGAGAGATGGTCATGGGTGAGAAATGGGAGAACACATTAGGGTGGATGGCACAATGGGAGGGGAGATGTAGGAGAGAGGAGGGGGACAGGGGAGTAAAAAGTACAACGAAGCTGGAAAGACAAGACAAATAGTCTTTGCTTTTGAGAGACATTAGGAAGTTTAAGAAAACAGTGGGTATTAATTAGGAGGCAAACATAATGAATTCTGTTTTGGAAATGCTAAGTTTGAGAATTCTCTGGGGCATCCAGTTTCAAATACTAGTAGGCAACTAATAATTCAGGAGTGAAGAGAATGGGGCTGGATAGACATATTTATGAAATGGGAACACAGAAATAATACTTAAACCCATGGAAGGAGGGTCAGAGAGGAAAAGAAGGAAAGGGAGAGGGGAGATTATACAGACACACACACACACACACACACACACACACACACACACACACATACATGTATATGGAGAGGAAGATACAAGAGAGAGACAGAGACACACATGATCAGGGAGGGGCCAGGACAGAGCCTGAAAATTATGGATGCAAATTATATTCATTGGCAAGTAAGTTTTGTTGGGAAAACATGCCGAACAACTGCTGATTCACATATATTTTTCATCACAGATGACTATATATATAAATAAAATCACAATTCACTTAAACTCAAATGAGAGTGCCTATCAACAAAATTAAATAGCCTAACACTGAAAGTAAGGGCAATCGATCATCATTATTTAAATCTAAGAGTAATCAGGATATCAAGAATTTAGGATCACCAACAGTCCTAGTGTCTGCCATGTTTGTTCTGAGATCTATTATTCTGGAGTCTCACACACACACACACACACACACACACCCCTTTCCCCCATTACATTGTATGCCATATTCTAAATCTTGATAAAAGCCAACTAATTTTACACACATATTGAAAGGAAGCCAATTTCCAAAATGCTTCACTTGGTGAAGATTCTTCTACTGAAGCACATATGAGATTTTAGTCAATTATTTATTTTAAAAGACTTGAAATCTAGTGTTGGGATAGGAGGGGAAAAACACACAACAACTGAATGGCCAACCCCCAGCCAATTTTCTGTGTGACTAATGCATTAGTATGCCCATAACCAACCACGAGATTAGCAACCTTGGTGGCAAAATAACATATTATTCTTGACGTGCGAGTTGCTCTGGCTGGAGTGAAAGTTAAAGTGGTATTGGCTGACATCAGGCCAAAGACAAAAAGGAAAAAGGAAGAATTTCTGACTTCAAATTATAAATTAGCATCAAATGTATACTCTCACACTTTTTTTTTTCTTTTAAACCAGTCCACCTTCACCCATGGAAAGAAATATCAGTTAATCAGCAGTTGCTTCTATATGGCTTGTGAGTGTTGCGATTTGTCTATGTGAGTGCTCATTTCCACAATTCTCTCATTACTGGTTCTATTTGGGGTGCCCATAATGTCAGTTGCTTTCTTGAAAATTAAATGGCAATGTTGTCTTGCTAAAAATTACATAATACTCCCTAAGTTGAAGACTATCGCCTAACATTTCATTGATTATGAATGCATTATGAATGGGCAGTTGGGAGGAAGGCGGAAGTGGGTGGAAGGCACCCACCTTAGTCTGTCTTAATTTTAACTGGCAATAAGTTGCTAGCAGCTGCTCTTATAAAGGGGCTTCCATGTCTAAAATGGAACATGGTGCAACGGGAAGAACGCCAGCTGGTAAGTTCTGGTACTAAAGCAAAGAATTCAATTAAAAACAAAAAGCAAAAACGCCCCTAAGAATCTTGAAAAAAGTGCAAGCATTACAAACACAAAAAATCAAAATGAGTGCTCCCATTTCCTGGTGTGTTTGGATACTTATAACCTGCAGTAATCTGTGTTGACAGTTCTGCAAGGACCTAAATTCCAAGCTGAAGAAAACTAACTTTAATCATTATGAAAATTGACGGCTCTCTCTGTCAGTTCTCACCTGTGGTGACTTTAAAAAAAAAAAGAAAAAGGTTTTTTTTCCAATAGCTTTTGTTTTTGTATTTATAGAATTTCTCCCAGTCTACCCCGTTCTAAGAAAGCCATCCCATATAACAAATAGCATTTATTTTTTGAAGAAAAAAAACATTTTCTCTCTCTTTTCCCCCCCTCTTATTTCTAACTGGCTTTTTCCTATTTTACACACACACACACACACACACACACACACAAACATGTGCACGCGCGCGATGCAAACACGTTTCCTTTTCTTCTGTCGTTTCTCCCTGTGACACTGCTCTCTCTTGATTTTCCTACCTGCCTAATCAATCCTTAATCTTTTTGGTGGAAATATTTATCACCCATCTCCTAATGTCTAGTCTGACTTTCCAGTCCTAAGCCCCAGAATCTAGTTTGACAATTTACTTGAACTGAAGTAAACATCTCCTATTCATAAAGGCACCATGCTAGTAGATGAGGAAAGAAAGAGAGAATTTTTGGTCCAGTGGTTGGATTAACAAGTCAGTGGGAGTTAAGGAATCAAGGTAGTGAGCAAAGAGCTTTCTTTCTAGAAGACTGAGGATAAGAGAAGAGAGACAAGAGAGAACAGTTTGAGAGGATGGCAGGGCAGGATTTTTTTTTTTTTTCGGATAAGGTAGACTGGAGCACATTTTTAGGTGTGAGTGGGAGAGGGAGTCTGCAGACAGGAATTAAGTGAAAATGAGAAACAAGAAAGGAATTATCAAGAGCCCTGTAATAAAGGTGAAGTAATGGGGAGGACGCAAGTAGAGGAATTAACGTGGGCAAGTAAAAGAGCCATTACTTCCTCAGAAACAAGAATAAAGGAAAAAAGGATGGATAAATAATTGGAAGAGTTTTGTAAATGCAGAGAAAAGGAAAATTTATGACTTGATGGTTCAATCTACTTACTAAAGTATGAGGCAATGGCATCTATTGGGGATCGGCATGGAGTACAAGTAGAAAGTACAATGAGCTTTAGGAGAGAAGTGAAAATACAGTAGGGGGAGTGAAAAACAGACAATATGAGGGAAGAATAAAAATTTTGACATACACCAATAAGGACCCATTGTAGACAACATGAATTTTTGTGGCCCTGGCACATGCATGTTGCTGCATGATGGTATGATCACTTCCAATGACATTCAGAACCTTGGGAATATAAGTAGAGAAGGAAGATGGGGGGAAGGGGAGAGAAGAATTCAAGATTGAGGGTTGGCAGAGTGAAAATATTGATTCTTGATTTAAAAACCCTATTGTAATATTTTGTGGTATTTACTATGAGATTATTAGTAATCTGAAAAAAAACCCCACTCCTTCCTTCATTTTTACCTTTTAATGGGTGGCTGAATATTTTGAAATGTTAGTAGGGCACAGTTTAGGGATTGCAAACCAATACTCATATTCTTTTTCTATGTCTTATGAAAGATTTCATTATTCAGATATACTCTCCTACTGCCCCCCTATAATCATGACAAGTTTGTTGGATTTTAAAAAGTCACAGGTTCATTGTGGCCTACTTTTTTCCTCCAAAAGAAGATATTTTCTTTCATAAACACTCATAAGTTGGGTCTATACAATGATTCTTTTCCATGCATAAATTGTAGAGATGGAAAGGACCTTGGGGGGCACTTCCTTTAACCCCACTTTTTGATTTAATTCAGATAACTAGCTTCTTTACTGAAATGGCTTCCCTGAAATTGTTCCTAAAGTACTGATGAATTATCTTCACCTTTTCTCTCACAACTACCTGAAACATAGAGCCTTAAGAGTATTTTAGAGGGAGAGATACTCCTTTTACAGAGTGAGAAGAGAAACATGAGCTGGGCTCTGACTTACAGTAATTAAGAATAGATGATAACCACTTCCCACCATTGTGAACTCTGGCTTCAGTCTCCTGGGCACATGGTTCCACTGTGATGTTCTGTGTACTGGCAGACACATGAAAACGAACCAGGATTCTGATCTCCAAAGGCATGCCAAAGATTTGGACCTTAAGCATTTTTCTTTAGGTTGCCAAAAAGCTCAAAACAAGCAATGTGGGGCACGGCAGCATATCAAGGGAGAACAGAGCACCAGACAGCCAAGTGCTGTCTTTTTCTCATAGGCAAGTTTCTCCATGAGCATACCTTGCCCAAGAATTCTGGGCTATTTATTAATTTCCTGCTAATTAAACTTGCAAGTTTTATGAATTCAGGTATTCATGACTACATGCAGCTCTGACAAGGTGCAAATGGCACAATTCTTCTGCCTAGTAAAATATGACTCGTAATACTCTCAGGAAAGAAAAACAACATTATTGATAAGGCTAACAATCAGTTCTGCTGCATCTCTACCTGGAAATCCTTGCCTTTTTAAGGTCTTCATTTCAATTGCCTTGTATTTAAAGATTGCCATTACTTAAAAAATGGCATTTGTTCAGGGTTTTGCAACCCGAAGATACCCTGGCTTAAGGAGTTCCCTTACAAAGATGAGGCTGTTGGGAAAGTAACATTTTGAAAGTAAGGCTGAGTAAATAAAAATTCTATCTTTATGTTTACATACTTCTTTCACCCTAAGGCAGGAGTTCTTAACATTTTTATGTGTCTTGGACCCTTTCTCAGAATAATGTTTTTAAACGCATGAAATAAAAGACATAGGATTACAAAGGAAGCCAAACGATAGGTAAAATCAAGATGTACACATTTTCTGACTGAAGTCCATTCACAGACTCTTTGAGGGCTGGGGGATGGGTGGGGGAGGTGGACTCTGGCTTAAGAACCCTTGTGCTAAGCAGCCCTCATTTTCTGACAAACTTTAAAAGTTACTAATTTGCCCTAAATTGTCAATGACGCATTCTGTCATTTCAGCAAGCATGACGCGCTGCCTGGAACAGTGCACGTGAAACCCTCCTCAAAGTCAAACCGAATTTGCTGTGTGATCCCAAGCAAGACACTTAACCCCTAAGTGCCCTAGATGATCTCTCAGAATGTAAACTGTGGCTTTACTTAGGCAGAAGGAGTTCACTTACCAGGAGGGCTCCAAACCAAGGAAATCATAAGTCCAGACCACTCCCTTTCCACCCAAATTAAAAACAAAACAAAGCAACAAACCCCTCCAAACTTGATTAAAGTACCTATATACCTAGAACTATTTGCTGCAGCCTGAAGAGAGAGATCACTTGACATTTTAAAAAAAGGTTCTTATAATTGCCACCTAGTTTATACAGCACAGGGAGTCCAGTTAGAAATACTATTTAGCTTACTAATTAATGGGGAGTTTGACATTGTGGCAGTTAGGTAGCACAGAGGACAGAGCATAGGACCCAGAGTCTGTAAGATGAGTTCAAATCCAACTGCAGTTTCCAAAACTCCCAAAATAGAGACACCAATAGTGCCTACCTCACAGAGTTATGGAGATGATACTGGGAAAGTACGTTGCCAACCTTGAAGCACAATAGAAATGCTAGCTCTTATTAAATCAGCTAACAGGCTGAAGGGAGAATCAATGCTGGGGAAAACTGGGCTCCTGCTCATCCTCTGCCGCTCATCAGCACCAATGAGTGTTCTCAATATGACTCGCAGCTGCTGCAGGATTTTTGACAAGAGGTAGGACAATCTTCAGGTGATTCTTACATACCGACAACATTATGATTTAGTAAGTCAACTTAGAAAGTACTGGCAAAGTTCTGTTTGTTTGCTCCTAGCTAAAGGAACCCCTTTTCTCCATACACCTAGCGCCTAAACACAAATGATGATTACAGACCCAGAGAAAAACTCTTCAGGCGTGGTCCCTCCACTCCCATTCCCCAGGTTCTAAAGCAAGGAAACAGAAATAAACCTACCCTCCCCAAATGTCAAGACATTTTCAAGGATATGACTGCGTATCAGTACTTTCCAGAAGATGCACCAACTTCCCCACTCATCCTAAATCACTGCTAGGGCTATTAAATTTTAGGAGAGAAAAAACTATGGGGATAAGGCACTGATTAGCACAGGCACTGCTGACTGTGTAATGCCAAAAGTGGGGGTTCTCTGAGCCAACCAACAGTTTTATTGTTAATAACTATTTTCTCCCTAAGTATTCTATTTTAAATTGAGAACCGAGGGTTCTGCATGCCAAGAGAGTGCAGGTGAAAAAGGGTGTTACTGGAGGGTCCAATGCTGATTTATTACCTGAAAAATGGGAGGAGGGGGAGAAGAAGGTGGAGCTGGATAGATTGGGGGTGTAGAAAGTGTGGTCCCTCTTGGAGACCTCACAGGGAATAGGTAAAAAAATTTTCCCCCATATATTCCCCAAATAGGATAATGTATGGAAAGCACTTTAAACTTTAAAGCAAATGTATGTGTGTATGTATACACACATTACTATTATTATATTAATGGCATCAAATTCCTCTTTAGCCTCATTTATACCTTTATCCTGAATTACCGTAACCAAGTAATGCTTCATGGCATTCAGGAATGTGAGTTTTGATTAGGGCAGGGAAGACCATGGGGACTTTTGGTTAAGAGAAAGTAGGTTTTCAATGGATGAGGGGCTTTGCATAGTAAGAATGTAAGGGAAAAAAGGCATGAAAGTATGTGGTCAGAGGAACCGGGGATTATAGGTAACACAAACTTTTGAAATTCTGACTGCAGTTCTGGTAAAAGCTCTGAGTCAGTGAAAATCTCTGCTACATATGGTTAATGAATGAGTTAAAACATGAACAGGACTAGTTTGGAAGAATATAAATGTCACTTTCCCCCAATCGGTCCAGTCCAGCTGCTCCCGGTTAAATTTGCTGGCTAGCCATTCAATTCCCAGTCTTTCTGTTGGGAAGGAAGGGAGAGGAGGGAGAAGAAGGGAGCATTAGGAGGAAACATTATTTACGCTGGCCTTTTCCCTTCTTGCTTTTCCGTTATTATCATTTGAGTATTCTGAGGTTTTTTCTCCTTATTTACAACAGGACTTTTAGAATTTTTAGGATCTACTACCTATGCAGATGATACTAAGATTTATTTTCTTTCATATAGAACTTTTTCATACCATAAATACTTTAATTTTTTGATGAGCTGATTCACAAATAAATGTCATTTAGTAGTTCTATAACTTTGTATCCAACAACTTTGAAAGACTGGATGAGGTTCAGAATTATAAAACACATGCTTTTGTATCTGGGTACCAGCAGCAAGAAGGGTCTAGAGAGTCTTTGGGGATTTTGTTCCGTTCATTAGCCTGAATCTCCATGCAGAAACCCAAGAAAATCTTTATACTGGAAAAGCTCTGATGGTTGGCTCCAATTCTATTTATTCACAAGCACGCTAGCCACATTCACAACATATTTTATTATTCACCATTAGAGAAAGAAAATCTCCCAGCCTCAAATCCAAAACCCTCCAAGATAGAAAGTGTCCAATGACAGTCACAGTCTTGTAGATGCAAAAGCTGCTTATCTGTTGCCCCCTCCAGAGACTGGTCTCTCCCTACCTCGTCCCTTGCTCCTTCTTATATCTGAGAAGTCTCTCCCCAGGACGCTGTGTGTGCATGTGGGGCTGTGCACACTTGCAATCATGCTTGTGTATGTGGGTGACCATGATGCCCCTGCTGATATTTTGTATCCACTATTAAGGACTCTGTTGGTACTGGGTTAAGAGTTGGGATCAAGATGAACACAATGCCTGGCACATGGCAGGGATTTAATAAATACTAGTTGTCTGATTAATTGAAGGTTTTCGTGATACCTTCATGATACTCTATACAAACTGTGCACATGCTAATACAGAGTTCCTGCATTAATCCCAATAAGTCATACAGTTAGTATCTTTCTGTATTCCAAAATTTAAAGGTCTTAAAATTAAGGCAGGAACATAGGAATGCATTTAACCACATCTTCACAACTGTGACTTCCATTATCTTTTTCAAAGTTCACACTTTGAGAGACAAACACTCCCACAGACAAAGGGTTAAACTTTTAAGCAATGCAACCACTCACTATTCTCTGAGCATGTGGAGCCATTATGGGAAAAACTAGTTGTAACTAGGGCTTGAATGTTTTGAAGACTTTTTTTTTTTTTACCCCTTTTCCCTTTGACATTTTAATGCACTGTCTCCATTAATATATTTCCTTGCCAGTGGCTCCTCAGCAATACTGCATTATCCTGGCCAGGGAGAAAATAATATGGAAAGAGTGCTTTGCTGGCACCAACAATGTGGGATATGAATTATAAATGCACAACACTGAAGAAAGCCTGATGAAAGATGTGTGCATGTGTGTGTGTAAAACGTATCTATCTGTAAAATATGTGTGTGCGACAAAGCCACAAGCAACCTCGTGCAGACAACAAAATTTACTAACCCACTACTGTATTTATAAAATAAAAAATTAATTGTCTCGGAAAGGAACCAAACTTCTGTTCATTTACTTTTACATAATCACAAAATTATTTCCTCTCTTAACACCAAGGCTGTCCTGCACAATGTGTCTAGAGACTGTTTCCTCAGCTGAGGAGGACTTTAGACTTAGCTAATTGTAACCAAAATCCTCACAATCATCTATTAAGTAAAAACAAGATAGAAGTCTAACTGCTTGTCCATGTAGAAGAAATAGGGAAAATAAATTATTTAATTTATTAAAATGATCTCAGTGAGTAAGGCACCTGATATGACTTAAGAAAAGCCAAACTATCAAATTAGGGTGTGTTCTCTGGATAGAAAATTGGCCGAACAGGATTGTGCGCTTGCTTGAGTTTTTAGTTTTGCTTTTGGACAGTGAAACAACTCAGAGAAAAAATGCTCTGTTTTATGAGTTGGAAGATGGTCTGCTTTGGGTGATCTAAACTCGGCAACAACATAAAGGGACATGGTTTAGCTCAAGTCATGCATTTTACATTTGCAAAAGAGGTCAAAAGCAATTTTGATATTCAGATATAGCAAAACAACAACAAACACTCAGGTCACTGTACTAGGGAGGTCACTAAGTTTTTAAAATATGAAACAGGTTTAGAATCTTTTTTTTTTTTGGTGCAGCAGGAAAGGCAGGGCAATTGGGGTTGAGTGACCTGCCCAAGGTCACAAGGCTAGTAAATGTTAAGTGTCTGAGGGCAGATTTGAACTCAGGTCCTCCTGATTCCAGGGCCACGGCTCTATTCACTGTGCCTCTATTTATAAATTCATACGAGTGGAGGCAGATCATTTTATTCTGTTTTAAATAACATCCTTCCTGCATATACTTACGATTCTTCATATTAACTCTTTCTATAAATTGCGCTTCCATCAGAGTCACTGAGACTCCAAAAGAAGGGGATGCTCGGCCTTTGGGCTAAAATCAAGCACGGTATCGCATATGATTTGCATCCCTCTCATGTAGTTGCTTTACATCTGTCATTCAGAACACCCCAGAGTCCCCAGCCATTTCCTTCTTTATCGAGGAAGAGTTCCCAAATGCAAGATTATCTTGCTGTTGAGTAACTGCAGCAACTCATCTCTTCAGAGACCACATTCTTATGTAATAGCCAGACACAACAATGAAGATTTTTAAGGATATGTTTGCGCTACCAATTAAGATGAATAAGGAAGGGAAGGGGGAGAAAAGAATCCAAACACATTTGAGCGGCAGTAACTACACAATCACAGCATCTAAGCTTACAAGATGATAGGTTCCAGATGCAGTGTCTACACTACACAGAGCGATCTGAATCAAAATCTACGGAGCCATCATTTCCTTCTAGGGTGCAGCCAAGAAGGAGAGCACACTTGAATGATGCAAAGAATTCAGACTTACTGGCTGGAAGGGACTATGTTATAACAATAACTAATTTCTAACAAGGTCAATTTCTAGAACCTAGAGGCAAATCAAATTTAAACTCTGGAGTTCTCTTAGAACAGGGTAAAATGTTAAAAACCTATACAGGATCAGTGGCTAAACATCTTTCCAATAATTAAGATCTTCATTAACTTGAACAGTGTATGGGGTAGTGTGACCTAGGGGGCTGCTAGGTGGGACAGAGGATAGAGTGCTGGGCACGGTGTCAGGAAGACTCCTCTTCCTGAGTTCAAATCTGGCCTCAGACACTTCCCAGCTGTGTGACCCTGGGCAAGTCACTCAACCCTGTCTACTTCAGTTTCCTCTTCAGTCACACGAGGTGGAGAAGGACATGGCAAACCACTCTTTGCCAAGAAAACCTCAAATGGGGCCATGAAGAGTCAGACATGACTGAAACAGCTGAACAACAGTGATGTGAGCTTCTACCTAGTGGAGAACCTACATAACACAGATTTGGTGAAAGATCAGGAAAGAAAGTTCCCTGGGGTTCTACACTATAATTATAGGGTCTGCAGTTTTTCTCACATGTATATAAATTAACTCAGGTCATGGATAGTTGAACTTAGAAGTTCACATTCTAGGTAAAAATGGGAACAAAACAGGTATTTATGCATATCTCTAAAGATAGCATCTTTATATGACCAAATTCAACGTCACAGCTGATCAAGCCTCTGAACCCGAAACATCCACTAGGTCACATTAGAAAGCCCTAAATAATGAGTTTATTGCTTTCTCAAAAGACATTGTGAGGGAAAAAAAGGCACAAAAAGTACCTTAACCCACTTGATACGAGGGGAGGAGTGAGCCCCACATTGCGTCCACTCCTAGTAATGCATTTACTAAAATTGCTTGCGTAAACGAGTTAAGTTTATGTGTTTTTCCTTTATGGTGCCTTATACCCAACTAGCTGAGAAAAGTCTGAAGCGTAATTGCCATAATATTTCATTTTTATAGTGAGCTTTCTGTTTCCATCTAATTGCAGACGTCCATACGTGCACATGCCCACTCTGTACCTTCGTCACTCGTTTGTCTCATTCCTGATTGCTTCTTGTGCTGCTGTGGGCTGCAGCCCTTCTGGGATTCTGACTTGAGAGAAGAGCCATTATGACAAGCGCTCTGAATGGGGAGTTTCTGAAAGCCTTGTAATTCTTACAATTTGACCAAACAGGGACTAGAATTTAGCAAAACTGGCTTTTCCAGTTAAGTTGCCTTTATATGATGGAACAAGCAGATTGTGTGTGTGTGTGTGTGTGTGTGTGTGTGTGTGTGTGTGTGTGTAGAAGGGTAGTGTTATAAGAGTTGCACTTATTAAATTGTTATAAACAGGCAAAGCTGAAAAGAAGTCTTCTTAAAAAATCTAAGTTTCTGAAACAGTCTGACAGAGGCCATCAAACATACGTTTTTAAAAGTGACAGCAAATAGTACATATATGTAATGGACGAGGCATGAAGGAAAGGAAGGGAAAAGATTTGAAGTACGACAAAAAAACCCTCACAACTCTCAGGGGTCAGGCTGCAAGATAATATGCTTCAGTTAGACATATGTTAGGAGGTTCACCTGCAAGGCTTTCCAGGAATTGTCCTTTTTCTCATTTTTAATTAAGGAGGAGGTGGTTCTATTCTAAGGACTATACCTGCAGATAGCCTGCTGAAACTCAAATTTTGATCTTCCAGCTCTGGTTAGCTAACATTGATTTTCTGCCCCAGTGGAAGTGATTTTACTCTGATGCATGCCATTTAAATTCATTTTACACAGCTGCTTAATGTGGCTTGGCAAGGAACACCCAAACCAGCTTTGTGCATCTAAATGGGACTCCTGAGTTGGTAAAGGACAGATCCTATGGATTAGTAGCTGATGATAAATGCTTCTTTCCCCACACTGATTTCTTCCTACTGACTCAGGAGTTGACCTTGAAGGGTTCTGCTTTAAGAAATACAATTCTCTTACTATAGTTTGGTGTGCTACAGAAAATTACGTCAATTTTTTTGGTCTTCCTTTAGAGATTTTTTTAGAATTCAGAACGTAGTTTTACAACTAAAGTTATTTGTCTCCAAATGTAACCTAAATGCAAAACATAGAGAAATAGATGACACAAAGTATTTCGGACAAGTAGGAAGAATGAAATTGAGCATATGCAGAATTGTTAAAGAATTCCCCGCCCCCTTTCCCTCCCCCCTCATCCCTGAGAGTTTCCCTTCAAAATACCTTTAAAATAGCTACTGGACATTGCTTCCTATATGAGGAACAATTATATGTAGAACTATCTTCAAAATCACAAACTGATATTCCTAATTGGTCAATGGTTTAATAACAACATGTTGTACTTTAGAAATGGAGACAGCTTTTGGTATTAGAGGTACCGGCTCAAAGAAAGAGACGGGAGGAAGGAGAAACTGAAATCATGGCTATTTCCCTAAGCTAAATTGTGTGATGCATAATCCTTATGTTGTAACTGATGAAAATATGGCAACAGACAACTTAGAATGCAAAGGATCTAGTTGGAAAGGAAAATGTTAATTGTGTTATATGAGTTGTTTTTGTGTCCGTTCCGCCCCTCCCCCCCTCATTCTACCCTCTGGCTACTTCTGCAGGTTTAAAACTCCTTGGGAATGGGAAATTAACAAAAATCTTTGGATGAGACATTTGCTCAATGATGATATAATGAAACCCCTGATAAGACCCATTAATAACCTTTGTCACCTCTAGCGCAATAAGACTCTTGTCAAACGCGACAGTTGCACTCTGAATTAAGTGATGAGAGAAGGAGGTGTTCACTGCAGTGGTAGTAATGACAATAACACACTAATGATAACAATGTCGCACAGCACAGTTCCTAGACAAAACGACAACAACGGGGGTAAAAATGATGCCTGGATTGGGGGATTTCATTTCTTTTCTTTGATAAGATTCTTCATTTCCCTTTCAGGCGCCAGGGAGAAGCAGCATGCCAAAAGCCGTGCAAGGGGAGTATCTACATGGGGGTAGGTGGCATGCAGATTTTCACCACACTGTCACAGAACTGTTAGTAGGAATGAAAAACTGAAACAAAAACCAAAAATAAAACAAAACAAAACAAAAACCCAACCCCTTCTGTGATGCATTTCCTTTTAAATCTTTTAACTTTTTTTGGGATTGAAATTTCTTCAGCAGCCATATGGCATGTCATAAACAATTTAAAAAAGGAAAAAAAAAACAAACCAAAAAAAAAATATACTGCAAAGGTCCCACAGCAAGTCCAGTTTACATTACTACCTACCCGTACTGGTCAGGCTGGTGCATCATGGGAGCCTGAGCGTTGCCATAGTTGGGGTGCTGGGAAGAAAACATGGGACGTCCGCCAGCCCCAGACTGGCTGGGATAAGCAGGCGACCTAATGTATGGTGGCCTAAAGTAGAACAGAAGAACAGCCTCTTTGGATTTATTCTGAAGCACATGTAAGAATCACCCTGTCCACTACATGTCTGCGATCTTTCAAGTGTGGAAGGTTTGTAAGAATGAGTTCAAATGGCATAATATTTTGCACCACACAACGGGAAAGAAGCAGGACTGAAGAAAATGGTTATTTTTTTTTTGTTATTAAACACTCTAAGGGCCTGTTAACTATGTAAGCCTCTTCCAGTTCCCAGATTAATAAAACAGGAAGCAGGGTTTGAAAATGTGTACTTTTTAACTAACCAAAGATGTACATTGAAAGCAAATATTGATGTGTGTGTCTACACATACACACACATATAAATGGACTTAGGAGGGAGCATATTATATACATATAGGCATGTATACACACGTATACATAAACATAAACTGATTCAAGAGGAAAACTATTAGAAACAGAATCGATTCATGTTTTAAATTTTTTTAGTCTAAGATAGACATCCCATCCTTCTAATGGTTTCCCACTTACTGAAGTTATCAGGCAGATCACTATTCAATGTTTCATGTTTAATGAATTCAATTACTTTCTTTTTAATAATTTTAAAAATGTCTTGGCTCTCTACATCCACTATCATTCAAAAAAGGGATTTTTTTTCCCTTGGATTTGCAGTAATGGGTAACTCAATACTTTAGTCCTCAGCATTAACTGGAACAATCAAATCAGCTTTTTAATAGAAAATCTAAATGAAAGAATCTCTAAAGTTTTATGGGTATGGGGGTTCACAGAAACACTTCTTGGAACTAGTAGAGTTTAAATAACAATAATGTAGATAAAAACCGATGAGCTATTATAATAATTCTTGAAGGGAAGTTTATTATCATTTGAGGCAGACAGCGTGACAGCAGGGATCCCTACATTCCCAAAGTAGCACGCTTTAGCAAAGAAGTAACAAAGTAATACATCGAAAAAACAAATTAGACCCTGTTTTTCTTCAATAGAGATCAGAATCATCTCTGCCTTTTTTCTTTCCCCAAAGAAAGCAGTCTATCTCAACCATCCCTTGCGCTGATGCGTAGTTTTCATTTAAAACTTAAATTTGCCCTTTATCAAAATTGGACACAGGGTGTCCCAAAAGTCTTAGTGCCGTTTAAAGTTTTGGGGTAGGCAGTATTTTTAAGGTATACGTTTGTTACTTTCACTGGAGTAAAATAAATTCTAGAAATCCTTACCTTAACTTACTGAACGAGTTTGGTTTTTTAAAAGGAATCAAAGCTAAAAGAGAGTACTTTTTTTCCATTAATTACATTTGGGCTCAGGTAGATTGAGAGGTATGGTTGGTTAAACAAAACTGAACATAAAAATAAAAATATAGAAACTTTACACATTTACACAAAGACAAACATATACACACATACCACACACACATATGCACACACAGAATTTCTCCATTTCATAAAGGTTTTATGGCGTGCGTGTGTGTGTATATGTTTATAGAAAAGGGGTAGAAATGAGGGTTCATTTAGGTTATATTTTCTTAGTCTCCAATATTTGCTGTTTTAAACTCATAATTCAAAATGAATTTTACTACTACTTAGTTTACTAAGTAAACTAAGTAAAATTTACTACTTAGCTACAAAGTCCACTCTCTCCGCAGCTGCATCTGCTTCTGCAGCTTCCTGATAAATCTCACAAAAACTGTATGAACTCTCCACCCTGATGCTGGCCATCCACTATCCTTTTCCTTTTTTTTTTTCTTTTAATGTAGAAAGTGGTCTGTCATTTACTTCATTAACTTTTACATTACAAACCATATCTGGAGTCAGAAGATGCAAAGAAATTACATTCAATTATAACTATACTATAATCTTGAAAAATTATGCAACTATATCTTCAATCCCTTCAAAAATATGCATTTTTGCTTTAAAGCATACCTGCTTTGAGCTGAGTTTGCAGCAGCTTGCATCACTGCAGCTGCGGCCTCCTGTGCCTTACGGTTCACAGTTGGCATTGGGGGGCCCATTCCGGGTCCTCCTTGCTGAGCCATGCCAGGAGAATTGGGTGTCATACTGCTCATGTTTCCAGGAAATGGTCTGCTTTGCATCCCAGTTGATGGCATCCGTCCCAGGGGCATGGTCCCACATGGCTGGCTTGGCCCTTGTCCATGCATCTGGTTATTGGCATTGATACCCATGCCAGGCCCTGGGCCACTGTAGCTTGCACTGGGCACCCCACTATATGTTGGAGGTCTGGAGTAGTTACCTAAACAAAAAGCAAACAGAAATTTAATCTTGCAACTTTCATTGGGAAAGCTGAAATCTAGTAATTTGGAGAATATAGGACACTTATTACCCTTATTAAGTGTTTCTTCATTTGGCTCCATCCAAGCTACTAGTCACAAATGTTATCTACATAAATCCTAGTGGCCTTAACCATAAAAATCGGATGAAAAAGCACGAGATATAATTATTGCAACCTTCAAGAAAGATTTAAGTGGAACATTTAACGGATACCAACGCTCTGTGTGCTTTTAAAACATTAGATTCCTTATGTCTTCTTTTTTCCTTCTTTTCCATAATTTCTAACTTCTTGTCTTTGCTTAAACGGCAGAGCCATAACTAGGAAGGGACCACAAGGGCTCATCTCTGGGGTGACATCATGGAAGGGGAAGGAGAATCTGTGTTTCCTCTTTTGCAGCAGGACTTTACTCTTTCAGTGGCCCCAGCTCCAGGGTCCTGATGTCTTTTGCTCCTCTCAGTGGGCTCGTTTACCTCTTCTCACCTCTCTTCTGCTGAGTCAAGGACACAGGTAAGTCTGTAGGAGGAATCACTCATTCTTGTGATAATTCTGGTTGGACTATCTAAATTAGTGCTACCATGACTCTTGCTCTCTCCCCACTGCCTAATCAGAGTATACTGGACAATTATGGAACTGTCCTCTGTCCCTTGACTTTCATTGCTCCCTTCAAGAGTGTCCTGAGTGGCCCTCTTTCCACTTTTCCATGTTAAAAAAAATCTTAATGACAACTCTATTAATTTATGCATATTCTGATTAAAACTAATTCTGGAAAAAATAATTTCAGGAATATGATTTTATCTTATATTCAGAGATACTATTTTACATCATGATTAATATTTTTCCTTCTCTATGTGATCTCCAACTACCACATGTTATCTCAGAAATTACCTAATTATGACAACAAAATTTTAAGCATTTATATGCCTGCATATATTAGGGACCCATGTAAATGCAAAGTTCTATAGAAAAGTCTGATCATTACCAACTACATACAGTAACTAATCATCTATTCACCAGTCTCACCTGTCACCTACAAGAACCAGAGAATAAAAAAAAAAAATGGCCTAGCCACATGACCAAGTCTACAAGCTAAATAAAGCACAAATACTTGATGTGTAGGAGAGCTTCTCAATCAGGGTATCTGTTCTACACATGAATCTAAGAAGCCAAAATTTCTGGATTCCAACTCCATATAAATCAATTAGAAATAAAAATTAGATTTACAATATGATTAATGTGAAAATATGTTTAATATGAATGTATGCATAGAGACTGCACACCATCTTGGGGAGCAGGGAGAGGAGGAAAGTAGAGAAAATGTAAAACTCAAATGTTTATGGAAGTGAATGCTTAAAACTAAAAATAAATAAAATTTCAAAAAATAAAAAATATTTTTAAAAACAGAAATAAAAATTAGAAGAGAAGAGAGGAAGATTCCCTAATGACCCCCACTTTCATCAGTAAGAAATGACATCTGACAGATCTGGAGGGAAGAGAAAACTATAGAAAAAGCACAGCAATCTAGGGTCATTTAGTTCATTGATAAATAGCCTTATGACCCTTAAAAATCTCTGAGAAAATGGCTTAGTAACAGTATAGTACAATCACTGAAATATATTAAAAAATCCTGAATCTTTAAGAAAAGGTTAAACATGTTCAACATACTTTTATTTTAAGGCTACATGGATGACTGTGGCAGGTTTGGAAAGATTGTCGTATAAACCAAAATCAAATAACTTCCATCTATTTTTTTTACTTTAAGCAGTAAATCTTCAGGTATCCAGAAAACATGGCCATTCAGAACAATACCATGCCCAGAAAGAGCTGGATAGTTGAGTTTTTTAGTTTACTGTGAAAGACATTTTGTGTGTTTCTCTGGATGCCCAACTGGTAAAACAGTGCTACATAACGGCACGGCTTCTAGTCCCTGAAAATCTAATTGAGCTTTCAGCAACATGTGCCCAAGGCTCAGCATCATCTGACCCTGTATTCCTGAAGGCTACCCCACAGTACAGACTCTGGCAGATTCTACTAAGCTGGAACGAACAGCTCCCACACAGGGCCAGTGATGACCTGTATGGCTGTCATGTGAGGATTAGCCTAACTTAATTTGGAGAAGCTTATCACCAAGATGTATCCAACACCTCTGAAACAGCAGATCCTTCAAGAAGTTCCTACAGGAGAGTGAACCCTCTTTAATCCATAACATGGCTAAAATATTTTACAACTGCAAGCAAAAAATAGTAGGTAACAACAGTGTTATAAATGAATACAATTTCAGCCACATTTGTGGGGGTCAAATGATTTCTCTGTATGAACCAAGAAATCTATGGTGATGGGAAAAATGCATCTCAAAGTCCAAATACTGCATTTAGAAGCAAACTTTTGGAATGTCATATTTTTTTATGTCAGTGGGTTTATGAACTGGTATTAAAATTATACACAAAACTATACACCAACCTCATCTTTTACCAGCCAGCTACATTATACAGAATAACTGTGAAATGGCAGAGAAAGAAAGCTCTATTTCTGTCCATCTGTTTTTGGAGCAAGCTATGCACCACCTTGCTGGTGGAAATGCGAAGGGAAAATTGAAAAACCTACTTAGTGGGATGGGCAAAGTGAGGAATGAATTCAATGACATGGCTTCGCTATATACAGAGGCAGTGTGAAAGGTGATAGATCTTGGTGGGGAGGGTACAGAAGAACACATCAGAAGATGTGTTTGATGAGAAAAGGACATGCTAGAAAAACAAAACAAATGACCACAATAAAAGTCTCTGCTACTCTTGATCGTTAAGGCTGTTCTCTAACGTAGAGGGAGATAATTCCAAATATGTCTTTGTTTAGTAGAGACAAAAATTGGTCTAATGTTATTTGGTAACTCTCAATCAATAAATGGTTTCAAATAAAAATAGAAATGGCATATATCAAAAGGCTAAACAAAAGAAGAAGGAAACCTTATTGATATCAGTTCTGCCCTTTAAGATTAGATTGTAAGCATACTGAAGGGAGGGGTTTTTACTTCTTTTGTATCCCTACTGGTTAGCACAGTGTTTGGCCCAAAGTAGATGCTTAATAAAAGTGTATTGATTACTGAATGACTGATTAAGATTCATCAAGCAACTGCTTCGAACGACCTTTTAATGAATAATGGTATTGAACACAAATTTATTAAATGGTACTGAACACAAATTTATTAAACGTTATGCATAAGACACTGAGGTAATCACTTAGAAAGTAGAGGCAATCATAATAACAACAATAAATGATAATAAAAGTAATAATACTAATAACTGGCAATAATGCTTTGAGCCGTACAGAGAGCTTCATCAATATTTTAGTTTTTGATCTTCAAAGGAACCTGTGGAGGTAAGTGCTCTTTCCACTGTCCAACTTAGCTGCTTCTACTTTACTCTTAAGCAGATTACACTTTCGCATGAGTAAGAAATACAACATGTACACTTAAATAAATACAAGGCGGTGCACTCACAACTACTAAAAACTAGGAGATGAGAAAAGGTTAGAGGGTCCCTTATCTGCGCACTGAAGGAAACCAGAGATCCCAAGAGGCCAAGAACAAGGGAAATGCCCATTCCTGGAGTCAGAAAGGTCTGAGTGCAAGTCTGGCCTCAGACCCTAGGCATGTGATCTTGAGCAGGTCACTTAACCTCTGATTGTCTCAGCATCCTCAGCAGTAAAACAGGAGCATTATAATAAAACCTACAAACTAGGGTTGTTACGATGATAAAATGAGACCATATATGTTAATACTCTATGCAAACCTCCAAGTGTTGTGTGGATGCTATTTACCATTAATATTAAAATTGGGAGAGGCCCATGAGAGATAAGGCGGGGATATGCAAAGTGGAATACTGATGAAGAGGGGCAGTTTGCTTGGAATACAGAATATGCACAGGAGTCATTGGGTTTTCTCTATGACCAGTGCTACACATTCTGAGATGCCTGGCCTGGGCAGAGCCATGAGAAAAGCAAAACTAACAGGTTCTTAACCATTCATTGAATAGTCTCGTTAATTCCATGCTCACCAACTAAGGCAGCCAGACAGACTGATTCGGGAATGTCTGGGGATTCATGGACTTAGGGTTTATAATTCTGAATATATGATGCACATATATAGAGAGATAAGAGCCTATTGGAAATTCCATTGCTTTTCTGGTGCCCTCTGAACCCCCCTTCCCTTACCCCATTGGTTATTATTGCTCAAAGATACCAAACCCAGTACACATTCTTTCTTGTTAGAAGAGATTCCTGAAGGTGTCAAAAGTATCCAAAAACAAGAATTACAGGCAATGTGTTTGCGTGTGTGTATGCATATATATATATGTGTATATATATATATATGCATGTGTATATGTGTGCACATGTATATGTATATATGTATACACATATATTTCTTCTCCCTTCTGTTATCAGAAGAATAAAGAAAATTTAAAAAGCAAGACTTTAGAGAGAAAACAGGCTTGTGGAAAGGAATAGTTACCACCCACAACCAGTGATGTGTCAAGATCATATTTCTATAAATTCAGATCTATTCCTGCTTTTTGGAACTCTAGAAAAGACGGAGAAAAAAAGTACGTATAGTATGACATATATAAGTCAGTCAGAAACTTTATTCAGTTTGGCTTAATCATTCAGGGACTGTTAGGTCTTCTTGTCCTTCCTAAGGCTCCTTTTTACTCACAAGGAACACCGGCTGGATTAAAAGCATTACTTCTTCTCTGCCCAGGGCCCAATAAACATTAATCACAGTACTTTGGAAAAAAAAATTCAAACAAGACAGTGATTCCCATCCAAGAATATGATACTAGCCACAGCTAGACATCTACTCAAAAGGAAAAACTGAGCAGCTTCAATTCATTAAAATAAGATGAAGCCATAATACTGTATGTGCACAGGTATGTATACTGAAAAGCTACGCAAAGGGAGATATACACATACTCTTTCTCTCTCTCTCCCTCTCTCTCTATCTCCTTGTTCTGATAACTGGGAAAACACTTGGAGAGAGAGAGACTTGACCACATATAGACTTAAATCACCCCAGCTTTCGTCTCTTCTCTTGTAAGAGGACTTCTTGATCTTATTAGGATAATGGATATCTTTGGTGATCAGGTGAAGCTTATGGACCCTTTCTGAAAACAATGTTTTTATATGCATAAAGTAAAATACTTAGGAATAAAAAAGAAAACAACTGTATTGTGTAACAGGTATAAAACACACACACACACACACACATTTATGGATCTCACATTAAAAGCCCAATCCTGGTTTACTTCCCTTCCTACATTTCGGATTTCATGGTCAATTATTTTAATGATACTCTGTACTTTAGAATCCCTTATCCTTTACTTCCAACTCGGTCAATCCCCAACTCTGGAGTAACATCGTTGAGCCCTTTTTCTGCTCCTGGACTGCTGAACAACGCTAGATAAAAATCACAGAATTGTGCTGCTCCTTTGGCCCTATCTAACAGATGCAAGCTCTCCAACCTGTTTATCCCTTACTGCATTTAGCATTTTAAAAAGGCAGCTCACTGCTTGCTGACATCCTATCATGTTTTTCTCAGTGGCCATTTTAGATGATATGCACTCTCCAAACCTCTTCAATTCCAACTTACCTTGAAAATGATCTTGCTCAGGGGTAGCTAGGTGATGCAGTGAACAGAGCACCAGCCCTGGTGTCAGGAGGACCTGAGTTCAAACTCGGCCTTAGACACTTAACACAAAACTAGCCGTGTGACCTTGCGCAAGTCACTTAATTGCTCCCCCTCCCAAGAAAATTATCTTGCTCACTAATTACTAGGAACACTAAGGCCATCTGACATAAAAGAACTCACAATATCCTTCCTCTTCCAGCACAAGCGTCCCCCCCTCCCCAATCCCCATCTGTTCTCTATTCTTCTAATCTCAAAAGAAGATGCTTCTTTCCCATTTTCTAAAGCTAGTTTTTATACCTATGCTATTGAACCCATTCACTATAATACCAAACAACACACGATAATGTAACTAAATAGGGACAGAATAAATTGTCTCGTGAGGTCTGAAAAGGGTAAAGCCTCTTGCCAACTCAGGGCATCAGAGAAGGCTTCTGGGAAGAAGGTGGTACATGAGCCAGGATTTAAAGGAGATGCTGAACTCTAACAAAGAAGGAGAGATATTCAAGACACAGAAATGGACAGTCATGGTAAAATGCAAGGATGTTTTTAGAGGAATGAGATGAATCTAGTATACCACTACAATGGTCTATATGGCAGTGTGGCTACACATGTGTACTAGTATTTTTGTTTGAAAAACAGTACATGCCTGGGGAGAGAAGTGATTTTTAACTACTTCTAATAAAAAGTTGCTAAGGAAAAAATCAATCCTGTATGGTAATATTATATTTGCATACCTTTTAAAAATATTTCAAAGTACATCACACATACAGTCTCAACTGGTACTGATGACAACATCTGATAAACTGATTACTATTACACAACCTTAACATGATGGTTAGACAAGAATTATTAGTACTACTTTACAGAGAAACTGCACTCCAAGGTTAAGCCCAAGGTAATACGGCTAGTTATTGGTAGAACAGTAATAAGAGCTTCACTCACCCAAACCATATTATAATGAACCGGGAAATATTAAACTAATTAACCAGAACCTGGACAATATGATTATGTGCTTTTCCAAGTTAACATGCGGCCTACAGGCATTCATATGTGTAGTTTAGGGGCTATATTTCTATGTGAATTTAACAGCTGTGTCATAGACCTTGAAGGCACGAAGAGACCTTAGAAACTATTACATTTATGTCACTCTTATGATTTCTAAGATTCACATAGCTCTGTAGAACAGTATTACCTGAAGATATACAAGAAATATATTTAATATATATATTTAATTCATGCAAACAGTCAAAGAAAACAATAACACTATTTTATCACTGTTTGGCTTTTCATATCAATGCAGAATTAACTACTTCCATAACACTTAAGCACTTAATAACTGAACATCTCAGAAAACATTTTAAGTCACTAAGTGGGAATTCAATTTTATAGCCTTAAAAATCTTGATCATTTGCCTTAATTTTAAAAGCTAGTGATTTTTGAAGATTTTCTAAATTAACCTAGACCATTTGTAAGTCATTAATATCTTTCCTCCTTTACCTGATCTCTCCAGGCTGTCTTGAATAGCTCTGGACATTACTGATTTAGCATTATGTAGCTCATACCCAAAGACTGGAATACACATGTGTCAAATTTTGACCTGTCAAAACCCTTCCTGTCTTTGCTTAGGTCCCACTTCTATCCCTAAGTCTTACCGCTAGAGATGAATCCTGACTCCAGAAATCTCTCATAACTCTGACCTCTTATGTTTTAATCATATTCTAGTTTTATTTAAAGACATGCCATAAATAAGAAAAGGCCTTAACAGACCTATGAGGTTCATTGCCGATAAAAGGGAGAAAGCAAATTCCAGAGATAAAGAGACTGTAATAAAGAAACTATTTCCAATTAATTAGAGACATTGGTAACTGATAAATGAATAATAGTAATAATAATGGTATAATATGTATTAATATATATCATAATAATAGCCAGAACTTAGATATACAGTGCTTTAAAAATTACAAAGCACTTCACACACACACACACACACACACACACACACACACACACACACAAAATCTCATCTGATCTTCACAACCAGCCTGTGAGGTAGGTGTTATTATCATCAAAAAACAAAACAAAACAAAACAAAACTGAGTCTGAGAGGCCAAATAATTGGTCACATAGCTATGTGGCAGGATTCAAATTTAGGTCTTTCTCAATACAAGCCCAGGGTTCTTTCCGCTCAGTCACCTAGCTGCTTCCCTGAGCAAAACCTCGGCTTGAGTGATAACCTGGACAGCAAAAATGGGATGGGTTTCTGTACCTTTCTAAAATAATTTGGGCTCCTCGATAACTCAAAACCCATATCGGAGACACTGAAGAACCAGTAAACAAATTGTTTTACTAGCCTGTGACACGGAAGCAAGGAAAAAACGAGAAAGTACTGAGGGAATCCTATGTTTTCCTACACCCCCTAGGTCATTCAGGTCTATAAGATGACTAGCAGAATTGTTTATCCTTTAGTAAGAATGGCATCTTCTGAGGCAGGAGGATTTCTTTATTTCTAGTCTCTACTTGGGACTTAGGAGCATCATCCATTTTGGCATCCTGAGGGTCCCTCTGAGAAAGACCCTTTGGAAATGAT
>CM053593.1:315345366-315423007 GCA_028646575.1 Pseudocheirus occidentalis | reverse complement strand
AAAAAAAAAAAATCACTGGTCTGATCATGCTACTCCCTTAATTAAGAAATTCCGGAATAACACATTTATTTTGGCATTTAAAACCCTTCATAATCTGACTCTGGCCTACATTACGAGGATCATTATGTAATTAATTACTAATAATTAATCAATTGAGTCTGGCCAAGCTGGATTATTTGCTGTTTCTCACATATAATGTCCCATCTTTTGTGTCTATGCCTTTGTACCAGCAGATTTCCAGGAATGGGAAGCCCCCCCCCCCCCATTTCAATGTTTAGCTTTAGGGCAACCGCCTACAGGAAGCTTATCACAATTTCCTCCATTTCTAGATTCAAGCATCACCTCCAGAAATGACTTTGTATGAATCTGGCATTTTTATGTTTTATACTTTTGTAACGTCCTGATGGCTTCTGTTGTTCAGTCACTTTTCAGTTGTATCTGACCCTTTTGAACCCCAATGAGGGTTTTCTTGACAAAGATACTGGAGTGCTTTGCCATTTCCTTCTCCAGCTCATTTGACATGTGAGGAAACTGAGGCAAACAGGGCAAAGTGACTTACCTAGGATCACACAGCTATTAAGTGTCTGGGGCCAGATTTGAACTAAGAGAGACAAGTCTTCCTGACTCCAGGTCTTGCACTTTTCCTGCTGCCCCAAGGAGCTGCTCTTCCTGATGGCTGGGTATTTAAAAAAGCAGTTTATGAAAGTCTAGTTTTATTATGCAAATTATGAGTTTTAGCTTTTTTTTTTTTTAAACCATCACACTCGAATTAATAGAGTGTTCTAATCTTTGTCCAGAGGGGAATGTGGAGAGTGGAATATGCCGGCTTCTATTCACTATTCTCTGGCTTATTTAAATAACAAGTCATCCCAGCTTTCTTCTGTGAGCCGGAAAAAAGACATCTTTCCTTCTTTTCCCCTCCTCTATGACCTCACCCCCCCCACCGGCCCCCCAAGAGTAGAAATACAGACCTCTTTCCTCACTTTGCTTTTATTAAAAAATAAACTAATTCATTGTTTGAATGCACACATAATTAATTCATACATTCATGCTGTTACTTTGTAGCTAGTTTCCACCCTTCTCCCCCAAATCCTCATAACTGTCACATTTGGTTAGAAACCTTCTTCAGTGAAAACACATGTGCCCTTTCCTTGGGAAGGAAATGAAATAACACTTTAATCTTGTTTTAGAAACCCAACATTTATGTGTTTGTTGCAGAGAATATTCCCGCAATGTGGGATAACAGAGAAGGAGGTCTCCTGGATTACTGTGTTCCTGTACCTCATCTTTATTTGGCAATCAATGACTATGAACACAAAGGAAAGAAAAAAAAAAAGGACAGATTCATAGGTTACCCCATATCTTTTTCGGTTCAAATGATGTTGCTACATAGGGAAGAACTCAGCTTCAAAAGCTCTGCTTAATTCAGCTGCTGCTCTTCTCTGGATACCAGAAAGCAAACTGTAACGGGGGGGGGGGGGGGGGGGAAAGTGTGTGTTTGACTATAATAACTATACACACCCACATATACACGCACACACACAGATTATACTGCGTACCCAATCTCTATTTTCCTTCTTCAATCAATCGGGTTTCACGATTTGGCATTTAGCAATACATGTCAAAGAAATAAGTTATAATTACAGAGGCCTCTATTCAGTAGCAGAAACAGAAAAGCTCCTTTTCCTTGAAACTGCTAAGACTTCTACTTACTCTCACATACCTCGGGTCAAACCAGTCACTCAAAGCTTAAAAATGACCTTTAGATTTTTTTTTGGTGGGGGGAAGGGAGGGAGGTGGGAGAATGATCTATATTTCTTTCTTATTTTATAAACCGATTTTTTTGAAAAGCAAACCATTCAATACTATATACCAGTTATGATGTTTTACACACACACACACACACACACACACACACACACACACACACACACACACACGGCAAAAATGTAAGGTTCCATAAAAGCCAAACAAAATACAAGACAAAAAGCCAGGAATGAGAAGTACAATCTTATTTCCATGTTTCTCTAATAGATCAGTAATTTGTTGGCAATAGCTTTGACAGAAAACAGATGGATCCAGCATTAAACACAATGAATGCAGCAGATGCTGGGCCAGCCTACATCAGCTGGACATGTCAGGCAGCCAAGTCCAAGAGCCCACACTTTTCAAGTGGGTACAGCCTGGCACAGACGCTTTTGGAACACAAGCATATGAACTCTTTGCCCACTTTATCTCTATGACCAATTGATTCTAAATTCCAACCCACCTGGAATTAAATTTAGGCACTAAATGGAAGATACTGAAACTGAGATTTCTAGCAAAATTACTATCATAATTTTAAGAGAAGAAAAATTAAGTGATCAATCTTATTTCACTCAATAATACACTAAAAAAAACTTTGAAGGACTACTACTATGAGAAATTTTGGATTAGCTGTGGATTCTTATTATTCTAAATTTAATACATTTGCTTGGTTTTGGAAGAATACAATCTTATGGCATATAAAGCCACAATGCAGTGAGGTCCTGCTCCTGGCTGGCCCCGTGCCCTCTCACACTAGGGCTTCAAGATGCCCAAGAACAACAATAACCAGGATTCCAGACTAGGCTGCAAAACAATGAAGATCTGCTTGGGGCTGGTGGGACAGAGGTTGGGCATAATACTTCAGCCTCCTGGTTGAACTTCCTGGTGGCTCAAAGGTAACAACACAATTTAGGAGACACCTCCAACCTCTCTGCTAGGACTAGATATCCCAGGGTTAGATGGGGGCTTGCCCCAATCAGCCTTGGGACACACTATACCTCTGCTGAGATCTTCCCATAGGTTTTTCAGATGCCTCCTAGAACAGACCAACCTAGTTAGTATTCAGCAGCATGGCAGTTGTGGGCTGAAACCTAAAGGGTTGAACCTGAATCTTCTAACCACCTGTCTTCATTAGGAAATCTAACTATTACTGTACCTGGACTCATTGTCTAAGGCAGTGGTTCTCAACCTTCCTAATGCCGCGACCCTTTAATACAGGTCCTCATGTTGTGGTGACCCCCAAACATAAAATTATTTTTGTTGCTACTTCATAACTGTGATTTTGCTACTGTTATGAATCTATCTGATATGTAGGATGTGTTTTCATTGTTACAAATTGAGCATAACCCACAGGTTGAGAACGGCTGCTCTAATGGTTAGCATACTGCTATCATATACTTTTCTCCTCGCTGTGATACTAAAGTTCCCAAATGCCAAAGATCTCTGCCATATTTCCAAGTTTAACTTCTCTGCTTCTGTATTCCCACATTCGAACCTCCCCAGCATGTACAATCCACATATGTCCAATTGAGGACTGACAAACTTCTTTTACTCTATGGTACCTCCTTTTTTCTCCTTCCAACTTCTTTTTAATTTTTTGCTTTTTGGAGGGGGGAAGGCTGGGCAATTGGGGTTAAATGACTTGCCCAAGATCACACAGCTAGTAAGTGTTAAGGGTCTGAGACCAGATTTGAACTCAGGTCCTCCTGACTCCAGGGCCGCTGCTCTGTTTACTGTACCACCGAGCTGCCCCCTTTCAACTTCTTTTACTTGTATGTTTCTGCATTCATCTCTGCCCCCCATCAAATCCCAAGTTGTGGAATGAGAACCTGAATATTCCATGTATCATCATCACCATCATCACCATCATCACCATCATCATCACCATCAACATCATCATCATCACCATCATCATCACCATCACCATCTCCTCCTCCTTCTATGGAATCCAGATTAACTGTCCAGTCTAGATGCCGATAACTCTTATCTACTCAACCTCAGTACATCGTCTCTCCTTCTTCAATGTGCTCAGTGCCTGGATCAGCCTTCTTCTCCACTCCAACTTCTGTCCCTTCCACTATGGAATTTCAATATTATCAATGAAATTTTTTTAACCCTCAAATTTCCAAATTTTTTATCTATTCATTATTTCTATTCAATTTCCACAACCTATGCCCCATGAAGGAAGAATATGTTTCGGTGAAAAGAGGATTTGGAGTCAGAGGATGTGTCTTCATATCCCACGTATATGACCTATGTAACCTTGGGCAAGTCACATCCCTTAGTGTTCCCTTACAGTTAATTTACCTGTAAAGTGAAGGGAGAACAAACCAGATGGACCTCTAAGGTCCCTTCCTGCACTAGATTTATAATTAATCTCAGTTATACAGGGGACTAGTCATATCCTTGGTCTTGCCAACACCCAAAAGGGTCCAGTACGAATAATGCTTCATACAGTCCCACATCACCAGCTGTATACTGGGGATAGAAAGGGATGCCACACGGTGATTTCACATTAAATATATTAAGAAGAGAACTTACACTCAAAACTCCATCCCTCTTCTGAATTTCCATGTTACTGTTACGGGCACCGTTTTCCTCTGAGTCACTCACCCTCAACCTCAGTGTCTCCTGAGCTTCTTTCTCTCACTCACTTCACAGCAGCTGCTACAACTTGTAATTTCTTCCTCCACGGCCTCTCTCACATACACTCCCTTCTCACTACTCACATAGCCACCTAGTTCAATCTTTCATTGCCTTTTACCTTCTAATAAGACTCCCCGTCTCAAATTCCCCCAAGTCCAATTCATTCTCCACAGCCTGGGGACTGCCTCACCAACCCCCCACCTCCAATACAAGCTGCCTGTTACCACTGAGATTAAACACTTGTCTTTGTCATTTAAAGTCTTTCATTCACAATATGGACCTTTCCCATATTCCTGGTTTTAATATACTGCTCTTCTCCACATACTCTACAATCCAATCAAACCATCATTTTCTCCGTTCCTGACAAACACTATTCTAGTTCCCATTCCCATACATTATAGTGACTGTTGTTCTCCCCTTCTCCCCTTTTCTGGGATGTTTTCCCTTCTTAACTCCACCTTTTAGAAGAAGAGTTTCCTTTTAAGAGGCAGTTACTTCCCATACAGGTCTTTCCTGGTTCCCTCCCAAGCTTACTTCCCATCTACTGGGTATTTATCCCCATGCCTCAATTTTATGTATATATGCATCTTCCTATCATCTATTTCCTTTTATCCGTTCTTCCATTTATCTGTTTAGATATTTATTAACATACATTGCCTCCCCCTTAAAAATGAAAGCTCCTTGAAGGCAGGGCTTTTTGCTTTTGGTTTGAGTTCCCTCATACCTGGCACAGCTTCGGACATAGAGTAAGCATTTGCTAAATGCTTGTTAGTTGTATAGGTTTATTCATTCAATCAAGATCTGAACGCCTTTTGGGTTGAAGGCATGGTGATAGACTCCCATAGAGTATATAAAGATGTCTAAGACAGTGGTTCTCAACCTGTGGGGCGTGACCCCTCTGGGGGTCCAACCAGGTCGCCTAAGACCATCAGAAAACACATTAGGAACCCAGACACCACTTGTCTATCTGTCTCCAGGTGGATACACCCATATGCAGATATACATCCACATAGGGTATTAAATGATCATGGCATTAGGAAGGTTGAGAACCACTGGTCTAAGATGAGGGAAAGAAATTTCCCTTTTTGAAAAGGACTGTTACATTTGTATAAACTAACATCAAATGTTAAAAAATTAAACCTACAAAGGCAAAAAAAAAAGGAAACTAAATGAAAACGAGAAAAGCAGAAGGGCACTGGTAGAGCAATACTGATTGTCAGAAGGCACAGAAAATGGGGGTGAATGCTAAGGACAACAAAAAGGACCAAAAATCCCTCTGTTGAGTCCAAGAAGGTAACAAGAAACACTTGGGGGTGGGGGCAGAATTATTCTATTCTTACTTTGCTTTTGTTTTTGCAGAAAAGGAGAGAATCAACTTCTGACTGAGAAGCAAAGAAGCAACTTAGCTAACAAAAGGAGCTGCTGATAAGAAGAGATATAAGACAGCCCACAGGTACAATCAATGGATTTGAGTCTCCAGGCCTGAATGAACTGTATCACCAGGCACAGAAAGAATGAGTGGATGAGACTGAATCACCATTGATGATCTTGGAAAGTCATGCAGAGTAAATGAATGAGGCTTGCAGCACTACACTCAGACAAGCAGCACTCATTCCGAAAAGGGAGAGAAAATAGGCTGGTTCAAACCAAAGGAAAGTGATCTTGATTTTAATTCCTGGAAAAATCCCAGTATTGTAATTTATTATTAATTATTAGGGGAAAAGAAGGGGCATAGCACATACTATGTGATGGACACTATGCTTTACAAATATCTTATCTGATCTTTAAAAAAATCCTCAGAGGTAGGGCCATTATCATCTCCTTTTTACAGTTTGGAAACCGAGGCAAAAAGAGGTAAAGTGATCTGTCCAGCTGGGTTGGACAGATCTGTCATACAGCTGGTAAGCATCTGAAGTCATACTCGAACTCAGGTCTTCCCAATTCCAGGCTCGAGTCTGTACACAACAGCACCTTAGCTGCCTCAAAGGGATGAACTGAAAGTTTTAGGAAGTGAACCAGTGATCAATGAGTCAGTCTGGTTTTATCGAGACCATGTCAGGCCAGTATATAAGCTCATCTGCTTTTATCGTGCTTTAAAAAATGGTAGCACAGGGAATGACTTGAGTCAGGACATACCACAGGCATCTTCCGCATATATTCTACATTAAGAGGCAGGATGGTATAACGGAAAGTACTGAACTTCAGAGTAAAAAGAGAAACAAGTTCAGTTTTTGTAACTGATATTTAGTAGTTATGTGGACACAGGCAAATGACTTCTTTGAACCTTATGTAATGTGTAAGAAGGTGGTAATGATGATGTGAGGATTACTGTTGAAATAAACAGAAGGATAAATAATTACAAAGAAAAGTCATTTATCATTAAGACAACTTTAGGTATAAGTGGAAATACATGATATAGATGATTGTACAAACTGGTGGATTTGAAACCAGATGAACAGGACCCCAAGAGTGGTGATTAATGAAGCAATACAACCGGGAAGATTGTATGGCTCTGTCCTTAGTCCTGTTCTTATCAACATTTTGGTCAATTACTTAGATAAAGACATAAACAGGATGCTTATAAAATCTTCAAATGCCAAGAAACTTGCAGCAACTCCTAACATGTTGGCTCACGGGCTCATAGTATTAAACAGAATTAGGTTACAAAAAATCCCTATGGGTTACATAGGCAGAATCTAATAAGATGAAATTAAATAGGGATAAACACACAATCCTAGATCCAAACATAAGAATATCAATTTTATCATCAAAAGGGTGGGGAATTTGGCCAAATAACACCGCACAAGAAAAAGACCTGGAGGTATTAGCAGTATAATAATAATAATAATAATTATAACAGTATCAATGGCTAGCATTTATGTAGTACCTTAAGGTTTGCAAAGTGTTTTACATTAAGTTATTTCATCCCATCAAAATAACCTGGCAAAGCAGGTGTTATGATCATTCTCATTTTTTTTTTCAGATGAGAAAGGTGAACCTGAGAGAAGTTAAGTGACCTGTCATAGAGCAAGTAAGTATCTAAGGCAGGATATGAACTCGAGTCTTTCTGAGTCTATGCCTGGCATTCCACTGTGTGACCTAGCTTCGTGCGAATCAACAGAGCAATAAGGCAGTCACAAAAAGGCTAACACAAACTGAGGATGGGCGGCTAGAAGAATACAAAGAAAAGGCAAGTCATGGTTCCGATACACTCCCTTACCCACCAGACCATATCTGGTAGGTTGTGTTTAGTTTGGGGTGATGTATTTTTTAGAGAAAGCTAGAAGACATCCAAACTGGTGAGTGACAGGACTTGAAACCAGGCCATTTTAGGTTATGCGGAAGGAATTTGGGATTCCAGACAGAAGAAGCTGCTACTATTCTCTCCTTTGCTGTGTTGTCTTCTCCCTTTAGACTACAAGCTTCCTGAGGGCAGGCACTAGCACTTAGCGCAATGCTTGGCATACAGTAAGTGTTTGTTAGATTTTTTTAAAGATCATTTGTTTCAGTTGCTGCAGATGAAGTTTTTCTTTAGGTAGGAGTTGGATTAGGTAACTTCTGAGGTCACTACTAACCCTGAGATTCTATTATTACAAATTATGAAGAACAAGATAATCAAATAATTAACTACTTGGTATGACTAACATTTTAGTGGCTTAAAGCTAGATCTTAAGAACCCATCTGAGTGGACAGCCAGGAGGTGGGAAGGCCACTACCACGGAGGCTCCCTTCTTCCTTTGACACTTTCAATAAAACTCATGCAAAGCTGCTTGACTGCTTACTTGGTGTGGATGAGATGGAGAATCTCCAACTCTATTCCTTCCAGGGAGAGGAAAGACCACTGGTCTAACCAATGGTCCTTACCCTGTGTCCTCTCTTCACTCTTTAGATTCTTGGCACTGTCTCACTGATGTAACCCAAGGACCCAAGGACCCATGGACCTTGCCACCCAGCCCACAACTAGACCCTTAGACCATCCAGACTTTTCCATCTGCCTAGAAACTGAACATTATTTAATATGTTGCCCCTTTGACAGTTATGGTGTGAGCCCCTTGACAGCAGGCACTCTGATTTTTATATTTGTATCTCAAGGGTTTAGTACACAATAAGTGCATAATAGATGTTTACATTTATTAATATGCTACACAAGTGTTTAATAACTTAATGGTTAATAAAAGTATTTAATAACATTTATGACTTTTAAAAATGACTATCCATTTTAGCATTCCAAAATAATGAATTTTATAGTCACATCATCTTCAGGAAGTTACTCAGAATGAGTTACTGGTATCAAGAAACAAACCTATTATTCTTCTGGAGAAAAATCAATCGGAATATTTTAGACTTCCAAAACTGATTCTACTATTAAAAATAAAAGCTGACTAAACAAAAGGGATTAAGTTCTACCATTTGGGAGAAGGAGATTAGGGTGGCTTCTGCACATGTCTTGATCTATAGCAATGTTTATTAAATCACTGTTCTTTAATAGCCTAAATTTGTTAAGCTGCAGAGTGAAAAGTGCCCCAAAAGTGCTCAACATTTTTGTAAATGATTTGGAAAAAGGTGGAGATGGCATCCTTTTAACATTTGTGAGTAAAACAAAACATGAAGGAATGGGTAACAGAATGGCAGAAAGAATTGGGATACAAAAAGATCTAAACAAGACTGGAACTTTTAAGTTAACAAAAAATTGATTACACAAGTACAAGATGGAGGAAATGTGACTAGACAGTAGCTCATGTGAAAAGTGGTTGAAGGCTTTTGTAGACTCCAGGGTCAATATATCAATAGCATGACCTAATTATTGAAAAGTCCAAATTATCTGATGCTGCAATAATAGAATTAAGGTGTCTAGGTAAGGGAGAAGATAAGTCTAATTACAAGCAAGATCACTGGAGTACTTTATTCAAATCTTAAAATCTAGACATAGTTTACAGGAGTGTACCTAGACATGAATAGCCAAGATGTGGAAGAAACTTGAAACCATGTCCTATAAGAATCAGTTGAAAGAAATATTTAGCTTGGGGAAAAGAACTGAGAGGAAGGGAGGGTGCTTGAGGTGGGAGAAATATAAATGGAACAGGATGCACTATAAGCCAGTCAGTTTCTTGTCGTCTGTGATTCTGAAACAAAACATTGCATAAGCAACAGTGTTTCCCTGAGTCAGTCACAGCACAAAGTAGCTGCACATCTTCACACCAAAGGCTTCTACTTGATTGATATGGAGAGTGCTCATGCTTTCTTTCCTAGGAAAGGACTGTGGCGGAGTACCTGACAGACAGAATGTGAATAATCTGGCCCAATGTGGGTAGGAGCTGATTAAACAGACAAAAACAGGGCACATACCTTTAAAAAAAAAATCTGTGAAAGAAATAATCTTTAGAGTAATATGATCTTCTATACTGTTATAAACTCTACAGACTGCTTCATAATACATAAAAATGTGAGAATTTATAGTCCAAATGGAGGAGAGGGAATCAATGACCTGTAAAAAATGTTAAGTAAGGAATAGCCAAGTTTATTAATTTCAGTCGTTCAGCCAACATAAAACCTACCACACTCAAGGTATATTATGGGAAACACAAAGATAAAACAGACCCATTTCCCTGCTCTGAAGAAGTTTACAATCTAGTGGGTGAGATAAAACATAAGAGTCGTAATGCAAGGTAGACGGCATTATGTTTCTGCAAGAAAGGTTCAAAGGATATGCTGTGAGTTTTCAGAAAAGAAAGAATTCTTTTGGTTAGCCGGGGTGAAAAGTTCCAGAGCAAAATATCAGGGATCTGTTGATAGTCAATAGAGAGTTGTAACTCCCAATTTATCTATTATCCTTTCTTCATGATAGCAGAGAAATAAAACTAAAATCTACTGGCACTAAGTAGTCCTTTCAAATGAATACGTTCATCCATTTGTCCCACCAGGAAGTTTTGTTTTGCCATTCAGCTTTTCATGACTCATGAAACAGAATTCAATATATAATTTCTTTAACAAAGATAGGGAAGAACTTTGAAACTCAATGTAAGAAAATTATTGATTTTCTAATACGTCATTTAAAATTTTAAACTGCAGCATTGTTCGTTGTTCTTATGGTCATAAGGAACACATAACATAGGAACACAAAAAAAGAGAGGAAATATTACAAGTATTCCGACCATTATGCCTAAATTTATGAATCAGATGGAGTCTAGTCAGTAAGACAAAATGGTTAGATTTGTAGAACTCAAAATTAGTGTTGAACAGGATTTAGGGTGATAAATGATCTTAGGAATCATCTGATGTTTTCTCTTCCTTTGGCAGATGAGACTGAAAAAAGTCAAATGAATTACCTAAGTCACACAGGTAGGAAAGAGAACAATTAAACCCAGGTTCTTTGCCCATCTTTCCCTTATATCACAGTCACTGAAATGACTAAATGAATCTCTACTTAACAATGTCTATGACATAGCATTGCACACAGTAAGTCTTCAAATATACACAGACAGCCCTGTTATGAAGACTGTAAAGACAGTCTGAACTCCCTATCCAATCTTGATTATCTTAATTTGGGATGTCTCTAGTATTCTTCAGAAGAATTCAGTTAATTATGGAAAACGAGTCAGGGTACCCCTCTGCAGATTTACTTTTTGATGTCTGATGTAAACAAATACATTATAGGTAATGATTTCAAAAGTCTATAAAGTACTTTAAAAACACAAATTCTCCCAAACCTCAATGACCTGATTTTAAAATGCATGTGTGTAAGCTCAAGGAATATGGTACAAGGGAATCAGACAACTTCAGTTCAAGCTCCTTCATTGTCACTTAGAAGCTATATAAGCAAGCGTTAGCTATTGATTCAGTCCTGATTTTAGCTGCTTCTTTTTTTTTCCCCCAATGTAGGTCACCTTTATGACACCCAGGCTGGAAGTATAGCAGAAATTCACAGGTCTGATACCAGTCCTGATTGAAATCAAAGAGGTGCCTGGCTATATTTTCTCAGACTTAGGCTTGTTGGCCCCAACTTGCATATAGCCTGGTGGCCCTCTGACAATGAAATTAAAGTTTAAAATATAAACAGTTTGGGAGTTGGGCCTGTCTTTTATATCCCAAGAACAATTCCATATTTATACACTTACTGACTGTGTAACCTTGAGCAAATCACTTAACACCCCTGGGCTATAGTTTCTCCATCTGAAAAACGAAGGGACTGAACTATATGGTTTCTGAGGTCCCTTTCTGTTCTGAATTTATGGTACGAAAAAGAAGTTTTCGAGGATCAATCCACAATAATTTCTGTTCTCTCTGTTCTTAACACTTAATTTTGGACCAATGAAAGGTCTTACATTCCTCCAACTTTAACATAAAAATAAGTGCTTTAACAAAGTACGTAATTTCTAAAGGACATTTAAAAATAAGATTATTTAGGAGTTTTATGTCAATAGTTTTGGGAGATGAAATGTATGTTTATATATATGTATGTATATACATATATACACATAAATACTACTTAAAATTTTTTTTTACCTTGTGGTCCATATTGGCTCATCTGAGGACCATAAGCCCCACTAGAGTTACTCTGCTGAAAGCTACTGATTCCAGGATGTATCTGTCCTCCAGGGGAAGGATGGGGTGACATAGATGGTCCAGTTTGTTGAGGCCCATACTGAGACATCTGAGGGTTCCTCTGTGTGCCTGTCATAAAACCTATAAGGGAAATGAGTATAAAAAAGTATAAATCAACATAGCATAAACCTTTCACATATGAAATATAAATCTTGAGTTAGGGATGAGCTTTTCCTCTTAAATGAGACTTCTTTATGATTCTCTAAACCTGAGAATGTGCCAAGGACAAACTTCAACCACCTTTCTTCCTTGGAAACCTCCTGGATTAGGAGATAACCGAGATTTAGTAGAGGGTCATCTAAGACTGCTCAAATCCTGAACTCCTGGGGTGAACCTAATGGCTGCCCCAGAAGAAGACGGAAAATTCTTTTATAGCTCATTGCGCTGAAGATAAGGACAAAAGAATAGCAGGAAATCTAACTCAATCAACATTTCACTATATCTGAAGCTCCAAGAAGAAACTGCCAAGATTAAATTGCTTCTTGGAAGAAGAATTTTATAAACCCCCTGGAATATTCCTTCTTTCATATATCAATGTCCCATAGACACACCATACTTATTTCTTCTGTGACCATTTTATCAATGTTGTTTTCCATCCAGAGCTCCTACCTGAAGTTATCCTTATCTTCCAAGGCATAGTTCAAACCTTCTTTTTGTACTCAACTCCAAAATGATCTTCCCCAAACCCCATCGTATTTGCCATCCCTATCATTCAATTTGGCACTAAAACAGCTTATAATGAAATATTCAAGCAGGACTGATTCCAAAGCTTTACTCAAGTTCAGATATATTATAGATATTCCTTTTCCCTCATTAACAAGACTTGTAATAGAAAATGAAATTAAATTGGTCTGATATTATTTGCTTTTCCATAAAACCTTATGTTCTTCCCAGTGTCAGCAAACTGATGATTTGTTCTAACATTTTGCAGGTATTTTAGTTAAAGCTGACTGACACAAAACTCCCAGTGCTATCTTTTATTACTTCATTAGCAATGGCTCTTATGTTTGCCCTTTCCAGTTCTTAGTTACACTGCTGTAATAGAAAGGACAGCAGAGAATAGGATGAGTGCTCCCATAAAATGGAAGGAGATAACAGGATTTATTAAAACCATAATCTACCAATATTTTGTTTACAAGAGCCACAGTTGAAACAGAAAGACACACACAGAGTTAAAATAAAGGACTGGAGTAGAATCTAATATGCTTCAGCTGAACAACAACAAAAAAGGCACGAGTGGCAATTAGCATCTTAGACAAAGCAAAAACAAAAACAGACCTAATTAAAAGAGATAATCAGGGAAACTACACTATGTTAAAACATACCACAGACACTGAAGTAATATCAAAAACATTTTTTGTACAGCAAGTTTCTCTGATCAAAGTCTAATTTCTCAAATATATACTGAATACTGAAATGAGTCAAATTGATAAAATTAAGAACCATTCCCTAGTTGATAAATGGTCAAAGTATACAAACAGTTATTTTTAAGAAATCAAAGCTATCTAAAGTTATATGAAAAAATGCTCTAAATACTACTGATTAAAGGTAGAAAAATTAAAACACCTCTGAGCTACTACCTCACCCTATCAGAAATGAAAAATGCTGGAGAGGATGGGGAAGAATAAGCACACTAATGAACTGCTGTTAGAGTAGTAGGTCTAACTATTCTGCAGAATGATTAGGAACTATGCCCAAAAGGCTTTAAAACTGTGCATACCCTTTGACCTAGCAATACAACTACTGTATTCCAAAGAAATCAAAGTAAAAGAAAAAGGGCCAAATCTACGAAAATATTTATAAATTATTTATAGCAGCTCTTTTTGTGATAACAAAGAACTGAATATCGAGGGGTTGGCTCATCAATTAGGGAATGGGTGAACAAGTTGTTGCATATGATCATGATGGAATATTTTTGTGCTATTAAAAATCATAGGGGGGATAGTTTCAGAAAAATATGGCAAGACCTATATGAACTGATGCAAAGTGCAATAAGAAGAATGGGGAAATCACTGTGCACCATAATGGCAATATGGTAACCACGAACAACTGTGAAAGACTTGGCTGCTCTGATCAATAATAAGGTCCAAGATAATTTCAAAGGACTCATGATAAAAAGATACTACCCACTTCCAGAAAGAGAAAATGGATAAACTCTGGGGGAAATTGCAATGTAATTTTTTAAAACTTTCTTTACCTTCCTTGCTTTAAAAAATATATGGCTAATATAAAATGTTTTGCATGATTTCACATGTATGACTGATAAGTTAATTGCCTTCTTAATGGCAGTGGGAGGGAACAAGAGGGATGGAAAGAATTTGGAACTAAAATTTTAAATAGAAAAGAAAGTTTAAATAATAATAAAATAGAATAGAAAAAGAAACAAAGGGCAACAGGCTAAAAATCTACAAATTGAGGTTTGGGTCCCATCTCTACCACTTACTAGTTGTGTGTAAATAAAAACTTATCAGAGGCTCAATTCCCTGATCAATAAAATGGTAATAACATTTAAACTACTCTAACTGCTCAAGTGAATGTTGGAAGAAAGCATTTTGCAAACTTTAAATTGTCATCATATATGAACTATCATTCTGTTACCAGCAATGCTGATAGTGCTGTTAATAACCACTGAAAAATCAAAAAGAACAAGTTTATACAGATAAAGGATAAACAGTTCTGAGCATGTTCAGTTTGAGGTTTTTCTTGGAAATTGCCACCAGGCAGTTTGAAGAGCAAATCTGGAACCTGGCAAAGAATGGAGATTGCAGATTCCTATTCAAGGAAATCAATGAATCAAAACGCATTTATTAAGCACCGATGAATACCAGGCAGTATGGAGGTTATATTCTAATATAACAGGAAGGAAGAAAACAGACCCATTTATAGGTGTAAAAAGAATGTATACAAAGTATGAGAAGGTGCCAACTAGTATTAGTGGAGGAAGTACTTCACCCACCTATAAGAATGAAATTGGGGGGCAGCTAAGTGGTACAACGGATAGAACACTGGCACTGGAGGTAAGAGGACCTGAGTTCAAATCTGGCTTCAGACACTTGCGAGTGTGACCCTGGGCGAGTCACTTAATCCCCAAGTGCCTTATTCCCCCACCCCCCCCAAAAAACTCATAGGTCCAGGACCTAGCATATCATGTATGTATATATATACACATATGTGTTTTTGAGTAGACAGATGTGAATGGAGCCTGGAACCTAGAGTCTGAAAGATTTAAACATTGCTTCAGATACTTCCTTGATGTCTGATACTAGTAAAGTAACTTAACTTGAATCAGTCTCCTCTTCTGCAAAATGGGGATAAGAACAGCAAAATTCCCAGGGTTGTTTTGAGCATAAAAAGAGATGAGTTATAAAACACTTCCCAAATGTTAAAGTACTATATAAATGTTAACATCACCATCATTATTGTTTTTGTTGTACTTAGAATATTGCAAATAACATCCAACTAGGATTATATTTTATTATATTATTTATACTGGCGTAAGACTTTGCTACAATGAACATTTTCAAAATTCTATCTCTGCTAGTATCACAACCACACCATGATTGGTAAAACAAAAACATTATCTGAAAAAGAAATATGTCTACCAAAGGGAGAGAATATATAACCATCTTAGTGTCTTTTATTGAGAAATAAAGAGAAGTTTAAAAAATCGTGTTTTTCAGACATAAGCCAATTAAAATGCAAAATTGTACCCGGATTTCTTTGGGAAAAGGTATTTTTTTTTTTACCTTTAGCATCTTGTACAGATTAAATGAGCTAAATTATCATGGTTAGGCTTCTGTGTTTGTATGAGTGTGTGCACATGTGTGTGCATATCCTGGGGTTGTTATTTGTTTTCTGATGTCTTTAGTTTTACTAATATGGAAGACCTGAAAGTTCTTTTTGTTCCTTAAAAATAATTTCTGCAAATAAAATTTGGAAACAGATTTTTCTATCTCCACTGATTTGCCAATTGCTTGTGTGGCACTATTTGTTTCGTTTAGAAAGCTGTTGTAAAACAGCAGCTTGTCTGAATAGACAGACTGACAGCTGGGAGAATCCAGCTGTATTTTAAAAAGGTGTGAAGCTTTTCCCTTAATTACAAACCATCTGATTTTTTTTTTAAATAAAAGCAAAACTTTTAAGTGAAATTCAAAAATGGCAACAAAAAAAATGTGCCTTCTAAGTATTGTAGACAGGAATGCAAAACACATACACATTAAAGACCATAATATATTATACCAGTATGCTCCATTAAAAGGAACTGAAAAGAAAAAAATGTCCCACATACAAAAATCCAGATGCACAAAATCAATGACTGGGACTGGCTCACGAGGGACGATGAACTTTTAAATGCCACCTTCAGTTTACACAAACACGACAAGAAACATATCTAATTCATAAAGTCAACTAATATTTTTAGAAAGTTGATAAAATGACTATTTCAGATGCATTGAGCATAATTTTCAAGCTGTATAGATCTATATCTATCTATAAATGAAACCAATTGGCATACACAAATAAAGAGCCATGTTGCTTCTCTCTTCTGTAGTCTAATAGTTTATTTCCATGCATAGAATACAACATGATTCAAAGACTTGTTTCAATTGCCATGCAAGAATAGAAAGAAATGAATGGGTATTGAGTGGGAAAGTATTTCAGGAAATACCTGAACAAAGTTAGTTGACACCGTACTGATACTACCTATTTATGTTGAGAAGAAACATGTTGGTAAGCAGAAAAAAAAGTTAAAAATAAGATTTTATATATGTGTATATACATACACACATGTATATATATATCTTAGATTTTTAAAATTGGGCTAAGATATTCACAGCTGAAAGTTCAAACTCAGAAGAAAAAAATTACTTCTTTGTTCTTTGTGATGTACAGAACAATGTATTAGGGGGATAATGGAACTGTGTATGTGTGTGTGTGTATTTGTGTGTGTGAACATGCATGTGTGTATGCAGTGTTGGCAGGGTGAAAGGTCAGTAAGATATGCAAAATGTTACATAAAACAAATGGGGAAAAAGGACAAAATATCATATAGATAAATATTAGGCGATCAAGATCAAGTACTCATCAAGATGTTTTGTCTAAAGGTCACTTAGACATCAACCTTAGTTTTAAGAAATATGGTGAGAACTATTACAATACAGAAATCACTGAGCAAAAAAGCTCATGCACATCCCTCATAAAACAGTCCCATAGCCTTTTAATCAGAACCTAAATACCCTTATTTTTAAAAATTCTATAAGTTTGGTTATTTTTTTATGTTAAAGCAAATTACAAACAGAAGACTAGTGGGCAAAGGAGGATTACAGAAGGCAACCATTATCCCTATGCAGGGATAATGACAATAAAACACAAGAAATAACAGCAGAAGATGGAAAACCTCTTTAAAAAAAACCTGGCACAAGAACTCTATAAGCACAGCATTCAGTGTCCATTCAAGGCAAATGCAAATAGTTCTGAAAACCTCAGTGATTTTAATCATAATCTACATAATACTTTTTAAAAATAATATTTTATTTTCCCCCAATCACGAAGACAAATACATTCATTAAAAAAAAATTCTTGGCTTGAAATTCTCTCCCTTTCTTTTCCCCTTCCTCCTTCCTTTAGATAAATCAACATAACATTGAGTCCAATTATGTCAAACATATTCTCTTCAAGATGTAATCAGTTTTTAAAGATTAAAAAAAGTTAAAATAATTCTAAATATATGATATTTAGATTAGCAACCTTTAATTATGTGGAAAAATATTCTAATGTGAGTGACCCCATTTATTGACAGTGACAGGTATGGGAAATGTCACTGTAATCCTATGATTCTTCCTCCATGTCTCAACTGTCTTCCAGTTATTCACATTAAAAGTGAGACAGATTGTGGGGAACTGTGTGCCCATGAGTCATGGTCGGTTACTATCATCGGCCAGATGCATCAATCTTCAATACTCTTGTCCTGGTTTGCTAAAGAATAATGACTCACCTAAGGTTATACTGTAATCGCTGATGAAGCTAAATGAAATCTACATCCCAAAATTCTTTCTTATTTCCTAATTCTCATTTTATTACAGGAAACCCGTGCTTTCATATGCAAATATTTAAAGAGAGAAACAATAAAGTGAAAACGAAATAACATGTAAGTAACAAAAAGGAAGTATGCTTTCATTTTTTAAGACTTCCCTTTCCTAGTGAATACTGGCCCTGGGGTCAGAAGGACTTGAGTTCAAGTCCGGCATCAGACACTTAACACTTACTAGTCGTGTGACCTTGGGCAAGTCACTTAACTCCAACTGCCTTTCCAAAAAACAAAAAAAAGCCCCTCCCCCCCAAAAAGTTTCATGGGTTGGGCTCTAAGTACTTTTGGTTTAGGGAGAAGAAGAGTCAGCTGTTATAATTTCTGTTCAATGCTCGGACAAAACTCTCTATAGTGTGTCCGGAGGTTAAGGATAATAATCATGAGCATTTTGATAGTGCTTTAAGATTTTAAAAGGCAGCATATGTTATCTCTTAATTCTCACTACAACCCTGAGATGCAGATACTACTGATTATATTTACGTTATTATTTATGTTTGCATGGGCACTTGGGAGGTACAGTGGATAGAGTACTGGGCTGGGAATCAGAACCAGCAGAGTTCTAATCTCTTCTAAGACACACAGTAGCTGTGTGAGCCTGAGCCAAGTCACTTCATTCTGTCTCATCTACCAAGGACGCCAACAGCACCTACCTCCCAGGGTTGTTGTAAGGATCAAATGATATAATATTTTTAAAGGTGTTTACCACTGCACCTGGTATATGGTAGGCGCTATATAAATCGATTAGTATACTATACTAAATGAGTTATATAGTAGGGGTGTCTGCACGATTCAGTGGATAATGCCCTAGGCCTGGAGTGAGGAAGACCTGAGTTCGAATCCATCCTCATATACTTACTAACTGTGTGACCCTGGGTAAGTAACTTAACTTCTGTTTGCCTTGATCCATCAGAGAAGGAAATGTCAAACTACTCCAGTATCTTTGCCAAGAAAACCCCATGGACAGTATGGTCCATGGGATCATGAAGAGTCAGGCAAGACAGAACAACAATGTTATATAACATATTAAATGAAATATATTATACACTGTATTTATTATTATTATTATTGTTATATGAATGTGACTATTCTTATTTACCTATAAGTTCACATATACACATGAATGGTTTTTTTCTTGGGGGGAGAGGAAGTTAATGATGATGAGAAGGCAAAAATCTTTCAGAGAGAAAAGTATAATGAACCACACAATGATTGTTATCTCCAAAATGATTATTATCTTAAAATTTAATAAGATATTCTTTGAAAATGCACTCACTAAAAGATAACAGCATTATGAAACAGATTTGATAGCCAAGTCAGTGGAATAATTCTTGGCAAAGCCAAGAAACTTCAGAGAAACACAGAATTAAAATGGGCTTGGTTACTAGCCCCGAAATAAGACATTTTTTTCCATTTCAGACAGACCACCAAATACAGTCTAGTGTTGGGGAATCTCAAAACATGGTAGAAAAAAAGGGGGGAGGGACTTAATTAAACACAAGACCTGAATCATTATTAATAGCTGAAAACAGGAAAAAGGAGGAGGGTAGAAACTGAGAAAGAAGACTGAGATCTCCAGATACTCAGTTACTAAGAAGCACAAAAACGGAATTTCTTCATCAAAAATGCCTCCTTAGCAAAGAGCTGAGCACTGTCAGGGTACCAATAAAACACTCAAGGTTCCCTGAGCCACCAAAAAGCAGAGCACGTTTTCCCTTTGGCACATGCAAAATTTATTTTCATGTTGGCATCTGTTAAAACTCACAGAACGACTGTCTTGTTTCTTCACGCCAGTTCAACAAAAGATGTTTCGCCACATGTGTGAAATAATGGTCACACACAGCACCACCTAAGCAGAGGGTGTCTGACTAGAAAGGCAAGTTAGAGACACTGTTCTTTAGAGAGAGCTACCAGGTTGATATTGGAGGAGAAAATGGAATTAAGAAAATATTGCTGTTACATTTTAATATGTTCAGTGTTTATCTGTCTGCCCGTTTATCTTCACAACATCAATTGCTTTGAGGAAGACAGAAACTAATGACTCATTCAAGGCTTTAACCCAGACCCCCTAGTGTTCTACCAGCTGTGCTATTAGGTTAACGGGCTGAACTGTTCCCACTTCTTTTCCTGATCCTCCAGCACCCTGTATATACAGAGAGACACAGCAATATCTCAGATTTTTCCTATCCTCCCCCACAAGGCCCTCTTAGCTACTGACTAGCACAGAAATTCACATCATCTATCATCAATAAATTGGAATCAAGGGAAGGATCTGACTGATTACCCAGATGGTAGTTGGGGACAAAATATCTAACCTTTCCTTATGCAAATTGTCTAAGTTCTGTGTGATGCCAATTCTAAGCTTAATACCCAGGGCAGAGACACATGTTTCTGTGGACCTGTGAACTGGTAGAAACAAACAACTTTCCACGTGGCCCCCAATCCGTCCTTAGAAACACAGATCTTAAAAAAATAAAAGAAAAAGAAACATAGATCTAAAGCTGCAATAGATAGGAGAGAATCTCTAAGCCAACTACCTCTTTTTAACAGGGGAAGAAACTGAGAACTGGAAAGGTAAAGTAATTTGTTCAAGGTCATACAAGCAGTGGAAGCAGAAAGAAAGCCTTAGTCATCCAGAGGCACATTGGTGCTGCCTCTTTCTTGCAGAACATTTTGATGGACAACTTTTGTACCTGGGGCTTATTGCTATTCTTCACAAATAAAAGTTGAGTATACTTTATATAAATCTAAATGAAAACCCATGATGATATTTTCATCAGGTACCTTATTCCTCTAATGAGAGCTCTGATAGAATTTTGAAAAAGTTAGCTAAGTAGCATTTCAGCTTCATAAATGACATGATAGAACAAGAAAATGTCAACTAATACAAATAATAAATGGGCATAAGGCAAAAAATCATTTCCTTCATATATTTAGAAGGCAGATGACTTCCCTAGAAATTGAATTTGAAAGGAAATCGAGGGTTATAGTTATACAAGTGATTTTCCTCTTTCAAGGAGTATTCATAAGAAAGAAAAATCAGATACAGATTGTTTGAAATACCATAAGACTGCATTACTTTGGACACAATTAATTGGGAAAATGTGATAATTATATGGGGCTGGATTAAAGTTAACCCCTTGTACTACTGACTGAGAAAGTATTTGTGAAGGAAATGTAAACAAGAATGTAGGGGACATTTATTAATGTGCTTTAAAAAAGATAGTCACCAGTCAAGCATTTCCATTAACATAAATAATGTGCTGATTACAAATGAGTCTAATATACTCATTAAAGCAACCTTTATTTAGCAACACTTTGTTAACCCTTGATTCAAATGATTGCGTTGAACAAAAAGTAATGACATGCGGTGTTTTTAAAAAATAATATACTGTAATTGACATAATCGTTCCTTTAGAGTTCTTATGCATTTTGTACAACAGTCTTCTTTTGATGATTTGGTGAAGTCTATAGACCCTTTTCTCAGGCTAAGTTTTAAAATATCAGTGAAGGAAATGCTAATTTTGGTTAGAGGTTAGTGAAGATACAGATTTAAAGTGTCTTCGGAACCATTTAGTCCCCACCTTTTGTTCTTTTTTTTCTTTTTTGGAGCCAAGAAGGCAGGGCAATTGGGGTTAAGTGACTTGCCCAAGCTCATGCAGTTAGTGTTAAGTGTCTGAGGCTGGATTTGAACTCAGGTCTTCTTGACTCCAGGGTCAGTGCTCTACTCACTAAGCCACCTAGATGTCCCTCGGCCCTTTATTTTTACTGTTTTGTTAATTTGTTTTGGTTTTTTTTTTTTGTTTGTTTGAGGCAATCAGGGTTAAGTAATTTAAGTAGTGTAATTTCTGACTCCAGGCCTGGTGCTCTACCCACTGTGCCACCTAGCTTCCCAACATGAAAACTATAAAACATTTAATAATTTTCTCATTAGAGTATTATCACAATAATGATAGCTAATAATAACATGAATAGCTAACATTTGTATAGTTCTTTTTTTTTTTTTGAGGGCAGTTGGGGTTAAGTGACTTGCCCAAGGTCACACGGCTAGTTTTTGTGTTAAGTGTCTGAGGCCGCATTTGAACTCAGGTCCTCCTGACTCCAGGGCCGGTGCTCTACTCACTGCGCCACCTAGCCACCCCACATTTGTATAGTTCTTTAAGGTTTGCAAAGCCTTTCCAACCCTCCAATTTTTATTTTACACATGAAGGTTAGAGTATGGATCTTTTTCAAGGTTATATCAAATGCTCAAGCTCATGGCAAAGCTAACAGGTGGCTGGGGGAAAACATTTTTATTGTTCACTTTTTTATGAAGCCTCAAAATGAAACTAGTATTGGCATCTCTGCTAATTGTCTTTCCCCTCTCCAATCCTTCCTCCACATAGTTACCAAAATGATTCTTCCTCAAGCATTCGTCTACCCATGTTTCTCTCCAGCCAAAAATCATCAAAAGCTCTCTCTTAATGATAGGAGAAAATACAAATTTTTGTTTTTCATTTAAAAACAGAAGAAAAAAAAACCAACCAAATTCCATCCCAGTGTGATCTCGGCCTATTTTCCAAGACATTTCACAGTACCTCTCCCATTCAAGTACTCTGCATTCCAGGCAAACTGGCCAACTCATGTCTCAAACTTGAAATTCAATCTCCTCTTTCTTTGCCTTTGCACGGGCTGGAATTCAATTCCTTCTTCCCTGTATCTCTTAGAATCCTTGACTTCCTTTAACATTGAATTCCGGGACTGAATTGTAAGGACAGCATTTCCTGATTGCGTTACATTGCTTAGCGTACTCTGTCCTCAAGATCTTCCATATATTTTCTCTTCTGCTTGCCTAGGTTTACAGGACGTTAGATTTAGAACTGAATCAAATACCTTGCCAACTCGCACCAAAGGCATTACATTCTAACTGGCAATGCCAGGATGCAAACTCATAACTCTTTTCCAATAATATCATTAGAATTGTATTAATCAGATGTATAACTTAGTTGGAAAATTGTATTTGTGAAAGACCGAGGTCAGAAATTATGGCTTGAACTTTGCACAAATTTGGGATCTTGGCAGTTGTTTAAGAGGGAGAAATATTTTACATTGTCATCAAGCAAACCAAGACTGACTTAACCGTAAGAGGCACAATTGATATGACAAGCTTAAGAACTTTAATGACGTGAGTAATGTTTATTTGGCTGCTCTGAATGAAACAGAAATCACCAAAGTCTGAGAAAAGGGGAAATTTTTTTTGTCTTCAGAAAATGGCAATTTCTGTTGTAATAATATTAACTAATTTTTATATGTTTGAACGTTTGAAAAGTCCTTCATATGCATTATCTGACATGATCATTACCGATCCACTGAAAAAAGCAATTAGCGCTCTTATCATTTGTATGTATCATAACATATACATGTCTATATGCATGTATATATTATATCTATATCTATCTATGCATAGATCTGTATATATTTATAGATCTATCAGTCTATTGGTTTCATTCTCATTTTACAGAAAGAGAAACTAATGTTGGGAGATTGAGTGATTTGACCTGAGACACATAGTTTGTGTCTACCTCAAGACTCAAACCCAGGTATCTACGCAGAGGTCAGTGCTCTGGTTACTATATCCTTCTGCTTTTTATAATGGGATTATTTTTGGGATTTCTGCATCCATAATGTGAAAAAAAAATTAAGTTTGATGGGGCTTGTTAAAAAATAGAATTTAATTAAAAATTTGGGGACAAAATTTCATTTAGATTTCAAAAAGAAAGCTAAGAGCTGCCTGGTTAATAACAAAGAAAGACTATGGTCACTACAGGGATGGGGCAGGGTTTAAATACTACAGAGGCATGTGGGATAAAGAAACTTGGGAACTTGATATTCTACAATGCCTAATTACAAGCAAGCTAATAAGAATGCAATAACAGACATTTTTGGTACAGGCATTCAAATTATTTTGAGTAATTTTTTTCCCTTCCTTTAATGGCTTACAAAGGGAATATCTAAAATGCTTGAACACAACCCATCTGTTACACTCTTTTGGCGGATATCATTTCTACTGCCAAAATGACATTTAAATTTACTACGATATAGCCAATGATAACTATCACTCTCTGAAGACTCACTTCTACGTAAGGACTAGATTTCTCTGATGCTGTTGACACACAGTAGTCAAGTGTCTGGTAAAAAATTTAGCTTAAAACAAACAAACAACCACCAGCACCACAACAAAATCCAGTACAACTTGTTTACTTATTCTCTTGCAAGTAATCAGCATATAATACTATTCTCAACAGGGCAGCTAGGTGGCGAAGGGGATAGGGTGCCAGACCTAGAGTCAGACTCATCTTTATGAGATCAAATCTGTCCTCTGACACTTACTAGCTGTGTGACCCTGAGCAAGTCACTTCGCCTTGTTTGACTCAATTTCCTCACCTGTAAAATGATCTGGAGAAGGGAATGGCAAACCACTCCAGTATCTTTCCCAAGAAAACCCCAAATGGGTCATGAAGAGTTGGACACAAATGAACAATGACTCAATAAGATATTATTCCCATATATATCAATGTTATTTGGTAACCACAGTAGTCTATATATGATGTGATTTCTCTCTAATTAGGTAGAAGACAAACGAAGCCAAAATATTTCTGTTTAATTTGATGATGATGATGTCTCCTTTACAAAAACAGAAAAAGAAGAATAGTTAAGAGGTAGGAGAACCCTGTTGGAGAAGGGAGGGCTTGGCCGAGAGGTGGGTTGTCTGCCGTTCAGGGGTCTTGGAAGATCTCAACCTGGGTCCTTTCCGCGTGGATCTGACAGGCACAGAATGGTGCCCCGGTACCGCCTCCAGCAACAGAATACATTTTGTGGTGCATCATAGAATTGCAATGGCATCAAATCTGCGTGCGATCCACGTCCAAACGGAAAAGTTCTCAGTGGCCCTATTTCAGCATATCTCAAGGACTCATTAAATCCTCATTACTATCTCCTAATTATTCTAGTACTATGGGAATTCACTGAGCAAGTCCCTGATGGTACATTAGATGAAAAGGGTTACATAACCTGTGTTGATTTTGAGACTCCTGATCTGTTTCAGACCTTTAGCATACCATCGGCATTATCATGAATATTTAACTACTTACCACTGTGAAAATTAAAAGGGGAAAACAATTAGCGGGTTTTCAAAAAAAAAATTAATTCTGACCCCTATACATTTGCCCTAATAAATAAACCTTCTTCAAGTGTTTTCCCTAAATAGTGGTCTAGTGTAAGATCATTAATTGCTCTCATTTAAGCTAACACTTGAGAGGAGTAAAAAACAAAACAAAATGTTATAACGTCTATAAACCTGAATTTTGGCCTTTTACCTACCTTTATAAAAGGGAATCTTCTCCTTTTAACAAAAGATAACAATGAACTGGTTAAGAAGTATCTTTTTAGTTCTAATTTTAGTTCAACAGCAATTGTGTGTGCACAATATAGAAACTACCTTTATAATTTAGTTTTCAGTATATGGGCATAGCTTTCCATGTTTGGGGGTGGGGGTGGAAATGCTAATTACTATATTAACATGAAAGATTGTGCAAAAAATCCCCAAACCTTGTAATAAGTTCTAAAGGTTCAAGTAATTTAGAGAATCACCTTCCCTCTCCATTATTCTAGTGCTGAAGATAGAATAAAATAATATTTTAAAGATGATGAATCAAATTTGATATAAAAATAAATGCAAATATATATATATATGACCAATGAAAATTGGTCATAATACAAGAGTTATTTCTTAAGCTATTCTCTCCCTCTTTTACATCTAGCACAGAGAGCTTCAGAGACAGTAACATACCCAACTGCAGATTCACCCAAAAGCATATGTGAGTGTGCGTGCATGTGTGTACATATACATGCATAGGTATATGCACACATATATGGATATCTGTATGTATGTAGGTAGGTATGCTGGTAGGTAGGTAAAATTCTTAATACAATATTCCTGAGCCAGGTGTGGATAGCCTTAGGCTTGACAAACATGAGAAATCCCATCAGGGTGCTAAATAGTCAAGGAATGAAAAATAAAATACTTTCAATATGTAAACATGGTTTTTCACACTGCTTACTTTAACATTCAGCATCATAATAGCTCTGATCCTACCTTGTCCATCAAACTGCAGGATTTTTAACAATGAATTTTTAGAAATGTGGACTTTTGGGGGAGATTCCATGGAATACTAAAAAAGTTTCTCTGCACTTATTTACTTCTCTAAGCAAAGGAAAGAAATGTTAATTACAGAGGGACAATGGGTTAAACCACATTTTAACACAAGAGGTGAAATTTTCATGTGTTTAGTGGCTTAGCACATAGTTGGCATTTGATAAGTATTTATGGAATGCATGCATGAATGAATGAATGAAAGATCTGTTTTATCACTGATCTAAACCTTTAGATTACTAATAGATGATTGCAGATCGGGTGTCTTCAACAGCAACAATGCTATGTTTGGGTTATTTTTTTGTTATTTGTTTTGTATTTAAATCAGCAAATGATAAGCACGGTTCCCCTAGAAATTCCCTAACACACACTCTCCTCCAAAGTTTGGCTAAATACAAGTTCAAGAAAGTTGAGAATCAATGAATGCAAAAGTTTCCCCGCTCCCGCTATAATATGAACCTTCCCAGTTCTGTGAGTTGCCTGATAGATGAATGGACACCAAAATGCATACTTGTTCACAAAATTCAATAGTATGAGTCTGACTATGCATTTTCTATCTTCTTTCTAACATGAACGGTAATTGTTAGCTACCCACATAACTGACAGGTTATTTATGCTTCAACTATCAATTTACAAATAAAATAAAACATTACACACAATATTTGGAGGTCAGGGGGAATAAAGACTTTAAGAGACAAGTCCAAACCCGAATCTTTGTGGTAAAAAGCTTATACAAATTGATGGGTCACCAAAAGCACCAAAGGATCTCATAGGCAGTGAAGTAGGGAAATTGTGTAGGACTTCACGGCAGGAAGACCTGAATTTGAATTTTGCCTCCAACACCCACGAGCTGTGTGACTCTGGGCAGGTCACTTAACCTGTTTGCCTCAATTTCCTCATCTGTAAAACGGAGATAATAACCCCACCTACCTCCCAAGGTTGTTGTGAAGATCAAATATAAGGTAATATATGTAACACTCAGTCCACACCTTAAAGCATTATACAAATTTTATTCTTATTATAATAGATTTAGAATTGAATTGAAATTGAAAATTTTCTCTCCCATTTTAGGAATGAGGAAACTGAGGCAAAGAGAATCTGTTACTACAATAGGAAAAAATCTAGTGTTTAGAATTTGCTCTTTCCCTCCTTGTCCTTCTCTTACAGGCATAGCTATAAATTTAAGGCCCTCAAAGTAAAATCATTTGGAAGGGATTCTCTTACCCTGGGGTCAGGATCACAGTAATCAGACTTTCTTTGAGGCCGCCTAGTATTGGAGTTACTTCAGTTGTATGGGGGAGAGAGACGGCAGCTGGCAAAGGCTCTATTTTTTGCTGTGACTCTAGCTCACTCATCATGACCTTTTCTACCACTCTCATGGGAACAAAGTCAAACGCAACAACACTTTAGATACTGCTCAAGGAAGACAAAGACAGGATGTTGATAGATCATGGCAATCCCCTTCCCCCCCCCAAAAAAAAAATCAGAAAAAAAGCATTCGAATATATGCTCTAATCATTAAGTCATGACAGCATGCTTACACTACAGCAATGGATTAATGATTAGAGCATTACGAATCCACTTTTTTAAAACTGAAGAATGTTATTCTCCACTAAATAAAAAACTTAATGAAAAATATTCTATTTTTGTTCTCAATTTCAATTTGCTATTTTATGTTTTATGTTTTAAACTATATATTGTAATATATCATCTATAACTTAAATACACATATCTTTGTATGCTTTTGGAAACAGGGAGCCAAACTGACAATTCTTATCCCTTTGGTGATCTGGCATGATGGCTGTTTGGGGAAGTTTGGGACCAGTCCAAATGTCAGGGAGGCAAGTGCAGAAGGAATATACGGTAATAAAGATAGTTTTCTGTGATGCTGACCCTTCTTTGGTCTAGCCTGGTTTGCATTGAAATCAACTCTTCATTTTCTATTACATTATCAACTTTAGCATTTTGGGAGTAGAAAGAGTAAAGAGGGAAAGAGATGAGGGAACAAGATCTTGACCAGGACAGAAATAAATATGGCATGTGGCCAGGATTCTGGCTAGCCAGTGATCTCAAAAAGGCATTCCATTGTAGAAATCATTGGTGGAGGCAGGAAATGTAGGCGGTAGTCATCGTATTATTACTCATTAGCTATATAATCTTGACCATGCATCTTTTAAAATTTCTTTGGACTTCATTTTCTAATCTTGAAAATAATTAGTTTAGGATTTTGTGAACAAGGTATGCATCTGGATGGTGAGAGTGTCAGACTATAAAACATTTTATTTGATTAGTACCCATTATCTAAGCTACTTTACTCAAAACTCCTACTGCATAACCAACTTGGAACAGGGGAGAGAAGGTTACAATTGTTCTTTTTTAAAACAGTCATGTAGCTAAGAAAATTAAAATAAGGCTTAAATACGCAAAACACAATAGATATTAATGGTACAAATTGAAGACCAACCTCGTTCCTGTGGCATTGGTGACTGGCTCAAGGCTGGATGGGAACTGGATTCTGATTGGCTACCAGGAGGCTGAGGTGGCATCTGACTGCCTGTAAAACATAGGAAGGAAAGTGGGGTGGGGGTGGGGGGAACCCTTTGCATTAATGTTGCAATTGTGCAAAACCAACATAGCTACAATTACTTAATCTTGGTGATTTAAAGATTTATTAGTTATATACAGGACCCCACCCACCATCCCAGTTCAACAGGTTTGATCTTCTACAGCATTTTTCTTTTTCCGTTTAAATTGAAGAGGGAGCATGCATAAACATTATTTAGCAACAGGCAGGCTGAAATGTTCAATTTCTTATTGAGTGAATTCCCAACCTCACTGACATGATCCAATTTATAGCTGTGAATCTCCTGACACACATTTCTGCAAGAGGGTTTAACGAAATCCAAGTCTGCTGAACAATACAATAGGACCCATCTAGCTGAGTTTAAACAGGCCTCCAACCAGGCAGGCATGGATGGCTGCCAAGAATTTTTCATTGGTAATATTCAGTCAATACAGAAATTACTAATATCAACAGATTTAAGAAATCTTTCAATCAATGGGCATGACATAACCGTCAAGGAAAACTTATAAAAAAGCTTTACTAGTAGTTCATGGTTATAAAAGAGAGAGGGATTTAATCTTCCCCACTTTGATTCTTGTTTGAATTTTCATCCACACAGTTTGGAACACAATGACTCATTAATTGTTTAACATGCGTTAATTTGTCTCCTCAGCTACACTGTAGGCTACCTACGAGTAAGGACCACATTTGCTTCTTTCTATCTTCCTTAGCATCCAGCAAAAAGTCTTACTCATTTTGTGGCTCTCCATAAACACTTGGGGAATAAAAGTTACTTCATGATATTCAGTTTCTTAGCTCTTGGATTTTGGAATATGAATTAAAAGAAAAAAATTCCTAATATGTAACTAACATAAAGAAAAACTGAGCAATGTAATGAGAGAAAGTAGGCTGCATAGCAGGCAGAAGATTATATTTAGAAATCTAACAATCTTTTTGAGCTGTTTATACGTCTATTCTAACGCACATTCTAGCTTACTAGGTTCATATCTTAACTGTAGTGCTAACAAATATGGAACACTGGGAATAAATCTGACATTACAAAGGCATCTAGGTTCCTTCCCTGGTGGGAAAAAGACAAGGTACTATTCTATTTTATATCCTCTACTCCTTAAAACAAGTTAGTAAGATTAAAATGAAACAGGATTGGGGGGCGGGGGAAGCTCATTTCTATCTTCTGGTTTGACTGGTAGGTGACTAAGAGAGATCAAGCTTCATGCCCATCACCACTGGCCACCAAAGGGCCAAGTCTTCATTAATTACCTATATAATTTTAAAGTAAAGTATATTCATGGAAGCTTATACATGAATAAAGAAAGATGTTAATGTACTGAGGAATATCACCAATTCATCTGGGCAAAGGATCATGTTCCAACCCTTGACACAGGGCTTGGTGTTTTACAGTTAAAAAAATAAAGTCTTCCGGGTTTCTACAAGACGGCAACTCTGTCATGCCATGCAACCAATGTGCCAAAGTGCTGAAAAGAAAGGAGAGCAAATCCCAGATGTCCCCCAGGACTGTCATTCATAGCTAAATCTGAAGCCACAGCGAGTCCATGATAGCCAGAGTGGCTGAAGAATCATTTTCAGTATAAGGTTAACAGAAGTAAAGAGGTATGAAAAACATTTTTACACTAAAATTGTTCTCAAATTCTTTTCTAGGTCTTCTTACTTTCAAATAAGTATGCAAAATATACCAAAGAGGTTTGTGAGTGCTCCTGGGGTTCAACTGCCACTCTTTCTCCCAGATGAGGTGAAAACTGAACAGTTGAATTGGTAGCCCCTGAGAACTGTTGCTCTAGGAAGTCAACAGGGGTTGCTCTTGCATTAGAACAAAGCTTACATGGATGAAACAGTGGGGCAAAAAGCAGAAGATATGTTTAGCCATGGAAGTCCCTTTGCAAGTACATCTGAATTTAACACTAATTAAATAGAAAATAAAAAGTGTTTACATTGTGGATAAAAAATACTAAGAAATAGAATTCATTTTATATGAAGGATTTTTCTTTAAAATGAAAAGACTGGATTCAAATCTGAGTATCCACCTTGCCACATGTCCACTGGTGAGACAGTATGTCGCTACTATGGCATATCCTTAGGCCGTGGGGATCTATAGTCTATTTAGAAACTCTAAGGCATACTACCATCAAATACTGCTTTCTCTTTCTCTCTAAAAAAAGTCACTCAGGAATCAGCAGCGGCAAGACAGTAAGTGCTTACATTATAATGAACATTTCTGTATCACAGACTGAATTCAGTGACTCAAGACAGTAAACAAACAGTAATTCTATGTTAACACAGGACACTACTACTTTCACTGCATATGCCTGAGGCACTGCTCTTGGATAGAATATTTCAAATAAAAATAAAAAAATGCTTTAGGAAGCCTCTCCATGAATTCGTAAATTACTACCACAGTCTGGGACACTGCTGGGTGTCCAGCAAAGCTTTCGAGACAGGTATTGCTTTAACACAGCAGTTAATTCCTTTGAGATTTCTTCAAAAGAAGACAAGAGACGTTTTCATGGCAAACATGCATGCATTAACCCAGAGTTTTTAACCCACACTTTGCAACCCATCCCAACTCCTCCCACCCAAAGTAGTGTCTCTGGCTGTGTGAGAACCTTATCCTCACCAGCAGATGTGCAGGCACAGCCCTAGCAGAAGATGAATTTAAAAGCATGTTGTGGGTAAAGGATAGAATTATAGCATTAAAATGAATTATTTCTTTGGCCCAAATAAATGAGAACTTGGGCCTTCTTGGGATTAAATGAAATGAGCACCTAAAACCAAGAATGTTCTTATATGATACTTATTAGTCCCAAGTAAAATCTTTCAAACAAAGTTTGATGCTTCCACTAAGGGAGAATATTGATATGCACAGAAAAAACACAGAACCAAAAAACAAACAAAAAAATACCTATATAATGGAGCTATAAAATTAAAAGCTAGCTTTGCAAGGGAGCCCCACATTTTACTCACCTACATCTGTGGAGATGTGAGTGCATCGGTGTAAAATACAAGACTGAAAACAATGCTACGAGTTAAAACTGAAGCATGAAGACAGCACCCCAAGACCCTCATTAATCTGGTCACTTAGGTATGAGAACTTTTTTTCCCAATGATTTTTCAAAATATATCACATTCTATATAACATTTGGTGTAAGACAATGAGAATGAAGATTCAGGAAGGCCTCTAAGCTGACTCATAATCTTCTGTTCATTTAAAAATATGTTTTTTTAAAGACAGTGTTTTCATATTTTCCACTTTATGCAACGAGCTTTCAAGAAATGAGCCAAGTTAAACATTTGAGGAGCATGGAACTGGATTTTTTAGATATGACAGAATGGGGCCAAAGCTGGCAGGGGGACAGATGATGGTCTAATCATCATTTAACTTTGCAACATTTATAATTGCCAAAGCATCCGGTAGCTAGTCAATCAGACAAATAATGTACTGTATTACTCACAATGGGAGAACTGAGGTACAAGGCAGTTATGTTTTTCTTTAGGTAATAGAAAACAATGGTGAAATACTATTTCAAAAAACACTCAACTAGAATCTAGATTCCTTGTAAGCACAATCTGTGCCCTTCTATTTCCTTTATCATCCAGTAAGGCACAGGGATGAATACATAGTAGATAATTAATACCTGTTGAAGAAATATGATTCAAATAGTAAGCTATAATACTTAACTGTAATCATCTGTAACCAGGGTAGCTTGGTCTCATGATTCTAGGTAATGCTGCTAGTAAAAGAAAAGCTCCAACAGTGATTTGTATTTGCAAAAAATAAAAATAAATCACTGGAAAAATAAACATAAAAATAAGACACAGAAACCTTGGCATAAAAAGCACAATTTCTTAACTTCCCCTTCAAAACATGCTTAAGTCTAAGATGTATTATGTATTAAGTACTTATGTCTGCATAGTTCTAGGACTTAATTAGTAAATATCACCCTAATATAAACTGCTTTTTTCCTGTTTTCCTATCTTTTCTCTATCCAGTTTGTGATTAACATACATTTGCTGATACGCTAAAAAATACATTAAAGAATAACTACTGGCAACTGTATTCCCTCCCCTCCCCCTTTTAAAATTGCTTTTCTACTGTACAGTGTCACTTTTTATTTTATTTAAATCACTGTCTGATGGCCACCTTTGAGACCTGGAGGACAGATCCATTACATGACTTAAGACTCTGGCTTAAGGATAAGGGTAATTATGATCAAATCCTGAAGGGAAATATTGTTACCCTTTAATGAACGAACATTTGCATTACCAGATTTTAGCTGCAACAGAATAAGCAAGCCCAGAAACTCTGAACCCCTAATGAAGTAGAATTAAAATTGTATTTTTCTCCTTCTAGCAGAGGTACATCAGCACCTGGGACAGGGAAAAGACTGTTCCTGCTATCTCTTCCCCTTCCTCAACATAAGCTCAAGGATTTCTGTCCTTATGTCCCTGGGTGGCTCCTTGATTAATTATTTTGATCAAGTACATAGAGTATAGGCTTCCAATGTTAATACTTCTAATTTTAATATAAAAATCTGAAAAATAGCTTTGTTTCAAGTTGGATAGGGCAGAGTTTTTTTGCATGAGAACAAGACAATCCTAATATGTCTAAGCTGTAGGAAGGACATAGAAGGATCCAAGCTTTAATCTGATTTGATTAAATTACTATAAGTGTAAGGTGCTAAATGGAAGATAAAGATGAGGAAGACAAAGGTCCTTGTAATTAAAGGACTTGATTCTAAGGACCTTTGAGAGAACCTTCAAAATGTACCAAGACAAACAAATCTTAAGGCTACTTGAATTGTACATCAAAGTATAGAAAATAATTTTATTAGTCTTTTAGTAGTAAAATTAGTGTTGCTTTAACTTCCCAAAACTTCCTTAAGTTGGGAGGCAGGCATTCCCTTTCTCCTCTACTATAGATCAAAGGTTAATATTCATCGGATCCTGAATTTAGAGATCCCCAGTCTCTAGGGGGCAAAGCCAGTGGCACAGTCCCCTGGATTTGACTTGGAAATCCATTCTCTCTACACCATTCAGTAGTCAAGAAAAAAAAATAAAGACAATTAGCATATGTCCTACACAAGAATTTCCCCCCACAGACTCCTATGGACTAGAAACAGTACTATTTATGCTTTACACATCAATATTGATGATACAGAACAAATGGAGATAATGGAGATAATCTTTTAACCAGAAGCCTCAGGCTTCACATAGGCCCAGCTCCCTAATGGGAAGGAGAATTTGTTCTTTGTCTCCTTACTCCACATTTTAAATACCTAATGCTTTCCTTTTTCATACAGAAAGTTCAAGAGTCCAATAGTTTGGCCAATGAATATTCCCATTATCACTGTAAAGTTCACAACACTATTTTCTGCTACCATATGGGGGGCATATGAATTTAAAAGCTTTTAAACAAGTTTGCTACAAGTTAAATTACAGAACAGAAAAAAAAAATCTAAGATATCCTACAAAACACCATTAACATGCCTGACCTTCAGAGCATCAAAGTTAAAACTAGGACCCTCAAAAAAGTGGCATGTCTTATGCATTCACATGCAGTATCTACAGTTCTTTATAACATTATCACGGAACTTAACATCACTTGTTGTTAGACAATTCTCATGAATATATAACTTTTCTAAAGAGTAAACTGAAAGCTAAAATTAAGAGTATAAAAGAAATATTAGGGATTTTAATAAAAATGACAAGTGGGATTTTTCATGAAGGCAAATTTTCTTTTTTTGTTGGTTGAAGGGAGGCAGGACTGAAGAGCTGGGGGATCCTTACATATTTCTTATTCACCTTGTTAGAAATTTATGTTTATGTAATTTCAAAAACTGGAAGAAAAGCCATAAACACAATATGACATTCAAGAAGGCAACTAGATATTCAACAATGAGTGACTACCAGTTAAATCTCTTCTAATGCCTGCTTTAAGTTTAAATAAAAGACAGGGTAGTAGGAACTGAAGAGATCAGGCAGTTTATATTTCTCTCACCAGGACAAATTAATTAAAACAAAACCTAATTTATTCTCCCCTCTTACCCATTCTTCTTCTCCCCAATATTTCTGCTCGAAGATTTTTTTTTTGTTTGAGAAGCTTAATATTTGGCTGCCTTGTGAAGAAATGGGTACAGTGACAGATGAAAGACTTGTATTCATCGTATAATTCAGAATAGGGGGAAAAATCGACTGCTGTGCATTTAAGATTCTAACAACCTTGCAATTTTGTATAGTCGTTTCCCCCACCCGTTCTTTTGAAGAAATCTGCTTTTATTCTGTTAATAACTAACCACAGTTGCAGCAGCATGGATCCGATTAGCAGTTCTTATGGTACAAAGGGGAGAGGGAAAAAAAGCTGTGAACAGGGTTGCCAATTTGTCCACCTGGGCCCCCAGGAGAAAGATTAGATGAGGCGCCTGCCTGCTCCCTTTTTTCCCCACTTGATCGCTGTTCTATACTGCTTGATACAGACAGGCCTTTTCAAAGCCAAGTCTCTGCCTTTTTTTTTCTTTAATAAAAGTTTCACTTGTCTCCATCTTCAGTCATATATTTTCTGTCTGTGTCTTAACATAGCGTAACTCTACGAAGACAATCAAGGATGCATGAAAAGAACTAGAAATTATTGTATTAAAATAAAGACCAAAAAAAACCTTCAGAGATTGGGTTTGTAATATTATTTCATGCACATATTTGCAAACATGTAATCTTCATGGAGTATACACCTAGCCTATATCTGAATGTTTTTTAACCTAAAATGTATTTTAAAAAGGTAAGTAATAATTCATATCATAAAGTGAAATATCATTAAATAATGTTTAAATTACATGTACTTTAGATATTTAATTCCGGAGATTTCCTCTCAACAATTCTAATTTAGATTTACCTAAATTGTTCTGTTTTAACCAAAAAACCAAAGACTCTGTGTAGTCCTATTTGGTATCTCAAACTCTCAACTGGTTATATGAACTTTAAATCAGTGGTTTTCAACCTTCCTAATGCCGCAACCCTTTAATACAATTCCTTATGTTGTGGTGACCCCCAACCACAAAATGATTTTCGTTGCTACTTCATAATTGTAATTTTGCTACTGTTATGAATCATAATGGAAATATCTGATATGCAGGATGTATTTTAATTGTTACAAACTGAACACAACCCACAGGGTGAGACTTGCTGCTTTAAATGATAGCAAGGAGGAAACTATAAGCCTGAGCTTCCAGACTGGAAGAAAATTCCAAGGTTCTTATTGAAATTTCCATAGTATATCAATTTGTGTGAATCACTATGTTCGATTTCTTTTTCAGATACAAATTCTAAACAGTAGTCATATACATTCATTCTAATTTGCTTTGTAAAGGAACTCACTATGGTATGTCACTAAATATGTTTTTGCTACCTACAATAGTTATATAGGAATTCTTTTTTAAAATAAATAATTTAGAAACCAATCTTTTTTTAATAACTTGATGCCTTGGTTATGGAGAAAACTTTGACCCGGTGGTCTGTGGCAGCACTGCCTGAGGAAGAGGTGAAAAGTGGTATCTCTAATGCAAGCCTTTCAAAGGTCAGTTAGAATCTCCACCATATACTGATGTGAAAACAATCTTTTTGTAGTGATACAGTCAAATGAGAATGAAAAAAAGTGCTGTTGGCTAAGTCCCAGGTAAATGTAACTCTGGCATTATCCGCTGATTGTCCAAAGAGACGCAGCATTCAGATGAGGTACATCAAGACGGGAATCTACATCCTAAAATGCATCCCGATGTCTCCTATGCAGGTTCTATCCTCAGGTAACTAAGTTCTGAACGACAACATGCAATTATAATGAAACTGCTTCATTAATGGAAGTAGTAGCCTATATGTTTTTAAGTTACTTCCAAATGCAGAAGGCATGAAAAGCATCCTAGTAGAGAGAAAGGATAGATAGCTGAAAGAAGTGAGTTTAAATTTTGACGTTGCTAGGTATTTATTAGCTTGGTGCCCTTGGCAAGAGCTATTAACATATCTCTGGGCCTTAAATTCCTCAATCATAAAACAAGGGAGTTTGACTATGATCTCTATAGACTGTTTTTAATCCAAATCATATAAATGTATGTATGCAAATATACACACATTAAATAGTATGTGTATGAGTATTTTTATATAAACACACACACATATACGTATAAACATTATCTATGTCTATATTTATATCTCCTAAAGTCTAAAATATATTGGTTGGCTAACGTCCAACATGCACTTAAAAAGTCAAATTCAATGTTCACTCAGTTCATGCTGACTTCAGCTGTTTTGCTAATATGAACATTATCTGGCTAACGCTCTGAACAAATTTTTTGACAGTTTCCTATAGATTCTTGGTTAGTAGTCTCTATTGAAGTTAAGGTTATTCAGCTAAACAGAACCTATTTCTGACTTGAACCATAATATTTATATGGGACACTCCTTGTGTATTGATCAGGATCAGAGAAAGTCTAGACAGTATAAAGAATTGTCTTAATACTTTTCTAGGCACCAGAGAGGGTATAAAGAGTCAGAAAGATACAGTATAGAAGATATCTTCTCAAGTCAGTTGATAGACCTCTTTAGAATTTATAGTTTCAAGATGGTAAATATTTTAAAAGATGAGGGAGAAAGGTTACTTTGTGCAAAAGAATTTTCAAGAGATACCCAGAAAGGAAGGAAGTAGATAAAAGAGGTGGTTACACACTCTAGAATTTCTCGTGAATTCATTTTTTTGCCATATATTACCTTGCAGTAGTATAGACATTGTCTAAGTAGTCATGGAGATTAGTTATAACAAATTGAATTTATTAGGTGGGTTAAAAGATTTATAAATGACAACTTGGAAAATGTATTACTTGGCTACAAAAAAAATATCAGTCTCAATCAGTCTGAAAATTTCTAGAGTGTTTAACAGCTTAAAAAAACCCCCAAACTTCTCCTACTCCCTTTGCTTTTTTCATCGTTTACTTCAAACTTCTCATTTGTGTATCACTGTGGATGATGAGGTTTTTCAAAACATAAGCCTGTCAATATAACAGGATCCCAACATATTTTATCATTGAAGTCTGGTTAATAAACAGGCAAAATTCACAGGTACTTGGCCATTTGCTAATTTCTTTTTACCCCACAACTCACAGCAGAAGGACTTGAAATACTTTTATGTTGGGAGCCTTTATACAAGGGCCTTGCAGAACTACACAGAGCATGAAACAGAGAAATGATTTTGATTCAGAAAGTTTGGATTACACAGCAGGAGAAATCTGCTCCTGGCTTGAACTGTGACTTCAATTCAGAGATTTGCAGATTATATACCTGGTGGTTCATGGACTTCCTCCATCAAACTGCTCCAGGTGAGCTACAGCTTAAAAATGGAGAACTGTAGTCAACTTCCATTGTAAGAGATGATGAAAACAGGGTAAGAAGGAAAAATCAAGTCATCAGCTCAGTAAGTTTTTCCCTGTTAACTTTTTTCTTTCTGATAAGCTCACACTCTAATTCCATTTCAAAGATACAGTAAAAAACCATACATAGTGAGAATCCCAGGAATAACACCCGTTATCTTAACGAGCTATGGCTTAGTAACATATTCCTAAACTGAGTTTTATTTTTATTCACATGAAAGCAGTTCCAAATTTGGGAATGAGCACCAGGTTTGAAAGTTTCAATACTATATATTTGGATTTTGTACATTTCATTTCAAGCAACATCTCTGGATTCTCCTGGTGACGCTCTATTGATGGCAGTGATAGAACAATCTCAAACAAATCAAAACTGCATGCGACCCAAAGGGAAATGAGAAGTACACCAAGGGTGAAAATGGCTGCAAACTATTTCAAATAACTCCTGTTTGTGAAAAAACAAAAACAAAAACAAAAACAAACAAACCAAAAAACCAAGTCAGGGATGTCTTTTACTTGGGAAAGGAGGTGAGGTGGTGATGTAGAAAGAATGAGAGGGACTGGATGGGCAGACGCAGTACTACACTGATAGCTCAGACATCTTAAAAAAAACCAGCAGGTCTTTAGAATACTGGATATATGGGGACATATGAAATGAAATAAACAAGAGTCACAAAGGAGAAGAGCAGTGGTTCTCAACCTTCTTAATGCCAGTATGTGGGCGTATCTGCAGGAATGGTGTCTTAAGTTCCTAAGACCATTGGAAATATGTGTTTTTCTGGTGGTCTTAGGCAACCCCTGTGACCCCTGTGAAAGAGTCGTTTGACTCCCAAAGAGGTCACTACCCACAGGCTGAGAACCGCTGGAGTAGAGGGTGTGGAAGGCTTCAAACCTGTACCACCAGAAGGAGAGATCTATTTTAGTGAGGAGATTAAAAACATAGCTACAAATTGCAGGCAAATTTTGAAACTACTATTTTTCCTGCAAGAGAAATAGCATGTTTTGGGGTATGGTCAGGGGGGAAATGGGCAAGGGGAAGAAAGTCAAGAATCTTTTATTTGTGATATCACAGCCAACTTAACTAAGAAAACATTCTATCCAAACTTTTCAGTCATACAAAAAGAATTTCCTTTTAAATTATTAATATGTACCTAAAAAGGTCAAAAAAAAGGTTTGAAAGCTCATAAATGATTATGAATAGGAATTCTTATACAAAGTCACATAAAATGGCTTAGAAACAGGCCTATTAAAAAAGAAAGAGTAGAGACCAAAGCCGGCCAGGGGAATTATGAATTAAGAAAACAAGAAAGGAAACAAGTTTAAGTGAATAATGGGGTGAGTTGGCCTTCTTTAAAAAATCACCTAGCTTATCCAACAACAGTAAATCCCAATCATTGCTTTGGGAGAACTTGCAACACATTACATTTTTTTAATCAACTTAAAAGATTCATTAATTTTGGTATCCTCAGCAAGGTCACACTGTAAGCATTCAGCTGTGTGCCTTTAATGCAGTTTGCAAGTACAAACGCCTATGTCACTTTCTGTTTGGAAGGGGGAATATCAACATTAACAAACCCTGGTTATATCATTTATAAACATGCAGATGTGGATTATTAAAGATTAATGCATTTTGGGATTGGTGCCGGCATTCCGTTTGTCTCATGCCGAAACCAATTCTGTTCTTCATTAGTCAATGACAACCCACATCACCCTGTTGTGGAAGAGAAATCAAAGGTGCAAGTGTGGGAATTGAGAGTAGGGGATGAAACTGATGACTCAAAGACTTAACGGCTGTAATCAATCAACACATCATCATAATTTCACTTCACAGTTATTTGAGGACAGGAAAACAAACCTAACTCTTCTTTGCAAAAGGCTTTGGTTTCCCCCCAAATACTACTCATTATGTTTAGAAAACTTAGTCATCTGGACTAAGACTCTACAATGCAGCCTGTTGGTGGGAATATCCTGACCATAACGGGTTACCAGGTGCTACACTGCGTTTCATCTCAATTTCTAACAACATTGCCAATAAGCGGATTTCCTCTAGACTAAAATGAACTTGTGGAAGCTTTTGCAACATACTTTCATTTCCATTCTGATTTCTCAGTGAAGAGACACAACAAATCAGTTCAATGCCAACAGCAACTAAACTGCGGAAGCATGCTGCATTGAGTCAAGACTTACTGCCAGTTCAGTCTTATTGTAAGTTGAGAGCAGTGATAGTTCATCCAACTCAAATAAATGAAAATAAAAACCAAGGAAGGTGTTTTAAAAGGAAATGGATCAGAGGGAAAACAAAAAGAAAGAAGATATAGGAGGAGATTAAAGAGGAGGAGGAGGAGGAGGAGTAGGAAGAGGAAGAAGCAGCAACAGCAGAAACTGGCACTTACACATCTTATCCCTATAACTGTGGACAAGTCACAGTTTCACTGCTCTATGCAGGCCAGAGTTAATGATAGCTGTACTACCTATCTCACCGGGCTAGGATGATTAAAGTGCTTTAAAGAAGGTGTCAAGTTCTTGCCTCGCCCCCACTCCTAAAAATGAAAATATAATTGGGAAATGTTTATGAAATTATAACACACTAGAAATGATGCTAATTTGTAGTTTTCTAAGTAAATACGCAGTCTCAATAATCTGTTTCTATTTGAGTTTGGCGTAATTACTTTAGTCCTTAAAGACATCCGACCATGCCAAATACATGCTCAAAAATCTTCAGTTGTTTCCTTATTATCTCTAGGAGAAATGAAAAGTTCCTCAGGGCCATTCAAAGCTTCCATCTACTTTTCCAGCCATTTCAACTTCATACCTTTTTTTTCCTAAGGTAGTTATGCAGTATATATATATTTATACTGGTTAGGGTATACACACACATACACACACACACATATATATGGATTTGGGAATAAGGAAGACTTGAATTAACACCTTTCGTTAGACACTTTTAATTGTGTAATCTTGGGCAAGTGATACTCTATTAGCCTGTTTTTTTTTTAAATCTGTAAAATGAGGATAATGAAATGCTCATGGGGATATTATATAATTACCTTATATGTACAACACACACATATACACATGTGTGTACATAGATAGATGGATAGATAGGTGGATGGATGGATGGATGGATAGAGACTGACAGACAGACAGATAGATAATACTTGCCTTGCAGGGATGTTATGAGAATCAAAAGAGAAAAAGTATAGTATACATTCTGAATTCTAACCAAATTAGATCAATATTGTTTTGAGAACTTCCTAGAGAGGAAAAACTAGCCTGATTTTGTCTTCATGTTAATTTCCAGCACCTGACACAAGACCTTGTATATAATAAGTGCCAAATGTTTGCTTTGGGAGAAAAAAATGCTCAAGGACTATCATCTACAAATAAAATATTTGTAATTATATAGGTAAGAGGAAATTTAGGAAAAGACTAACAAAAAAATGTTTTTTAATGCTTAAGGAAATCTCCAGATCTGAACCTAGTGAAACACAAAAAAATAAGATTCTTAAGAGTATCAGCATCAAAACTACAAAGAAATATTATTGTGACTAATGTGGGAGACTATCTTCTAGGAGCACTGCTAAGACTATCACAGGGGGTAATCAGCTAGCTAGGGCGGCTAGGTGGCCAGTAGACAGAGCACAGAGGCAGGACTTGAAGTCAGTTAGACCCAAGTTCAAGTACAACTTTCGATATCCATGAATTGTGTGACCCTGGGCAAGTCACTTAAACTGGTTTGCCTCAGTTTCCTCATCTGTAAAATGAACTAGAGAAAAAAATGGCAAACTACTCCAGTATCTTTGTCATGAAAACCCCAAACAGGGTCATGAAAAGTCAGATATGACTGAAAAATGACTGAACAACAAGAAAATAAGTAACCATAAATGATGCCTTAATTCTAAATTTGAACCAATAAAGAAAAGTAAAAGGCTCCGTACCTCATTACTAATCCACTTAATCTATTTAAGAACCTTCATTTCTTCTCTTCCCAAGAAAAAGCATATTGTTGGAAAGCATCAGTTGGAAAGGATGTAAAATTACTCTTATTGCAAGTGCAGCATACAAGTAAATGTTTTACTTGTCAGGAAGGGAAATACTGTCTTATCAGTATCCTTGTTTTGCAAAATTGCTAAATCGGTTTTGTGTAACACCATGGAATAAAAACATGGAGAGAGCAACCACATTTGGTGGTGGTGCTGTGTGTGCGTGCATGTGTGTTTTTACATTTTCTATTCAGTTTGCCAATAACCAGCTTGCATCATCCTTACAACAAGCTGTTGCAGGATTTTCTACCCCCAGCAAAGCCATGCAGAAAATTTGATAGATGCCCTAAAATAAGTTTTCCAGGTAGAGTGATTGTGCTTGCTTTCAAGTGAAATAAGCCCTGTGATCTAAAGCTATAACACTGAAGATTCCACCAAAGTTATGGTAACAAATGAATATAGCAAAGACCCATTCGTATGCCAAAACCCTCTCTCAAATTATCTGGTTTTCTCAAAAATTCACATACTAGGATTTCACTAGATAGAAAAGGAATTAAAATCCTAGAACTAAGACTCAACATTTCCAAAAATCAAGCTGATCATCTTTCCTTAAAAACCTGTTCTTTCTTCTGATTCCACCATTTCTATAAATGACTTTATCCATCACCGTCCAATCTGTTTAACACCTTCCCATTCATTCTGTTTAATTCTACCTTTGCCCTACTTCCCATCGTTAAGCAGCTGTAAGATCTTGTCAGTTTAACCACAGCTACCACTCTAATTCAAGTTCTCATTACTCTTTGCATGGACCACTGCCATCCTCTAAGCAATGTTCCTCTGCCTCTGCTCTCTCCCAACCACAAAGAATCCTTCATGTCACTGACAGGTCAAATGCTACTTCTCTGTTCAAAGCTCTTCAATAGCTGGATCTTTATTTCCTGGTAAGGACAGTTCAAACTTCTGAGTGGCATTGAAGACTCTGAAGAATCTGATGCCATCCAAACCTTTCCAGCTTTCTAATACCTCTTTTCAGCTTTCCAGTCTTCTCATACTTCTTTTTCTCTCTGTCTTCCACACTGGAGTCAAATGCAATGAAAGCACCTGCTTGACTTCCCCTGTGCTCATGTTATCCATGGAAAGTCTTCTCTTCTCATTCTAACCAGCTGAAATCCCACCCATCCCTTTATGGGTTAACTTACACCATTACAGGTGTAGTGGAATGAGTACTGGGCTTGAATAAGGAGTCTTGCATTCAAGTCCCATCTCCCATCTTTGAAGCCTACTAGATGTGTGACCATGGACAAATCACTTAAATTCTCAGAAAAATGGGACTAACACTCAGACTCTACATCTGTCAGGGCTACTGAAGATAATGTGTAAATCTCAGAATTCTCTGTCCTGTTGGATGTTATGCTATTACATTATACACATGAATCTTATTATTATGAAGGCTTCCTTGATGCACTCCGTCAATGACAATCTTCCTTCTGACCTCACAAATGCTTTCCTTACATCTCTTTCATATGCTTTTTGGAGGGTAATTTCTATTTGTATCACATCCCTCTGCTAAACAACAACCAACATGAAAGTATTTTGCTCTAATAAGTAATATATTCCTTTGAATACAGTAAGAAATGCATAAATGGCTTGGTTGAATTGAATTAAAAGGGGCCCTAGAAGTCATCTTGCAGAAACCTGTCCAATATAATCTTTTGCAGATGTTTTAGTCTCTCATGGAAAACTCGCAAAGATACTGACAATTCAAGGTAAGTCACTTTACCTTTAACAAAATCTTTCTTTCACTGACTGGAAATTCACCTCACTCCTACTTCTAACTCACTGCTCCTAGCTCAGATTTCCCTTACTAAAGACAGTAAGTCAATCTCTCCCTTCCATGGGAAAGCCCTTCATGTACCTAATCATAATGTTTCCTTCTAAATATCACCAAATCTTTGAGCCACTTCTCATGACAAAGTTTGGCTTTCCCTCAAATCTGAGTTGCCTTTAGCTGGATGCAGTAGTTCATCCATGTCTCTATTAAAATTTGGCTCCCAGACATATACATGGTACATAAGAAGTTTGGCAAAAGCAGGATGTGACTGTCTCTTCCTTTATTTGTGGGCAAAAATCTCCATTAAGGCACCTAGCCCAGGGAGGTTTTCTTAGAGGGTTTGAGGGAGGGGATAGGGCCCTGCTACTCACACTATGGATTCATGGGGGAATCTAGGTGGTACAGCAGGAAGAGTATTAGACATGGAGTCAGAAAGGACTAAGTTCAAATTGTGCTTCAGAAACTTACTAACTGTGTGATCCTGGGTAAGTTACTTAAACTCCATTCTCTCACCTGTAAAAGTAGAGAAAGTAATAACACCTACCTTCCAAGGTGTTGTGAGGATTGAGTGAGATGTTTTTAAAGCACTTTGCTAACAGCTATTATTATATTTAACTAAATATAATTATATATAATAAAATATATATGATTTATATTTTAATTATTAATTTAACTAAATTAATATATTAAACTAAATTAAAATTATATTTAACTAAATTTAAATATAAAAATTCAACCCCTATATCTTTCTTATATATGAAAATAAAACCCCTATATCTTTCTCACACAAATAACTTTTTTTAGCCATGTACTGAATGACCCGTCCAATTAGGGAGAACGGAGGCCTAAACATTTAAAAAATCTAGGTCTAGAAATGTCTTTAAAAAAAAAAAAAAAAGGAAACTGATTTGTAACAATCATTCTTCATCTTCTGAGCACTAACCTTGACAAATTAGACTAGGAACTATCATTTCCTATCACCTAAAAACCTTCCTGTTCACTTTGGCCTATGACTGACTCTTAACTGCTATTCATTTTTCTCTTTTCCATTAAGCATCTCTGCAGTGCCTGCTTGTCTGAATGTCAAATTAACCAAGAGAATTAGCTTTATAACCAGACTGCCTTCCTGTTTGTATCTGTAGCTATGCTGGTGTACGTTGCCATCTATTTAACCCTCACTTGTTAAAGAAGAGAACTCTTACTTTTAAAAATAGATGACTGCTGAATTGAAAGCTCACTAAAATAGAAGGGATGCCCACAGTCTGGTATATACCACTCTCCTCAGTTCAAGATGGTGGCATCTAAGATTTTTCTCAGGATGATAAAGAACATCGTGGTCAGCTAGCACAGTGACTCGGTTTCATTCACCATCTAGGAACTGATCCGTCAGTAAAGCTCTTGAGAGACAAATTTAGTGTAAATTAACCAGGGGTTCCACCTCTGGCAAAGTCATTATAATGGGGAGAAGAACCTTTGCTGTCTATAATATTTTAGTTTGAGAAAAGAGCAAAGAAGCTGAAATGTTTTGGAAACTGCAGGGAGTACATGGAACTTTATACTATTTATTTATAATGTATATGGATCCCAGGATGGGGGGGAAAGGTGGAAGAGGAAGAGGCACTTGCCTAAGGCCAATTATTATCTTTTTTTTTTTTTTGGAGGGCAATCAGCATTAAGTGACTTGCCCAAAGTCACATGGCTAGTAAGTCTGTCAAGTGTCTGAGAATGCATTTTAACCCAGGTCCTCCTGAGGCTAGGGCTTGTGCTCTATTCACTGTGCCACCTAGCCGCCCCTCAAGCCAACTATTATCAGTGTATTTAGATTGGCCTCTGAAAGAGCAAAGGCTGACAACATCAGGGTTCCTACATTACTACATAATTCATGATGATATCCTCAGTTCTTATTCTCTGTTCTCCCACAATTCTTTATTCTACCTGGATAGCTGTTTCCCAATCATTAAATCACAGAAAGGAACATAGGGAATGTAATGAGCTTTCCAAAACAAATTTTAAAAGGAAATGAAAGAATCAGAGGAAAACATGTAAAACTTTTTTAAAAAACTCATTTTTTCCCCCTATCTTCCATGGTAGAAAAAAAATGTGTTTTATGTATAAGTATAAAGATATTATGTACAGAAAGCAGATTTGTCACATGAGATTAAGCAATAAAACAGTGCGCTTTCTATGATGTCAGGGAACATGCTGCTTTTGATTAGTCTCTAGGCTCAATCATTCTACTTAATGCATATATGGGCAGGATATGTACAACACAAACTGAGCATTTGGTAATAGTGATATGTGATATCTCCTCTTTTCTTTTAAACAATAAATAAGCAATGGTCACTGAATCTTCTAGCTTCAAAAAAAGAATGCTCATTTCCATATGAAATTTGATTTGATGCTAATGCCAAAAACTAAGAGGAAAAAAAAGAAGCAAGGGAATAAACTATTTTTGGATAAATAATTAACAGAAAATCCATAAAGTCATAACTTAATATTATTAAGAGTAGTTTAAAATTCCTTCAGATTAAAAAGAAATGGTTGGAGAACCTCCAAAAAAGCCTCTTGGACACTTATGGGTTAATACTTGCCCGGCCCATCAGCAATCTCCCACAGTACCCTCGCCTTTCTTAATATTTAAACGCTATTGCTGCTTACATGGCACAGGAGAAAAAAGCTGACAAAAGCCTTTGGCCAATAAAATAAAAATAAAAAAAAATTGTTGGGCTTATTTACATTTTTGCTTTGTTAGTAAACTGGAATGGTTGGCACAGGAGGCAAGACAAGTAAAATTAGCATCCACTAAATCTTCTGGCAAGAGCAGTGCATTTTGATGTGCTGTGTCAGCTTCTACGAGCGGGATAGGTAGAATGAGGCGCACCAAATAAAAGGCAGCCTGCTCCTTCACAAAAAATAGCCAAAGAGATCTGGGCTGCAACAAGGGAAGCAGCAAAAAGTTAAGGAAGAAAAGAAATGAATTTCTTACAAAGAAACCAATACTGGGCAGTCACAGGTTGCAGAAATGACTGCATTAGGCATTGGAACTGCTTAATTGTATCAAGTGCATTTTCTTCAAATACAACTCTAATAAGATATGTCAGGGGTGGGAGAGTAGGGGACTAGGGGAGTGGGGAAGTTATAGTGTCTATTTCCACATGGAACTTCACCAATATTGGGGGGGGGGGTTAGAGATTGTAGGAGGGAGGGGGAAAAAGGGAATTCACAAATTGGCCACCACATGGCACTGTGAAGCACAGGGATTTCTGTTCTTAAATACATGTGTAAATTAAACGTCAGAAGCAGATTTCTGGTCCTCCCACAACTATAGATAGCTACAATGCTGGAACCCAATAATGTGCAAACAAAGGCAGCTGATCCGTGTGGCTACTTACCACAGAAAATCAACCTGCTTTTCAAAAGGAATGCAGGAAGAAAATGCCCCACTGAGTTAGGGATATGCCAGCGCCAAGGCTATGCAAGTGCACGATGGTAGTAATTTCCATGAAACTTGAAATGTTTGTCAGAAGGCGAAATAGGAGGGCAAATTTGCAGTGGGTGGAGAAACAGTTTCAACAGGCACTGAAGAGAATCAGCCATTTGGGATGCTTTATTGTAGGTGGTTTATCTACCTTTGTGATGTTTCTCATTAGTTCTCAATTTTATTTACCCAGAGCAGAGATGGAAAAAAATGATGGTTCTTTTCCAACAAACCCTGGGAAAGCAACACCTTTATTCAAACAGTCTTCCCAGCAAGAATCCCCTCCAATATTTTGGCTTTTCCTCATCACGGCTATCAGCTACATAACAGCTGCTCATTTTACAATGACTTGCTGGAGAGACAATGATTGAAAGAGCCAATCTGTGTCACATGGAGAAGCTGTAGCAAGATATAGCAGGAGGTAATGGGACAGAAGTGAGGTCAGAAAAAACAAAATCAAAGTGGGGGTGGATATACGTGGTAGGGACAGGGAACAGAGAGGAAGAAAGGAAGTGGGAAGAGAATAAAGCAGAAGAAACTAACCAAATGCTTGTTTATGAAGCTGCATCTTACATAAATATCTGGTCTCTAGATCATAATTTGAATTTTATTAATGAAGAATTATGACCCTATTAGTTTTAGTATGTAACAATGAAGATATAAGATATGAAAGTGGGAGTGGAAGAAGAAAACCACTTCTAAGTTAGTCTAATCAGATCAGTTTGAGAATTTCACAGGGTAGATGTTGTTTCAATATATTCCAACATTTTGGGGACTGGCAGGGGGAAGGATAGAGGAACTACACAGAAATAGAACCTGAATAGGAATGAGGCTATTCTGACATAAGGGAAATGTGAAGGTACTAAGAATATCTTCAGTTTTGGGTAGTGGCTTTTGGGCCTGAGATTTTATCAGTGGAGGGAGCTCCATGTGTAGGTGGAATCTCCTTCCACTGATGGAGTCTGGCAATGCCTCTGAAAGGGTTGTATGGGAGGGCACCGAAAGAATAAATGGTTGGCCCAAGGTCAGTTGGTTAACTAGTTTATCAGAGTCAGGGCAGAAGCTGAGCTCGACTGACTTCAAAACTGGCACTCTATCCATCATACCTCATTGTGTCTCCATATTACCAATATGGATAAAATAAAATTAATATTCTTAAAAATATCTGAAACAGAGATTTCCTCTATAGCTATAATGATTTCAGGTTGGTGGTCACTATACAGTTTCAACTTGATTTTTAGTGCTGGGAAAGTGATGAGTTAATACAAATCTCAAATATCCAAACACTGAAACAAATATCTAAATATTTTGTTTCAATATTTACAAAGTTTTCTTTTTAAGAAAAGCTCTTTTCTTTTCCTAATTTGCCTTCAATACCTCCTTTGTTATACTCTTTCCCAGACAATTTGTATATGAAATTTAACTGCTGTCCTATCTTGGCCTCTAATTTCTAGGTTAGGAGAGAAATAGACTATATGGAAAATACTTAATAATTTTTGCACTTCTGCTGGACAAACAGCATATAGAGTAAGTTTGATATAATGAGAAAAAAACCCTCTAAAGTATACATGAACTTCAAATAAAAGTCCTTTGGTAGACAGAACTAGAGTTTACTTGCTAAGAGCTGTCAATCACAAAATCTAAAATGCTTTACAAAAATTCACTATGATACCTTGATCCCCACTAACATAGAAAATTTAAGAATTCTAGAATTACTTGAAACTCACTATACTTTACACAGAAAAACATGAAATGAAGCACTTCCTACCTGACTTCCTACATTCACAAAAATTCAAATCAGTGCTTATGTCTGTCACAACACAGATGTCAAGCTTGGAAGGACAAGTGTTGTGGAGAAATAAAGAATTCACAATGGCCCTGCATTTCAAAAGAACAAAATTCAAAGAAGACATGAAATTCTCTTAAAAGCAGCCACAGGGTGTCTCATTCTGGTGAGGAGATGATGCTAGGAAAACCAGGAGACTTTTTGGAAAGGCTGGTCTGTCAGAAAGTTACAGCCCAGTGTGATGGAATTTTTGGCCACAGAAACACTCAAAGACCCTCTTCAAAGCTGTGGCATGCAAGGTTGCAGCTTCTTCAGAAAGTGGTATGATGGAAGGACTGAGGAAGTCACAGATAACTGAAATCCTGTCACTATTTTTGAAATGTTGTTGGCCAAGACGGGAGATTTTCTATCAAATAAACTCTTTTACAGAACAATACCTCCAATCTTAGAAGTCACAAGGACTTGGTTTCTTGATCCCACATACAGTTCTATCACTATGATAAAAGATGCCTACTGGCAGCTTATTAATGGAATAGCTGTTTAGTAACTACCCTCCTTAAAAAAAAATCACTTAGACTTTAGGAAAATTAACTTTGTTATGTAGCTTCCTACTTAGTGTTTAGCTATGATAAATCTTCAAAAAAATATTCTTGGGGAACTTTTCTTCTAGGTGCCCAATGTGTAGAAATCAATAACCAAGAAGCAGAAAAAGTAGAGGGAATTTTTTAAAAATGATTTACAAAATATGTATTATATAAAGATGGATGCAAAACATTATATTAATGGTTATGCTGAGTGAAAATGGAACTTTTAAAATTAAGCAAATATCATAGTTATCCACCCTAAGGGCCATTTAGGTTACTCTACAGTATACAATGGTTTTGAGTGTTTCAGGACTTTTTTTTTATTTTAATTTTATTTTTTAGCAATGATATTCTTTTCATGAATCTTTGTGGTGATGAGTCACAATTACTACACTCTTTAAAGAATTTATTTGCCTGGTTTTTGTTTTTTTTGGGAGGGCAATTGGGGTTAACAGACTTGCCCAAGGTCACACAGCTAGGTTTTGTGTTAAGCGTCTGAAGTCATATTTGAACTGAGGTCCTCCTGACTCCAGGGCTGGTGCTCTATTCACTGCACCACCTAGCTGCCCAGGACTTATTTTTGTGGAACATAAAATCATGAAAAAAAATAAATATCCTAAAAAACAGCCTCACCTTGACAGGCACAGTGGAGTAAAAAAAAAAAAATAAACAAGTGAATTTTGGTCACAGGCTCCAAGGAGACAGAAAATTTACTCTAAGGAAACATTCTTGCAACTACATCATTATTAGAGAGTAGCTACCAGAGATATATAGTGTTATGTAGGAAACGTAACACTGAAATGTAACTATGAAAACCAATGAGACTTAGGATCTATTCGTTAGCATCCATCAGTAAATACGATAAGAACCAGAGTCAAGTTGAGAAGAGGAAGCAAGCATGGTCCATTGCATCTACCTACATCACCTTAGCCAAGCTAATACATATAAAGGAAATCATGCCCAATCTACAGCTGATATAATGAACTATTCCAAAACAATGTTTCCATTTAAACCATATGGATCTTTTATGTATGTCTAGATATTCCCATGTTGTCTCATTAGAACGTGAGCTTCTTAAAGGCAGGGAGCCTGTTCTTGACTTTCCTAAGTACTTAACATAGTGCTTGGCAAAGAGTAAATGCTTACTAAATGTTTGATGACTGTCTGATAAAAAGAAAAAAAAATTGGACCACACACCTAATAAAGGAAAATTGGTTGTTCATCATATAAAGTGAATAATAAAAAAACAGCATTTCTAAGAATCTACATAGACATTAACAAGTATAAGATGGGTAGGACTACACATTGGAAAAGAGCTCTCAAATAGACTGTGATGAAGGAATTAACATACTACTATAAGCATGAACTTAGAAGGTTTCTGAAAATAATACAACATTAGATACTGAGATAGAGTCATAAAAACAAACCCACTGGTTAACTTTCTATTTGACAAAAGAGTTTACTGGAATTTGCTGATATAATGCTCCGATTCAGCAGAAAATGGTAAAGGTGTATGTAGGCAGAAATGAAGATTATTTAGCTTTGGCAGAGCAAACAAAGGAAACTGAGGTAAAGTAAAGAAAGAAATCATTTAACCCAATTACTGTGGGAGGGAGATCTCTGATTTTTAGAGATACTTTAGAACTGGGCATTTATGACATTTGGGTGACAATTCCTTTGTCATATCACTGGGACATTTTGACCCCAAATATAAATTATTGTCAAGTACTTCATTGATGGGAACATAATTGTTTCAAGTCATTAAGACAAGATCTAGCTTTGCTGTCCAAGTTAAATCACAATAAATCAGTATTACCTGGAATACTTGCAGGAGAAATTGGGCCTGATCTTGACTGGTTGCTCCCAACAGGAGAGCCGACAGGGGAAGGTGATGGGCCCCCTGGGATACTGGAAAGATGGGGGGAAGCATGAGGAGAGAAGGGTGACTGTGCAGGATTGCTCTGATCCCCTTGGCTGCTAGTGGAGCCTGATGCACTCACTGCTGAACTCAATGTTGCTTCTGTTCCTGTGGGCAGGTCATCAATGGAGCCAGATAAGTCCTAAGTAGAGGGGAAAAGAAAGAAAATATGTATTAAAGTAGTCAAACATGCTGGTTCAGTGCCCAATCTAAGTTCACCTACAGAATTCACAGCTACTACAGATTTTTACAAAAACAGTCATTCAAAGCACTGCTACTTTGTCAACTAAAGATATTAACACAGCTCTCATAAGCTACATCATTAAGAATGTGGCCATTTCTTTTGTAGATTTTTTATTAGTTAATTTATTTATTTTTAATTTTCAACATTCACTTTCATGAGTTTTAAATTTCCTTCTTCTCCCTCCCCAAGATGGTATGCAATCTGATAGAGGCTCTACATATACATTCCTATTAGGCATATTTTCACATTAGTCAGGTCATATATAAGACTTATAACGAATAGGAGACATCATAAGAAAGAAAAAAAAAAGTCTGCTTTGCTCCACATTCACACTCCCTACTTCTTTCTCTGGATGTGGATGGCATTTTTCATCATGAGTCCTTGGGAATTGTTTTAGGTTCTTTCAATGCTGAGAAGGGCTAAGTTTATCAAAATCAGTCACTGCACACTATGGCTGTTACTGTGTACAATGTTCTCTTGGTTCTGCTTACTTCACTGAGTATCAGTTCATATAAGTCTTTCCAAGTTTATCTGAAGTCTACCTGTTCATTATTTCTTATAGCACAACACTATTCCATCACATTCATATACCACAACTTGTTCAGTCATTGTCCTATTGATGGGCATCCCTTCAATTTCCAATTCTTGGCTACCACAAAAAGAGCTGCTATAAATATTTTTGTACAATGTGGGCTGTTTCCCCCTTTTTTATGATCTCTTTGGGATGCAGACCTAGAAGTGGTATTGATGGATCAAAGCATATGCACATTTTCATAGTATTTTGGGCATAGATCCAAATTGCTCTCCACAATGGCTGGATCAGCTCACGGCTCCACCAACAACAAATTGGTATTCCAACTTTCCCACATCTTCTCCAACATTTATCATTTTCCTGTTTTGTCATGTTAGCCAATCTGATAAGTATGATGTCACACCTCAGAGCTGTTTTGATTTGCATCTCTCTAAAGTGACTTAGAGCATTTTTTCATATGACTAAAGATAGCTTTAATTCCTTCCTCTGAAAACTGCCTCTTCATAATTGGGGAATGACTTGTATTCTTCTAAATTTGACTCAATTCTCTATATATTTTAGAAATGAGGCCTTTATCAGAGACATTAGTTACATAAATTCTTTGAGTTTTCTGCTTTCCTCCGAATCTTGATTGTACTGGCTTTGTGCAAGGCCATTTCTTTCAAAGGGGGTTCATCACCCTTATTTTAGGAACCATCCTTAACTAGGTTCACTCTTAAGAGTACTTAGTATAATAAACCAGCTCAATTTTCCAGAAACAGCATTACATGGCACTTGGCATATTTATCCATTCCTACTGATTGAATGGAGGCAGTTATTAATACCAATGTAACAAAGGCTAGTGTTAAGCTTAAAAATTGTGGGCTGGGAACACCATTATTTTGACACAGCAGTCTCTGATTTTCAAATTAAAAATAGAGAATAGGCAAATATGTGTAAATACAAATACATAAGAATAATGAAAAGCCTCGATTGAGCTTTGAGGTTTCTGAGCTTTTCAAAATTGGGCTCTAGCCAGACCTTTCCAGGTTTATTTCATGTGATTCCTATTCACGTACTCTATGTTCCATCCAAATTGGCTACTTAATGATCTTTGGATGTGACATTCAACCTCCTGGTTTTGTTCCTCTGCACAGACTGTCCCTCTGGCCTGCAATACAATCCCTTCCTCCCCTCCACTCTTCCGGACATTGACTTTCCTACCAAGTTTTTTCATACACAAGACCATTTTTCATTCCTGCAGATGCTAGTTATTCTCAGAGTGCCAAGTACCTAGCAACCAGAAGTCACTGGATAAACGCTTGTTGTTTGATCGAATGGAAAGGTGAGAACTTCTGAACACCTTTAAACTGCTTATGAGATTATATTTTGGTATGGGTATACATTAAATGAACACATGTATTTTGAAGCTCTTGCTTCACTCTTATTGAGGTCAAAATCACCACAAATCAACTCAGTTTCTTAGCACTATTTTGACCATCTTCTTTTCTAATTAGATCAATATGGCATTTTGTCACTGTGTCAAAAAGAATAATCAAAAAATGAATTGCTTTTGTAAAGTCAAAATGGTATTGTGATCAATACCAGTAGAAAGTAGGGTTCTGTATAACAAAAGTATCCCCAAGGCTTAGTATATGGCCCATGAAAACAAACCAGATTGGAAAATATACATTTTCTAAACATCAGGAATCTTCTTCTCTAGTTCTGTACCACACAACAATCTGAACAAAACAATTGTTTACACTTTAGGTGGGAAAAGGAAAGAATAATCAAGGATTCTGTTTTTGTCAACAAGTGGTAATTATCCTTCAACTCACTTCTCCCCATTTCAAAGCTACCTAAATCAAATCCATTTAAATTCTCAGGTTACCCAACAAAATAAATATAGAGGAGAAAGGTAAGATGTATAAAAGTTAGACACCATCTATTTTCCCTATCTTAAGAGGTCAATACACTTCTTTTTACTTGCTAATTAACCACCCTAGAGACTAAGAAACAGTTCTGTTTTGTCTCTAGGACCTAAAGACTAGTAAAGTAACTATTAGCAATTCATTCATTGAAAGAAAAAAAAAATCCATTACAACAAAACAAGGATAATGTCCCAAGAGTTCTCAGTAATGAGTTTTTACTTATATTTTATTTATGGACTTGATAGTATTAATTTCTTATAATACACAGCTCTAGAGAAATAAACCAGTTTTGTTATGGTATATGAGGCATGTATACAAAAGATTTTTCATTCAAATTATTAAGTATGTGACTGAGGGTTGAAATCTTGACTCTATGGTTTTAAGAGATCCTTTGGTGTGCTCCTTAAGGAAGATCTTTAGGTCTGTAACACGGCAAAGTTTTAATATTCTGTCCAGCTTAATTTCTCACTGAAAGTGCCTGTATATTTTTTGTGTCTGTATTGTTGTTGAGTCCTTTCAATCATCTCTGATTCTTCCTGAACCCATTTAGGGTTGTTGTTGTTGTTGTTTTAAATTTTTTTTTTTTTTTTGCTTTTTGGAGGGCAAATGGGGTTAAGTGACTTGCCCAAGGTCACACAGCTAGTAAGTGTGTCAAACGTCTGAGGTCAGATCTGAACTCAGGTCCTCCTGACTCCAGGGCCATTGCTCTACTCACTGTGCCAACTAGCCGCCCCATTTAGGGTTTTCTTGACAAAGATATAAGGGTGGTTTGCTATTTCTTTCTCCAGCTCATTTTACAGATTAAGAATTGTGGCAAACAGGGTTAGGTGACTTGCCCAAGGTCATACAACTAGTAACTGTCAGGGTCTGGATTTGAATTCAGGTCCTTCTGCCTATGGGGCTAGTACTCTATCCACAGTGCCACCTAACTGCCATGTGTTTGTATGTAAATTACCAAATGCAATGAAATGCAAGTTTTAGGTGGCTTCAAATTAATATGAAGTATTTTAACTCTGACACCAACAGGTAAATTTTACATGCAGTTTTTGCCAGTAATTCACATCTGTATAGTTGCTTAAGTCTTAGAAAGGACTTTCCTCAACCAATAATTTGTGGAATTAGGTAGTTATAAAGTGTTACTTTCCCACTTAACTCTCTACTGTTCCTACCAATACTATTCCTCACCTAGCCACCTCCTGCTGATCCACAGTTAGGAATGGATGACTGGCAAAGGGAAGGTAAATTACTATAGAAATTTCTACCTTCGACCTAGGATGAATCATTTAATATCTGTGGGCCTTAATCAATTACCAAGATTTATCCGCTAAGTCAGATAATTTGGGGGAGTAAGACATAGACACTTGTATTGGGTTATGTTGAAACCATAGATCATTTACTATTTGCATCCATTAAGAATTACTAGTTAATCTGAAGAGTGACTATTTCTGTTTGTTAAATAGTTCCCTGTCTTCTCTAGTTGGGGAGTGTGAATTTTTTGAAAAATTTATGTAAATAGCAAATTTAATAAATATTATACAAGTTAAAAAAATTTCTGCCTTCTTGTTCTAGGTTCTCCCGTTCTGGTCCAAATGGAACAAAATGAATCCTTTTCCCTACAGAACAAACTTCCAAATATTTGTGGGTATCTGTCATGCGCCTCCTATGTGCACTGAACCAAGTTAAAACATGCAGAATTCCTTCAACCAATCCTCTTTAGCCATGATTATGAATCTTGTTACCATCTACTCAAGACTCTGTACTTGTCTGGGGTGGCTAGGTGGCACAGTGAATTGAGCAGTGGCCCTGGAGTCAGGAGGACCTGAGTTCAAATCCGGCCTTGGACACTTTACACTTATTAGCGGAGTGACCTTGGGCAAGTCACTTAACCCCAACTGCCCCCTCCAAAAAGCAAAAATTGAAATAATTTTAAAAAAAGACTGTACTTGTCAGTACTGTAAAATGAGATATGTAGGAGGACATGGTATAGCCGATGTGGTCAAGTGACAATATGTAAGAGAATCAACCAAATTATAAAAGCCTTTAAGGCAAGAATGGGAAAGAGTGAAGGAGGGAGGAAGGGGGAGAGTGGAAGGAGGAAGAGACAGAACTAAGACTGAGTTAATGAGATGGCAGTTTGGTCAAGGCAAACCAAATGAAGAAAAGCATACCTGTATGATTAGAATTGGGGAGAGAGAAAAGGGGAGCCCTCCTTCAATTGGCAGGTCAATCAGCTTTTAGAAGAAAAGTGTTGACCTGAAGCTCAAAAGGAGTAGATGCATATGTCCAGGAAGGAGAGAAGATTCGTTTTTCCAGGGACAAATGGGGTTAAAAATGCTCACTCTAGGCCTGGTGATAAAAGTAGGCTAGACAAGTAAGAAAAGGATTTCCCTCTCTCCCCAAAAGGGAGAGGAGGATAGGGTATGTTCCATCCTGGTTAGAAAGGGGGAATGAAACCATGGAGATCCTGGAAGCAAATGTTTAATGTGTTAAGCCCAGGCCAAGAAAAGTGAATAAGTAATTATTCATGAAACTGTATATAGTCTGAATCTATAAATACCCTTACATGGTATTAAGAGGTTTATACAGTACAAAAATAATTAGATGAGGAGTCAACTGATCTGCCTTCTAGCTCTGGTTCTGACACTAACTAGCTATATTATCTAAGACTAAGGCTTTTTGGATCTCAGGTTTCCCTATTCGTATGAAGGGACTAGTTTGGAGGACAATGTCTAGGAACAAAGTCCTGTCATAAGCTTAGGGTATGAATAGCTGGCACTAATTATACTAGTCCAAGAGCAAGTGTGCATGCCTGTGCATATAAGTATTCTTGTTTCTCCCCCTCCATTTTTTTCAAAAGTATATTTAAAATTTTGTTTTTTTTATCAATTTCTTTCCCAAATTTTTCTTCACCTCTCCAGTGAATCCTTCCTTGAAACAAAGAATATGAAAGAACAAGCAAATGAATAAAATTCAACAGATTAACCAAATCTGCCTGTGTGTCCATGCACTGTTCCACACTCGTATTCCCCACCTCATAAAGAAGGAAAGGGCGTCTCTTCATCTGAGGTAGGCATGGTTGTTATAGTTTGCATGACTTTCAATTTTAGATTCATTATGTTTGTTCTTTCCATTTCTCTTATATTATTTACTTTTTAGACTTTTTTTTTCTGATTTTCCTTACTTTTCTTTTAAGTCAGTGCTTTAAACTCTTCCTAAGCTTTTCTATATTAAAAAAAAGTCAGTTATCATTATGGCACAGTCATACTGCTATAAAACCTGATTCAGTCATTCCTTGATGGTGGTAGAGTAGGCAGATGGAGAAGAGGGCAGTGAGGTTGGGAATGGAACAGGAGATGGCCCATGGAAACTAGGAGGAAGAAATTGTCGGAATTCCATGATACAACTTCCAAAGTGTTAAGTCAAACCAGAATTAGAATCATGCTTCCCTCTTCAATTTTCCACCTCCTATTGTTGCTTAAGCCACACAGCCTGCTTTAAAGTAAAACTACCAATGATTTAAAAGAAAAAAAAATCTTTGTGCCAACTTAGCTGACAAAAATCGTCTAAGACCAACATTTGCTACAGTAAGCTTATGGAGACATAAGAATATCCCGTATTAGGAAGAGTAATACTTTTCTAAGTAAAATAGAGGGCAATCTTTAGCAGAGTCAAATGGTAACTGTTGCTATGAATAACAAATGTAGCAGAAACAGTGTAGATTCAAAATATCACTCCCAGAAATAGTATCATATCAAGCTTCCAAACTAAGACTGGGCGAAAGGAATCAGTTTTTCAGGAGTCATACAGATAAAGTGCGTAGAAATTTCTGTTCAGGGCATATTAGATGCATGAATCTGCGCACACAGAGTTGGTAAAATAATATATTTACTATGGATACTTCAGTTTAACTGCAGTTTTGACCTGTTCAGATTCTCAGAATTGCAAACATTTTTTTTTTTTTTTTTGGTGATGGGGTGTAGTTGGAGCATTTTATAAGCAGATAGCACACTAGGATGGTTTTATTTTATTTCAACAGTCAAGTCAAATGCCTGGGATCATCATCACAAACCCGAAGCCAATAGACTGGCTGGATGTAAATAACTGTGCTCTTAAGTTGGTGTGTTTAAGGGAAGATAAGACTCACTTCTTCCTAGGCAGCATTCTAACTTCTCATTTTGCTAATCCCCTAGGGGAAAACAATGACTGACAGGTCCTAGATATTTCTTGAAGCACATGCCTTTAAGGGATTTCCTCACTAACCTGATGCAACTCATTCATAAAAGTACAAGGGCACACATGTGACACTGTTGCACTCTGAAAACTAAACCTGGCTGCCTCGTTCCTCTCCTTAAGGGTAGTAGGCCCAGTGGGGTTAGGGGAGGGAGGGAGAGTGGGTAATGAGGACAGGATACTACATATTAGACAGATTTAACTGTATTTAATAATACCTCTAGAATGGTATGATTCACCTATATTATAGAACAGAAGGATTGTGCTCCATCACTATCTGCTATTTAAATAGTTGGAAAAACATGAATTAATAATCTCATTAAAAAAAATTAAGCAGGTCAACATCAGCTCTCTTAAAGTGAAGCCAATCCTTGCGATTTAAGTCTAATATCTAGAATTTTGTAAATTTAGACAATAAGACAAAATGATTTCACTGGGTGGTTTCAAGATATGTAACAGAAAAGAACTGATTTCTTGGGTAACAAAATAAAAAAATAATAACTTGTTATTAAAACACATAAAAATAACCCTCAAAATTCTCAAATTCAAAACTACTCTCAACCCATCATCTAGTAAAACATTATGGCTTCAACTCAGTTTTCCACTCTGTGTGCATTTGATTTGACCTTTGCTTCTTGTGGGTTTATTTGTGTTTTGTTCACACTTTCAAACTGGACAGAAATTCTTTTTTTCAAATCACTGTTAAGTGAAGTCAACATCCTAATAAGCCTTTTTTTAAAAAATAAAAATGCTAATCTGCAACTGTCTCCCTAATATTAAAAAAACTCCCTTTTCTGTGCAATATTAAAATCCCATACCATATTAAGAAAAGCAGGGGGGAGGAGAAAAGAAGAGGGAGATGAGTATTAAGAGATTGTCTATCAAGCAGCAAACCCATCAAAAACATTTCTGTGATTCAATAAGCTACTTGAAGAAAACACCAAGAGAAGAATATAAAAACAGTGGCCTTCACACCATTCACGGGTCAGCAGCATTTCAATGCTCACTGCCTTGGAGTAACAAAACAGTAATAAAGAAAGATAGGATTTCTACATTCCAGTTATATATACATGTAACTTTTATATGTAAATTATACTGAGACATTCACACTCTTTAGGGTATCCATATACAGAGCTATTTAAAAATGTGTTAATAAGAGAACTTCAACAGTGCTTTAAGCATTCAGCCTAGTTAACAAAGACGCTGTGTAACTAATACTACTCTAGAGGACAATTTAGTCAGCAGGGCACCAACCCTATTCTTTTATAAGGACTATCAGATCTATGATGCCTGGAAAGAACAGAGAGACCTTACTGCATCTCATTCAAACCAAGGCACCTTCAAGCTACAGTGCTTCCATTTATCTTGCTGGAAAGTTGGCAGGTAAGGTAATTGCAGGGAGGACTCCTTTTAAGGGGATGAAGTCCCCATGTCCCAAGGCATTCCTTAAATCCTTCCCTTTTTTTGATGGGCTGATTGCTAAGATATTGATTCTATAGGCTCAAGCATAACAAAAACTACAATTTTGCCCCAGTGGTTTGTTTTTGATGAAAGAATCTTGCTGCTCCTCATGAAAGATTTTTTTTAAAAATTGCTACGTAACTGAAAATACTGAGCACTTTACACCCACCCTTTACCAAAGAAAACATTCTGTTATACATTGACACTTTACATAAAAACCCTGACATTTTATGAATTTAGTTTTAGATAAAACCAAATTATAGTAAAACTTTATCTGCAGATGGAATTATGTCTCCAGGTAAATGCTTTTCTTTACCTTTCGCCAACAAGCAACCTTTATTCTTGTACATTCGACAAGTACAAGAGGTCTCACTGAACTGAGGATTCTGTCATGCCTTCCTGGTGGTAGAACCTTATCACACTTTGACAAGAGAGCCACTGTTGAATCAGCACGCAAATTTGTACTTGAAACATAGCCAGCATAGAGATCTATGAAGGGCAAGTTATATAGTAGTCAGAGACAAAGTGAAGCATGGAAAATCTTTTGGTCACCTGTGCACACGTGGCTTAATATATGTATATATTATTCTGTATCCATATATATATATCACAGTCCTTTCTTGAATGCTTCACTTTGTCATATCAATTGAGATTCATCATGTCAAACACAAATCTGATATGACGGTATTCAATTTATCACTCATTAGCATCCTGAAGATCCATTTATTCAACCAATCAAAAAAGCATTTATTAAACTATGTGTCTATCACTGTGCTAAGGGATAGGGCTATAAAAAGATGCAAAAGACAATACAAAGAGTTTAAAATCTAACGTTTTAAAACATTATGCAAGCGATATGCAGGAGAACTAGGAGAAAATTAAGAGAAGGAAAACACTAGAATTAAGAGACGCTGGGAAAGACAGCTTATTAAAGATGAGACTTCAGCTGAAGGAATTGAGGGTGTCAACAGGGTGTCTAAGTTAACAGGTGTAGTTGAGGAGGGAGAGTATTTCAGGCAGTAGGACAGCCAGAAAAAAAGACAACATTTATGACATTTTTCTAAGTCAAAAGTACCCCAATCTTGTCACATAGCTAAATATTAGATGAGACAGCGTAGCGGATAGAGGGTTGGTCCTGGAGTTAGCAGGTTTGGGGTTCAATTTTGTATCCTCAACATATTAGCTCTGTGTTCATGGGCAACTCATACTAACTCTCAGTGTCTCGGGCAATGCCTTATAACCATAAGTATCCAAGACGTGTAGCTGAAGCCAATCAGTGAAGGGATTTTCTGCAATGGGATTTTCCTGTGATGAAATCACCAGTCTGGAACCCCAATCACACAAAACGGTATGCTGACATACGATTGTATATGCATAACTATACATGTTTCAAGAAAAATCCTCTTAGTGGTTTACAAGGGACCCTGGCTCCATACCTTTTTATGAGGTACAAATGACCTCTGATTCTTTGAGTCTACACCATCACAGTAATAATAGCTAGCATTTGGGGTAAGTAGGTGGTACAGTGAGTAGAGAAATGGAGGACCCGAGTTCAAATCCATGCGTAGACACTTAACACTTACTAGCCATGTGACTTTGGGCAAGTCACTTAATCCCAATTCCCCTGCCTTCACCCCTTCTAAAAGCAACCCCCAAAATAACAGCTAGCATTTACATACATCTTAAGATATGAAAAGTTCTTTACAAAGATTATCTCATATGATCCTCACAACCCTAGAAGGTAGGTGCTAGAATTCTCATAATTTTACATATGAGGAAACTGAGGCAGAGAGAGCGTATATGAATTGCTCAGGGCCACACAGCTAGGATCTAAGTCTGGATTTGAACTCAGGTCTTTCTGATTCTAGGTTGAATGCTCTATTGATTGTGTTTTACGAATCATTACTTGAGGTACTATTTTTAAAAGTTTTTCCTCCCTTTGATAGTACAACGACCTCAGTGTGCTACTAAAGATAGTTTTCAACTCTATCCTGAAGATTTTTAACACAAATAAGTCCATTTATAAATTATTTAAACTAGGTTCAACAGTATAATCACCAGAATGCTTACCAATTTTGTAATGAATATTTCTTAACTATAGCAACTTTAAAAACCACTTGTCCAGGCACAGAAGACCTGAAAGCCCACAACATTTTAGAGCTGAAAGGTACAGGCATTAATGGAGGGAGTACCTGCATGAAAGATCACTGACCCAAAACGTAGCCTTTATATTCATCTAAAGTAAAAGTAAGAGTTGAGGTAAGAACTTCAGAGCATACGCAAAAGAAACAGTTACCAAAAGTGCTAAGGTAGTTCAGAGGATGGCAGGGACCCAGCATATTGTGTAATCCAAATTATTAATCCTCTTTACAATATTCCAAATAAGTGGTCATTCAGAAGAGATAAATTCTGGCATCTCAGAAAGATTAATGAAAGTGAAGGTGCTTACCAAGGTCCTAAAGTACACAGAAGATTTCAAAAGGAAGAGTGGGTGGAAGAAGACAAATCCAGGGTAAGGGAAGGGCATAAGGAAAAGTATTCAGTCAAGGACAGGGGCATATATAAGAAGTAAGTTTGGCTGGAGGATAAAGTACATGAAAGGGAGAGATATGAGAGAAGGCTAGGAAAATGGAGTGGACAAACTTAAGTGGTCAATTCGAACTAAGGAGTAGGCATTATCACGTAAACACTGGAGAACAATGGAAGACTTCTGAGGAGGCAGTCAGAATAATTAAACTGTGATTTATTCTGATAGTGCTGTATATAACAAACTGGAAGGAAATAAACTGAAGACACAGACTAGTTATGATACATTTACAATATTCGCGAGAAATGTTAACAACTAGCATGGGGACAACACTGGGATTTGAGAAGGGGATGAATGTGAGAAATAATATGAAATGGAAGTCAAAGACTGGGAACTGATAAGGAGGCAAGGATCAAGGTAAGGGAGATATCAAAGATGACTGTGAGGTAAGCAGTAGGAAAAAATGGTTAAATTTTGGTGCCATTTAAGAAGTCAGAAAGAAGAGAAAGTTTTGAAGGAAAGATAATATTTTGGTATTGGATAATTTTAACTTCCACTGGCAGGACGTGAAACCATAGTCGTACATAAGACCTTCAAGAGAAATGGGAGTTAAAAAGGAAATGCTGGGACTGAGTTTTGGAAGAACTTCTAACAAGCAGGCAGGAAGCCGAGCCAGTGAAAGAGAAAGAAGTTAGAAGTTTGGAGGACGTTCCAGAGGAAAAAAAGGACCATGGAATCCAAGGAATGAGAGAACAGGGATGATCCATAATGCTAAAAAAAACATTCAACAAAAGTAGCTGCAAGTTTGGAAGAGGATGCCTGGTAAGGTAAATCACTATCTATTTGTTAGAATTAAGGCACTCCAACAAAATGAAATTTAAAATTTGGGAAGGATGGGTTAAGGTATTTTTTGTTAAGTATGCTATTATGTATACAGCTTGGTATTGCATGGGAATCTACCTAAGCCCATGCTGCTTTTCATTTTTCCTATTTCTTCCTACAAAAATACAAATTCTTTATAAAGTCCAAGTCCTGCTCTGTCCCCTATCTGCCATTTATGGCACCCACCCACTTGTACACACAGTGGTTTTCATGTCAGTAGCATAGGGACTCCTTTGGCTATGTTTATAAAGTGAAATGGGACACTAACAGTCTAAGTTTGTTTACTCTTATGGTTCATTTGGAAGTCAGATTTTTGTAGGTAAGTTATACTATACATTAGAGCTCATTTGGTAGTAAAACCCTTCAAATGCTAATCATTCACGAAGGAGTTTGTTTCTTTCATTTCTCACAGGCCATGAACCACACTGAAAAAGTTTACATTTACACTTGACTTTAAAATATACTTGAAGATGATTTTCTAAAAGTTGACATTTTAGTAAACTGTTCAGTGTTTTAATTTTATGTTAACCTTTGTACCATGGGACACCACATTTTCCAAGTGGGTCACCCAAGGAATTTGGAGAGGAACATGGTGGCATGTTTTCTTTAAATGAATAGTTTGTGATCTTTACTGGTGGAGGGAGCTTTCATATTGAAATAATACTTAAGTATCAAAGTGCATGCTAAATATTAAAAAAAAATTCTCTGTTGCTATACATCCAGGTTATTTCAAACGACTGCCATAATGTTTTCATCATTGCAGAGAATTTACTGATCAGCAAGTTAGAAACGTAGGAGCTCTTAAGAATCCAGAGTTCTCAAACTGGGGTAAAGTCACCCCTGATGATTCCAAGACCCTTTTTGGGGTCTTTGAAGGCCAAAATTTTTCATAGGAATATTAGAAGTTATTTTCCAATTAAAATGCTTCTTCCTTTTCCAAATAGATATCTGAATAAGGTGGTATTCTGTTCATACGCTTCAACCAGAATAACTTATCATAACCCAGTGAATGTGGAAGCAGACATGAGAACCCAACTGTTTTCCGTGAAGTACTACTTTATGAAAACAGGAGAGAAAAAACCCAATGCCACTTGTCATTTGTTTTTGTTTTGGAAAATATGATTATTTTCATTAAAAAAATCATTGTAATGGGCTCATTATTCTTGAATAAATAATTTAAAATCTATCAGGATTTATTTCTAATATGATAAAAAAAATCTCAATAGATACAATGAATCTAAAAACTATTTGGGGTCATCAATAATTTTTAGAGTTAAAGATGTCCTGAGACAAAAAGACTGGGAATAGCTGCTCTAATCTAAGTCCTCATTTTATAAATGAGGAAAACAAGGATCAACGGGAAGTTCAAAGAGATTTATTCAAGGTTATACAGATGGTTACATAGGCATAGGAGTTATATTACATATGGTTTCCAGTTCAGGCATCATTTCACCATCACAGGAAAGTGCTAGTGTGGAAATCATCACCATTGATGCATATTGGCAACTCGTCTATGACTTGAAATATCAAGTTACCAGAATCATTAGTAGGTGTAGGTTAAATGATTTCTCCTGATCACACAGCTTAATAATGGTAGGTATCAGAAGCATAAGACGAATCCAGATCTTCCTGACTCCAAGATGCCCTCACTATGCACCAAGTCCTATTACTATTCATTTTGAGTACATATAAGAAACACCTGTTTTTGCTGTTTAGTTGTGGCCAACTTTGTGATCCCTTTTGGGGTTTTCTTGGCAAAGATATCAGAATGGTTTCTCCAGCTCATTTTATAGATAAAGAAACCAAGGCAAAAAGGGACAAAACACAACTTGCTCAGGAACACACAGCTAGTTACAATTACTGTCTGAGGTTGCATCAGAACTCAGGTCTTCCTGACTCTTGGCCCAGCACTCTGTTCACTGGGCAAATGGTGAATGTGTAATATACATGTCATATGCATAATGCATATGTATCCTATATAATCTATATGTAATATGCATACACATATGCAAAGATGGACAAAAAGGATGGGGGTATTGATCGCAACCTTAAAATGACAATGTAGTATTTTAAAATACCTTATAGTCTTTAAAAGGTAACATTCTCAAAAGTTATAATTTGGTACACAATCACTCTCTTCTCAGCTTCTGAGGAGGAGAGTTTAGGACCTTGAACTCAAGAGCCATGGGAACAGTAACATTAAATAATACAATTAAAGAAGATGGTACTAACATCTACGGCACCCTAAGGACCATGGAACCATTCTACCTGACTTGCAACTAAAATCTACTCTATGTGTTTCCTCACCCATTAGAAAGTGAACTCTCTGAAATCAGAGACCATTTTACTGTTTTGTTTGAATCCCTAGTGATTAATAACACAGCTTTGTAAACAGTAAACACTTAGTAAGTGCTTCATTCATTCATTCATTCATTCATTCATTCATTCATTCATTCATTCCCTAATGGTAGAAGAGAGAGTAATAGTGGGGAAAGAAATGAGTTGCTGTATTTACAAATGTCAACCCCACATAAAAGAATAAATACTAGTGACCCCATATGTTTTCAAAGCAAATTGACAAACTAACAAGAACTGTAAACAGCTAAGATTTAGAGTTTGTTTGGTGATTCCATTTTTTTTTTTTAACAACGAAAGAGAACCATTAATCTTTGGAACAGAAAAACAATAGAACAACACTTCTTGTATCTCTCAGGGTACAAACTTTACTATTTATCTCTGCAATGCAATGCTTAGCACGTAGGAATTCAGGAAATAAAATTTAAAAACAAAAAGGCAGGAACCCTTAGGAGCCATTCATTTCTTCAGGACTACAGCAATGAAATCCTTTCAGCGAGCAAGTCCTATAGCAACAGCCAATAAATTAGCAACCTTAAAAAAATAAAAATGGGAACGAACTCCCGCCTACAAATGGCACTGGATCCACTGGGAAAGAAACAAAAGTTGTTTGTATGAGGACCACACTAAAACTTAGTTGTTTTGACGTTCTATTTTTCCATTTATAGTTTCTCAATATTATGTGCACTCTTAAGCTCTCTTGCTCTCAAGCATCATCTACTGTATATATCCCCCCCTTCTCCACTCAGACAGCCACCACCCAGTGACAGGCCCTTATCATTTCACACTTGGACTATTGAAATACTTTTCTGATTGATCAGTCTCTTTGCCTTTCATTATTCAAATCTATCCAAATGGATTTTCCTTTAAAGCACAGATCTGACCATATAACACCTCACCCCATCACTCCTACTTAATAAACTCCTGACTTCTTCCCGCCTCCAGGAACAAATACAAAATCCTGTTTGACTTTTAAAGTCCTTTAGAACCTGTTCCTTTGTCTTTCCAACTTTGCAGTTTTCTTACACTTGGTTGCCCTCCCAGTACGCTATGACCTAGTAATACTAGGTTCTTTGCTATTCCCCACAGCTGTTCATATTCACTGGCTGTTCACCAAGTCTGAAATCTTTCCTCCTCTTGGCTTTCCCCAGCTTCCTTTAAACATAGTCCAAATCCCACCTTCAGAAGGAGGTCTTTCCTGGTTGTCCCCGCCCCCTGCTTCTAGTGCCTCTTCTAGAGTATTACCTTAGCACTGTATATATCTTTTATGTAGTTATCTGAATGTTGTTTTTCACATTAAAATAGGAGCTACTTTAGTGCTGGAGGAGTGGGTTGTTTCGTTTTTTGGGGGGAGGGGTGGTGGTGGTGCTGTCTCCATAGCACAGTGCTTGATATAGTAAGGCCTTAATAAATGTTTCCTGGTGGATAAGCACAAGGTAATAGGAATCATTTCCCTTATATAAGGTGCCTTAGATTCCAGCAATGTTTTTTTGTACAAGATAGCTGCTTTAATTCGGTGGTACTATTCTGATCCAAGACTTAAATTCTAGTAATGACAAGTTATGGTTAATCTGAGAAGGATTCTGATTTCTTTTTTTGGAATAAGGTAAATTTTTTTAAAACCTAGTGCTTTAAGCTTGATTTATATCAAAACAGTTCATTTATCTATAACGAACTAAATTATTCCAAGTGGTTAAGTTCACCAAAATCGTGGTCAATAAAAGTATTACTTTATTACTAGGTGTTTAATATTCTTGCTTAGTAGATGTTACTTAGCAGACTAATAAAAGAGTTCCTATCAAAATGCAGATATATTAATGTATGAAGTTATGGCCCTGGAACATGCTTCCTTAAAAATATATCCAGGTTGGTTAAAATAAAAAGGTAATGGATTTACTTGGAATCATACTGAATCAAGAAACATTTATAATACATAACTATGATATGCATATTCTAATGAGGTAATAAAAAAGCCATGAAGTTTTGCTAAAATAAATACTATCCCCAAATGGTTTATAATTTAGTAAGAGGCAAAACCACCAATGTGATGTTTAGCTACAATTGATAATTTTACATAGAAGTAAAACTACTATTACTAATAACTAATGTATATACAATCATCCTTTAAGGTTTGCATGGCACTTTACATAAAGAGGGTGTGTCCCAGAAAGTCTTAGGTTAGTTTTAAGTTATTAAAATCCTCTATGAAAGAGGAGAAAGTCATTACCAAGCTGGTATTTGAAATAAAAGTTACACAGTAAAATTTCATATATCAAATCCCTATTTTCCCTGACTTTTATTATACAATTATAGATACAGTTCTGGTAAAGAGATAACTCCAGTGACTAAACACTTATAGGTAATAAGAGGTCAAAATGTAATCTAGCTCTGTTACAAAATGATCATGTAAATGCCTGAGCATCAGTGGACATGCTAGAGATGGGACTTTTTATCAACTGTTTGGGGAGAATCACAGCTACCACTTCTTAAAGTCTCACTAATATGGGGATAAGGATTTAATGGTCTCTTCAGTGAATATCATTGGCTGCATGACTGGACTTAGTAGGACAACAACGATAAGATTAGATCTTTAGTTTAGGATGTTACTGAATTTCGAATTGTGAAGAGCTTTCGGGACCATCTATTCCAACTGCTCTACTTTAAAGAAGAAAAAACTGAAGCTCAAAGAAATTGGACCAAAGTTACGTGGGCAGTGTGTAACAGTGCCCAAATGTGAACCCCAACCCTTTCTTTTCAAATCTGGAGTTCTTTCTACGAGACTGTCCAGCATTTGCTACTATACATGGAACTGTCTTTTGCAAAGAGGATGCAAACTAGGACCATCAGAATTTGATTAGAAGGCATGGTAGCTATAAGAAAACATTCCATTTGCAAAGGGCTCCCTCAAAGTAGAATTTATTTTCAATTTCATGAACTTGTTGGTTAACATTTTACATAGTATCTACTTAAAACTGGGTTTAACTTATATTTTCTAAGGGTCTATTGTCTATTATTAGGCTACATACAAGTTTTAACTTTTGTCTTTTCTGTTGCAGACTTGTGATTTCACTGGAGTATGGCATTCAAAGTGAGAAAACTCCCTCTATAAACAGAGATTAACAAATACATCTGCAAGTCTTATAAAGATGTCTGGGACACTGAGATTAAGTGACTTGTACAGAATTGTCTTGGGAAGATTCCGAAGATCACCTAGCAAGCTAAGGTACCAGACGCTGAGGTCCTTACTAGAACTAAGAGAGCCCCACTCCGATGGGCTGGTCATGCTGTTCAAATGCAAAAGGAACCCTCACCAAAAAGACTATTTTATGGAGAACTCACACAGGGCAAGTGTTGGCATGGTGGTCAGAAGAAGAGATACGAGGATCCTCTCAAGGTCTCTCTTAAGAACTCTGGAATTGATTGACCACATGGAAGACACTGCCCCAGGACCACCCAGCACGATGTGCCCACATCAGAGAAGGTGCTATACTCAATAAGAAAAGTAGAATTGAAACAGATCAAAGGAAATGCAGGATGTGAAAACTTAGAGAATCCACCCCAAATATTCACACAGACTATTTCTGTCCAAGCTGTGGTAGAACATTCCAAGCTCATATTGGTCCGACCAGACACAATCATACACATTGTAACTGACTCTAGCATAGCAGTATCATTTCTGTCCTCTTTGCAAAAGAAGGACAACAAGCAACAAGCCAAAAAGTGTCAGAAGTGGGATCTGACTCTCTGGGACTTTCTTTTCCTGAGGTTGGCTCTATGCAGTAAGAAATAGCATGCTGATCATACTAACTTTCTTACTTCCTTTCAGAAAACACAAAGAACAGCATTCTATCTTCATCAGATGGTACCCAGTGATGGCTTAGATGCAACTGGGGGAACAGTCAGAATGTCATTAGAAAAAAATGGAAAAGAGAACTGCTTTGGAAACCTACTTTCACCAACTGTGCCAGGAAATTGTACAAAAGAATATGGGAATGAGAACATCTAGTCTCCTCCAAATATTGAAAATTATACAGTAAAGAGTATAAAATGGCTGCTAGAAGGTTTCGAAGACACTCACTTTCAGTACAACTGAAAAAACATGGTATCATCAAAGAGCTCTAGATATAGTCAGAATAATCAGTAGTTGAAATCCTAATTCTAAAGCATGCTCACTGTGTAATCATTCCCAAGTGTGGTATGCAGAACAACCTGATTTATTTTTTTGAGCCTCATATTCATAAGTATTACCTGGGACAGGATGTGTCTACTTTAGACATGCCCAATCTTCTTGCCTAGCACTATCCTGCCTGACTTCTTAAATGAAATTTTCTATACCCAGAGACTTCCATGTTGGGGTCTTTCAAGCTTTGTGTTTTCAGTAAGTGGAGTTGGGACCAATCCCTGACAACTTTATGCCTCCAACCACAAAGATGAGTACTAGACATCCCTAAGGGCAATTTGTTGTACATCTAAAATTCATTATCTATAACTTCATCTGCCTCATTCAGCATCTCCAGATTGTATATATCTTTGACTTAACCTAAAAGTATCCAATGCTGCCCTATTTGATTACTGCTGCTGGTGATACTACTACTACTACTACTACTACTACTACTACTACTACTACTACTACTACTACTACCACCACCACTACCACCACCACCACCAGTACTACTTTATTCTTCTGCTTCTCCTTTAAGCAATTCCCTGGCCCATTGCAAAACTTTCCTTAAATCTCAATGATGTATAACTATGGAAAAATAGAGCAATTTTATTATGGGACTAAATTCTTCTTTCTTCCTAGTTTTTTTTTTTTTTGGAATGCCTTAACAATGAAATGGAAGGGGCAAATCACTCTAATCCTCAGTTGATAATCTATAAAATGGGGACAATACTTCCATTATATACATAATAGGGCATTGTCAGGAAAGTGTTATTTAAATATGGGTTATTTCTTAGAAGTGGCATAGTATAATCAAGAAAGTCCTCAACTTGGATTCTGAAGACCTGGTTTGAGCCTTAAAGCTTTACAACAAAGAGCAAATCACTTCATCTTTCTGAGCATTAGTTTTGTATGATGAAGATAAAATAATGTGTGCTATCTACTTCATTGGATTGTTGTGAGAAAAATATATTGCAATGCTAAAATCATTAAATATGAGCTATTCTTATAATTAACACTGAACATTAGGCTAAAGTACAATTCAGTTTGCTGAAATATGGGGAGAAACTCTTATCTATAAGCTTGTTATTGATCTACTACTAGTCTAATAACTCCTGCATTAGAGAAGTGTCTACAATGACTTATTTCTCTCTAGCAAAGGTGCCTGGGCAGCTGGGTGGCAACACAGCAGTGCACAGAGTGCTGGGACTGGAGTCAGGAAGACTCCATGAGCTCAAATCTGGTCTCAGAAACTTATTACCTGTGAGACCCTGGGTAAGTCACTTAATCTTGCCTGCCTCATTTTACTCATCTGTAAAATAAGCTAGAAAAGGAAACAGCAAACCATTCCAGTATGTTAGCCAAGAAAACTCCAAATGGGGTCGCAAAGACTTAAGACAACCAAAATGACCGATCAGCAATGGCAAGCATACTGCTTAGTGAATACCATGTTCCTGCTTAGTTTCTTAGATACCACCCCTTTAATAACATATTCTAGAATAATACCAGAATTCAAAGAGAAACTAACTTGTTTTAACTCTTTGAAAATCCAGGCAATATCTGTCTTTCTCCTGTCCTGTAATACTTCACCTATTCTCTCCAAAATTTTAAAGATCCATGTCTTTTGACTAACAATCCCAATATCTTTGAGGTAAAAGAATAAAAGGAAAATATTGTGAGTCAAAGGTCTTAATTCACACTCTGACTGTTTCACTAAGTAGTTAAAACATGAGTATATCACTTACCTCTTGGCTTTAGTTACTTTCTATATAATGAAGTGTTTAGACTAGATACTCTCTAATATTTCTTCTACCTTTAAAATTCTTCATGCTTTATATTTAGAAATATCTTCTTACTGAATAATGCCAAAAAAAATACAATCTAGAAATTACCTACCAGTGAGATTGTGCCTTAATATGACCACTTTGTTTGAATGAAATATATTCTTGGCTGTCAGAAAACAAATTTTCTTAGACATAAAAAAAAAATAAATCCAATATTAGGAAAATGGGTCAGAAAAGATGAGAGGATAGAAAGAGGTTCTTAAGAATGAGCAGTTTTGCAACTAGAAAGTTACAGTGAAAGAATTTAGTTCTTCTAAGTTCACTTTATTCAGGGGAGAAGAAGGGGGGAGAGGGAACAGAAAGAGAGGGGGAGAAGGGGGAAAGTGGGGAAGAGAGAGACAGTGACAGAGAGGGCTAATGGATAGACATGAGATAACACCAGTGGTTCACATTATCCCATCAGTCTGTAAATGTATCACCATTATGAAATTAGATGTGGCTATTTCTTCTTCCTATTTACAATTCTATTGAAATTAGTCAACCCTTAATTTCCCGGTATTTCCAACTCCTGCTGTCATCTTTTTATATCCATTTGCAAGACTACCAAACAAATGTTGGTTCAATTACAAAACACAGTAAAATATACAAAGTAGACTCTAGTTTGAAGAGTCATTTTTTTTTCTTTAAATTTTAAAGATCACGTGAATGTCAAGGCTGAAGAAAACTCATGAATTAAGTAAAAGAGGCTTAAATAAAGAAAGAATGATGCCAATCTGTTATGAGCTGAAAAAGTGCCAGCTTCTGGGCCCTCGGGCTCGGTAGGATCTCTCAGTACAGTGCCAAACTCCAACAATATTGTTATGGTTAGGAAGGAATTTCTCACAAGGGCTAACAAAGGCAGAAGGTCATAAATAAACACAGCAGGCCTGCCTTGTCAGATCTCATTATTAGCACTGCAGGCACTTGCTTTGCTATGGGGTTCTCACAGGTTCATTTAAGTGTAAGAGCTCCTCCTTAGAAATCCACATACTCTTAAATAAAATGTTTCTTAGGGAAATGGTTGAAGAGTAAACAAATGAACAGCTAGACTGACGGACAATAAGTAAAGCAAGATTACCCAAATGGTAGTGCTGAGTTGGCACTCCCCGGAACCCCAAATACCTTATTCTCCTAGCTGGGCTTTCATTAACTCTTTCTGGCCTCTGTCACACTTCAGCAATAACCAACAAGAAGCTGCACTTTCTAACCACAATAATGGTCGGTAGAATTACATCTGGGCAGGAAATGAAGCTGGGCTCCTAAACTGATCCTGACATGTGTTATAATACCAGGAAAGCGCAGCTGTGTGATCATTACTGCAATTATGAAATGACATTCAGTGTTAACTTTCTTTTGTTGAAGAATTTAAAGTAGTCAAGAAAAGAGATATCATGATATTAGGGGTAGGAAAGGCGATTTACTTGTAGGTAGATACTTGTTAACTAGTTGACTGCTATGAGGAAAAAAATTTGAACTAAAACATCTCTGAGAAACACAGGTAGTCTTGGATGGACAAGTAATTTTTCACAGTAAGAGAAATCTATTACACATAAAACTGTCATGGAATGTAAGGTATAAGACTTTCTGAAAATAAGGTATACACTGACACTCTGTTCTTATTTTATATAGATATTTTCTACCATCCTTAGAAGAAAGGAAATCCCAAATTTGACTAATAAACTGAAATTCAAATAATTAGACCTTTATTCAGAAACAAATTATTTTGTCTACTATATGAAAGCCAAAGTTTTATCCTCAGGGAGCATACCAGAGAGTAGATAAGGTACAAGGGGCAAAATGCACACCGTACTAAATAGCAATAAATACATGGGGAGCACAGTGGGCTACAAAAATTCTGAGGAAGGAAAGAGAATTGCTAGGAAGAGGTCATAAGGCATGGTGTCAGGATCACTGGATTTGGTCCCAGAGGACCTAGTTTTAAATCCCAATTCTTGTATGTTATTTATGTAACTGAACAATTTAAATTCATTAAGCAGTTTTTGCTAATATATAAAATTAAGTGGGTAGACAGATGATTACTGCGGTACTTTCTTGCTCTAAATCAGATTTAGTCAGTGGCTATATTATAGAAGAGCTTGCATTTAAGTTGGACTTTGACATATGGGTAGTATTTCCACAGGTAGGGATGGAGAATTAGTGCATACTAAGTACAGGAAATGAATGGAGGTGACCAAGGGAATGGAGAATAGGAAAACACAGGAAAGTAATCCAATTTAGTGAACCACAAAATATATTAGAGAGAACATTGTAGGACAAAATTGTAGACAGACCATGGAGCACCTTGAAGGTATGATTAAAGGTTTTGGATTTATTTAGTAGGCAATGGGGAGTCACTGATGATTTTTGGTTTGCATTAGGAAGAGTGATCTAGTAGTAGTTTGCTGGCATATTGAAGGGAGGAGAGATTCAAAGTGGGAAGACTAGATGGAAAGTTACTGTTTCCAAGAGGTAATGAAGGTCTTAAGGGGGCTTATGGACATGAGAACTAAAAGGAGAGATGCTGAATAATTAGAATTTATAGGACTTGAAAACTGATTGGATGTTTCAAAGAAGGAAGTAGGAGTCAATTATTAAGGCTGCATTTATGAAGAAATATCCATATGAAGTTAAGTGTAGTCTAAATTTTTATTTGCATACCATTATTTGACTTCTAATTTCACTGGATTTACATGAACAGACATAGGAAAGGGAAAGGAAAAGAATCTGATCTGCAGAGGAATGTCATAAATCTGATTTTCTGAGGATAGCTTGAGATTCCAATGAAAGATATGGGAATTATATGTTAATAGGTGAAACCCAAAGGAATGAAAAGCATATATAAAGTGAAGGTGGTTGAGACATAGTAATACCTGACTCAAAGCAACGAGTATTTATTAAATGTCTACTACGTGAGAGACATCCTCCTTGGTAGTCCAGAAGGAAGACAAAAATGACAGGTTTTAAAGAACTTAGAACAAAAGTTGAGAGAATTAACATCATACTGCTTCAGTATTAGTAAAACAGGAAAGTACTCTAGTGAAACTGAGAAAAAAAAACTGGAGTTGGGTATCCCAGGAAAATAGAAAGGTTACAAAATAATCACTGTAAGGACTGTGATGGACTGCAAGAGCCAATAAGAGATGAATAAACGGATTGCTATACAAGAGTGAGGATAGCTGAAATTACATAGCATTCACAAAATAAAGATTTTTCAGCCTATTTATCACTTAATTTAGATTCTTTAAGCTGTTACCAAAAAAACCCATCAATCAATCTGTAGAATCATTCAACAGCCATAAGCAAGAATACCAAATTACTGTGCCTTAAGATGTTATTCTATTGTTTTTCCAGTTTTTTTTCAAAAAAAATCTTAAGTTTGATTGATGCTATCTGTTAATTATACCATTCATTTTCTGATATTCCTCCCCCAACACAGAAGCCTTTCTTGTAACAAAGTCAGTTAATAAACATTTCTTTAGTGTTTACTATACACTAGTGTTGTGTAAAAAAAGAAAGCAAAAACCAATTAAACAACATTGACCACCAGGGTGATTATGACAGAGTTATAGCATACCCCAAATTCTATCTACACCCATTGGACTGCTCCTCCCAGAGAGTTTTTATATTTGTTTTTTTCAGAACCAAGATTACTGATTAAGACTTCACTGAAATTCAAATGCCTTTTATTGAGGTTTTAATTTATGTGATTATAGTTTTCCACTACGTCATTCCCTTAGCTGCTTTCTAGGCTTCACCATCAGCTTGTCCAAGACTTTTCATCTTTCTCTTATATCTTTAAACTTGCTTTTTATGCCACAATTCTATCCCATCATATTCATAGACCACAATTTGTTCAGACATTAAACTGGAGCACCATTTTTGTTTCTGGCTTTTCACTACCACAGAAAAGTTAACTACTTTTTACCACTGAGTTCAAAATCTTGGGAAGTTGGGTTGCACAGTGAAATGAGCCCTGAACTTGGAATATGAGGAGCAGGGCTGGAGTGTTAGTTATGCTATTACCGCTTGTGTAGTCCTGGACCAGTTGACTGATTTATCTTCAACTGTAAAATAAAGAGAGGGATCGAGATGACTTCTGAGACACCCTCAAGATGGAAATACATGATCCTACGAAGAAGAACTGTGTGCAAAAGCACACTTAACTAAACGATGAGGATTCTAGGACAAAAGCCTCCAATTTCTGTTCTTTCTGTAGGGCTTCATGTAAAATGCAGAACTGTAGAGGCCTTCAGTCAGTCAGAAAGGCTGGGCCGTTAAGTTCTGATGGGTTGCAATGGAATACATGTTCAGAGAATTGCTTTCTGCTGCACTGCTGCCTCTGATTATATAGCACTCATGATTATTAGTGTCAGAAGCTAGGGTTGAATCCTTCAGAGAGAAAATTCTCCATGTTTGCTTTCAACACTGTCAATTGGTCTATGTTCTCAGCATTCAAACTGGATTGTCCTTGAGTAATAACATAACATTCCTGACTACTAGAAAAATGAATAAATGCCCAAAAGAGGACAGTTTAAATGTTCAACAACAGTTAGAAATTCAGACAGGCCATATTTTAAATGAAGGGGGGGGGGGGGGAAGGGAGGAAACGAGTGAGGTTCGCTAGAAAATACTTTTTCAAGAAGCTAAGCAATTTTAGTATCTGTCTACCATGGATGAAACTAATGGTGTTAATACAGTGGAAGTGTAGCTAATATTATGTCAACTTCAACTGACTTTCATCTGAATTCACTCTCTGTCTCTGATAGTGCATAGCTCACAATGATAGGCAATAAAGAGGCCACAGGAATGCTGAAGATTTTACCAACTGTGGAAAGTAGAGAGCTTGACTCTAGACTGATGAAAATTAATCATTATATCATGTTTAATCAAAGTACAAAGAGGAGCATTTAGAACTATAACAATCAAGAGAAATAAAAAGGAAAGCTTTCTCAACACACCAGACTGCAAACACAAAGTTTTAGTAAATATGACCTCATGGTCATCACTGAACAAGATGCAAGTCATACCTAATAAGGAAGCATGTATTTTATAGAAAAGACTAGACTGAAAAGACATTGGAGCAGCATTGTATATAAAAAAGCTATATGGATGTACAGAAATTCATGACTCTTAGAGAATGTGGCGCAGGGAGGATCAGTGGAAGGACAGACCAAATCTCCACAGGACTTTCTGCATAGAAACCTCTTCACCTGGAAAGCTCATCCCACCCTGAGATGACTTTTCACACTGGGAATACTCCTTTTACCCCACCTGACTTCCCCCTCTAGCTAACTCCTCTCAGAACTTCCATTCTTATAGTAACTTGGGTTTTTTTTTTAATTTCCTCCAGCATGAAGTTTAAAATGCTAAAAACTATCCATTCTTATAAACATTTAGATCTTTAACAAAAGGTGGGGAAGCTATGTGTCACAATGGATAGAGTGCTGATTCATCTTCCTGAGTTAAAATCCAGTCTCACACACTTACTAGTAGTGTGACCCTGGGCAAGTCACTTAACCCTGTTTGCCTCAGTTTCCTCATCTGTAAAATCAGCTGGAGAAGGAAATGGCAAAAGCACTGCAGTGTCTCTGCCGAGAAAACC
>CM053593.1:315333082-315345266 GCA_028646575.1 Pseudocheirus occidentalis | reverse complement strand
ACACACACACACACACACACACACACACACACACACACACACACACACACACACCCTTACCACTTACCTCTCTTTTCATTTTTGCTATTCTCCCTCCTCCCTCCCCCCGCCCCAGGAATGTAAGCTCTTTGAGGGCAAGACTGTTTTTCTTTCCCTCTGTATTTCTACCTAATATACAGCACAGTGCTTAATAAATATTGGCTGACTTGGATGGAATCTGCTGTGGACTGACTGACTGTAAATGTACTGACAAACTGAAATGGATCCAGAGAAAAGGACCAGCATGGTGAGCGGACATGAGATCCTGCCATACTAGGATGGCTTGAGAGAACTGGACATGCACTTTGCCTTTGAGTACTTGATTGCCGGTTACCTGTTTTGTTTATTCCGTGATGACAGACCAACAGTTCAAAGTATCCAAGAAGCACATTCTGCCTTGCTACTAGGAAAATATTTTCAACAATGAGATCTATCTAGAATGGGAAGCATACCCACTAGGTAGTAGTGAGATCTTTGTCAATGGAATTATTAGTGAATATTCATAAAGGTTGAGTCTTATAAGTAAAGAAAGAAAAGTAATATTAGCGGTGGTTTTGCATGATTGTAACAAATCTGTTAACTTCTCCAAAATGCTTGGCAATAAAAAAAAAATCAAGAGTATAGATTTATCCTCATTTTCCTAGAAAATTACAATCGGAAGTGACATAAAGTCACATTTTTGTAAGCCGCTATATATTTTTTTTCTCCCAAATGGCATAATGCCATTAGAGAGATGTTTCATGGAAAATTAAGATGGACAAAAGCGTGTAGAACAAAAAAAAAAAAAAATCAACTGATAACTGGAATCCATCTTTGGCATCCACATAATCACGATGTCAGAAAAGCTAGAGTAAGACCTACTCTACTCCACCCTCATTTTAAGTAGGCTCTTTGTGAAGGACTATTAGGAGGTCATAGGCAAAAGAAAACGCTGTATGAAAAGGCACAGAAGACTGTGATTTTTTTAATGTTGATGAAATCACAAATCTACTGAATTATCAAAAAAAAAAAAATAGTACTGACTACCTGGAAAAGGAAGACTGATATGATAGTTAGGTTTGGTAAATCAAGAACTTGTATGCATCTACAACCTGAACATCTTTGGTCAGAAGCTCACTACAAATGTAATAGAAACATAATTTCAGGTAATCATTTAAGAGCAATGGAGAAGAGCCTGAAAGGAACAAGTAGGTAGTAAGACATATTTCCAGTGACACCCCAACATGTAGCAAGGTAAGAAGAGACATTATTGACAAAATGTTTGATCAGAAAGAGAGGTGACCCAGTCATGTAAGAGGTAAGGAGTATAAGTTGGCTGTACAAGTACTGCAATAAAAATCATGAAAAATCAAAAGACGTAAGAGATGACGTCAGGACATAGAATGGATATGCTACAGGATATATCAATGAGAAAACACTGATAAGAATCATACTACAAAAGAAGCCATGGACTGGTTGTAATCTACACTGTGGGAGAAAATAGCCGTATCAATAAGATCACAGATCTACTGAAGAATCAAAATACATGCATTTTATACAATCCTGTTGCTACTCAAAATGTGCCGATGCCACTATAATCAACTGTGGATATCTGTAAATTTGGAGATAGGCATTTAATGGTCTATTCATAGATAAAGAGCTCTGAAAACACACCATGAAAATATTCCATTTGGTTATAACACTGTGGTATTGACAAAATACTGAGAAACTTCAAGTCTTAAAAAAAAATGCTTTAGAGCAAAAGGAATTATCTCTCCCTTTCATTAATATACACCTTCAACTGTATCATCACAATATTAAAATCTGGGAACTTCTTAAGACAAAAACTCTGCTGAGTTTTAGAAAATCAGTATATAAGTATTTAAAGCTATATTTATCATTGCTCAGATGAACATGGTTATATGCATTTTGAGAATGGAATAAATAAATGAAAAAAAGCATCTGTTGAGCACTTAGCAAATTCCAAATACTAGGAATACAAACAGAAAAGACAGTCCCTGATCTCAAAGAGCTCACATTTTTTCCCCATCTTTCAATTCAATGAAATTACTATCTCATTTGTCATAGCCCAAATTTCCCCAGGTATCTTTCTTCCTTCTCTCTGAAAGTTGCAAACCATGGCAAGGTCTTCAACTTCACTAAAGAGGGACACCAAGGGTGATACCTCCAAAAAAGGGGAGTGTACTGACTTCTCTCATGCTAGAATGAAAACTAAAATCATCAAATTAGGATTGGGAAAAGATATAGTGAGATATGTTACCAGAGCAAATTGTGTGTGACTGTCATTAGACCATAGCAAGAAGAGGGGAATCGATGATGATCTAGCATTCAGTAAGGCCATGCTCCAGGGAGACTCAGGCAAGTACAGGTTCAATTATGTCTTTGGTGTAATAACCACTCTCTGAGTTAAGTGTGGTTCATGGGTCAGTGTGGCTCAGGGAGGCCTGAATGATTTCCAAGGTCTAAATAGGGAGATATAAGTGAAATGCACAAAAACGAACATTTCTACCACAGGAAATTCTAGGGGTGTGCATGTGTACGCTCATGTTTAGACATGTAAGCATGCATGAATACACAATATTCTACTGAAATGTCAGGGCAGAAAGGAAGGGGCATTAGTGAGAGAGTTACAGAAAGAAAAGATGTGGGGGTTGGGGGGCATACATCAGAAAATAGGTAACTTATAATAAGGTAACTTGTCAAGACTAGAACAGGGAAAAAAAATCGACAGTTTTATATAGACTATGATAGCCCCCTGGGATTGTAGGGAGGGATGGGGTGGGGGTGGGGTTGTGGTGAGGAGATATTTCAAATTACTTATCTTTTGTATCTCTCTTCCTCCTCCCCTCAGCCTGACAGAATGTAAGTTCTGTGAAAGGAGGGACAACTTTGTTTTTGCCTTTGTAATATCAGTGCCTTATAAATAGCAGGTAATTAATAAATGCCTGTCAAATTGAATACAGTTTTTCAGTTTGGAATTTTTATAATGTAAATATCAAGGCTGCCTGCAAAGCAAATAGAACATGGTTAATTTGAGGAAGATTCCGAGGATCATGATGCTGGGGATGTACAAAGCTTTACTAGCAGCCCAAAGTGCTACAGGAGCTCCAACTGACGCTTGTATATAAGAGGAATTGAGGCATCACCCTTCCAGGAGTATCTGTTAACTCTGGGCTAGCACTATGTGCGGCAGTATTAAAGAACGTGAAGGAGAATGAGGGGTATTTAAATGTTCCATTTTTGTCTTCAATAATTCTCAGTACATTTCTAGGTATATCCCTACGTGGCCCAATAAACATTTAACCCTAAATTGTTTCATTAAAAGAGCAGAGCTGCGGTATATATAGACGGAAAAACAAAGAAAAGTATTGATATAAGGAATGTACATTTTCCTAATCCAGCTAGGCTCAAGAAAAGATTTAAAATCTAGACCTTAGTTTCTAGTTTGTTTGTTTGTTTGTTTCCAGTTTGGTGGGTCTCATAGTATTTTCATGAGTTCTCTAATTTCTTGGACTTGCAAACTTATTCACTCATTTCTCCTTGTGGGTGAGTGACGGCAGCTGTTGTGCACAGGTTCATAAACGCAAAGGCTATAAGCAGACACTGGAGTGCTGCTAACTCACAGTCACTAGACACAATATGTTCTTCATATCCCTACTTGATTTGGGCAAAAAGCCCACAGCCAATATAACAAAAGAATAAATAATTTAATTCAGAAAAAAAAATCTGTATAGTAACAAGATGCTAGCAAGGAAAAAAATCCTAATATTGCTTAAACTAATAAAACACCAGTTTAAAAATTCTGTCTATTGCTTATCCACAGGATTCCCAAGAGTGACACATAAGAGAACCAAATTGTGAAGACAGCCCGTTTTGTGAAATCATAACCCATGAAGTATACCATCTGTGATCTAGCACAGTTCTCGTCAAACAATGAATCCCTGGTGCCGTTGAATATGATAAATAATTTCTTTCAGAGTTCTGAGCTTCTAAAGCCTGACTGCTGAGAATTGTGACTATGTATGTGTCAGTGCAAGGGCTGACATTAGTCACATAATGGTTCTTCAATGAGACTGCCTTAGATTCCAGTTATCTCAGCTCTGGATCGCAGAGGATTGGGGTACAAACTCCACTCAGGAGCAAAAACTGGCCATTTTAAACCAACTGTAGTATTAGAGAAGGGAATAGGAAGAGAAAGGAGAACAAGAAGAGGGTGATAGTGAAAGGCAGGATGACAGAGGGTAAGGAAGAAAGGAAGACAAGTCTTTGAATGTCAGAGGGAAAACAGGTTTAAGGAAGAGAGTGACCAGAGTAAAGTGGTATGTACATGTTTGTGAGCACTGATTTTTTTTTTTAAAGCAACCAGTGTGAAGAAAAGATGGAAGAAAAAGGAAGGAGCTAAAAGAAGAGTAAGCAGATGACCACTCTCACTACTAAAGTACTGGCCTGGCACACTATTCCCTTCAAAGTACATGGTGCTTCAGTCACCCTGGACAAATGACTGTCTCCCCCCTTCTGGCCTTTGCTTTCATACTGTATTCTCACCTTTCCCTAAAGCCCCCCCACAGCCCATAATAGATTTAAAAAGTAAGGGGAGTAAATGGCAGCTAGGTTTTGAACAAACTCCACTGACTGGAAACCCAGCTTTTTTCAACTGGAACAAGGCATTCTCATATAACTTTAATGTCTACTATTATGTAAATATTTCAGACACGAAAAGTAAAGTCTTATGTGAGGTGCATATCTTTCTAAAAGCATTCCCTAGGTTCTGCAACTGAAAATTATTTTTCCTTTTTAAAATTTCTAAGTACAGACAGGTAGGTAAGAAAATAGGGTCTTAGGGTATCAGAGGGAAAATACATTTACATGGAGACAAACCAAGATGGCAGAGTTAAGAGGAAGCTGTACAGCTCAGTTCCCCTCCACAACTGAACTGATATGTAGTGACTGGAATATCAAAGAAGTAGTGAAAATGGAACCTTGTTCAATACCAGAATAACATATCTGACCTACAGAGAAGTGACCAGATAGGAATTCTGGATCAGGAGTGGAACAGGTTCACGGTTTCAGGGCTCAGAGTTTCAGGGTAGGCCAGCAGCAGAGGAAAGCCCAGAGATAATTGTACACTCCAGCCCCCCAACGCAGGAAGGTGCAGAATCTGCAAGTTGAGAAGAACTTAGAATAGTCTGCAGACACAACCTGCTCTGCAAGGAGGCCAGAATCAAACTTAGCCTCAGGGCTGCAAGTTAGACCAAGAATGCAGCACTGCCCAAAGCAGATTCCTGAAGGAAAGACTACACCAAAGAAGATGAAATACTATTAATAAGGGCAAGGATGCCCAAGTCACAAAAGAACAATTACATGTAAGGCCACAAAGGTAATCATGGTTTGCCTACAAGACTGACTAGAATTCTTAGAAGAAATTAGGTAAGAGTAAAAAAATAAAAAGGAGTAAAAATTATATTATAAAGTAACTGGAATCTCAGAGGAAAGAATTGATCAAGAAATGACAGCTCTGGAAGAGAGATTTGGAAAAAAGAATAGCTTGGCACAAGAAACACAAAACTTTAACTGACATCCTGAAAGTGAGAATGAACCAAAGACCTGTTAATGACTCCACAAGAAAACAAACTCAAAAGACTGAAGAGGAAAAAGCAAAAGTAAAATATATGAAAAACAACTGATCTGGAAAATAGAATTCAGGATGGATAATTTAAGAATTATTGGTCCAACTGGAAACCATGATCAACAACAAAACAGATCTATTTCAAGGGCTAATTCTCTAACATAATTCAGTTTTGCATTAATCCAGTTCAATTCATCACATTTTTATTAATTTCCTACTATGTGTCAGGCAGGGAGGAGCATAAGGACAAAGAAGTTCCACCCTGAAAAAACATATTCTAATAGAAACGATTTTATTTTATTTCAAGAAGTCACAAGAAAAAACTGTCCCAATTTTTTGGACGCAGAGAAAAAGCATTAATAGGAAAAAACCAAACAATCAAACAAACAAAAAAACCCCAAACTATTTAAGCCATCTCCTAAAAGAGACCCTAAAATGAAAACGCGTCAGAATGAAGCAGCCCAAATCCAGAACTTTCACAAAGAAAAATGCTGTAATCAGACAAAAAAAGGAAGAGCTCAAGTACTGAGAAACCAGTTAGAATCACAAGACTTTTCAGCAAATACAAAGATAAAGGGGCAGAGAACATGAAATGATACTCTGAAAGGCAGAAGGTAGGTTTACAATCAAGAATAATATATCTACCCAGATGAGTCTTTCTCTACAGGGGAAAAACGGAACTTAAAATAGAAGCATTCTAAGTATCCCTGGAAAAAGATGGGATCTGACTTGAAACTGTGAAATATAAATACAAGAAATGAAGAATAGGAATAAATATTTGTGAGTGATCAGAAAATAATGTACCAGGATTAAGTATTTGCATTCAAATTGAGGGTGGGAGGAACATGATACAAGCACTGCCTTAGAATCATAATGTCAGCAGGGCTCACAGAGAGTATAAAATAAGACAGAAAGTCAATGGTGATTTTGTTCTATTTTGATGATCCTGAAAGAAGAAAGAAGGGGACAGGGGTGGGATGGGGAGAAGCTACACTAGTGGAAGAGAAGGGAGGAATGGGGGAAAGCATTATGCACATTTGGAGGGCACAAGTACAAATCTATGGAAACCAGGATTGAGTTAGAGAAGCAGGCATCTCTTGAATCTCATTCTAATTTGATGCAAAGTGAAGTTAGCAGAACCAAAGAACAAATTATACTATAGGAAAAACATTGTAAACATGAACAATTTTGAAAGATTCAAGTGCTCTTATATACACAGTAAGGGACCAATCATGATTCCAGAGGGTTCAAGAATTAAAAAGCTTCCCATTATGGATTTATATATAAACACTGAGATATTCATTTTTGGACACAGCCATTGTAGGGAATGTTTTCTCTGGACTATATTTATTTATGGGAGTGTTTTAAAAATGTTTTTTCAAGACGGTGTATAGAAAGTGAAGGGACAGAAGGTAGATACTTGCTAATTGAAAAAAATAGATGTAAAAATAAAAATTAGATATAAAAATAAAAAATATACATATATGTGTAAAATAAAATAAAATAGTTTCTATTAGAGTGTAAGTTTTTTCAGGGTGGGACTTCCTTGTCCTTATGCTTCTCCCTGCCTGTCACATAGTAGGAAATTAATGAAAATGTGATGAATTGAACTGGATTATTGCAAAACTGAATTATTATAGAATCAGCCCTGTGGAGTGGAAAGGACATTTACTGTGTACAGCACTGAGCCCAATGCCTACAAAGAAAATTTCCCCACTAATATCAGCTATGCTGTAACCCTATGCATGGAATGTCACAGGGGTAGAATAGAATCTACAGAAAGAAGATAAAACAAAAAACAAAAAACAAAAAAAAAGAAAAGCAGATGCGCCCCTCCAGGGATTATGACAGCTATTAGCTTTTCTAGGGTTAGATCTGAATGGCTTAACTTCTCTAGAGACTCTTCACCTATTAAATGAAAATCTACTATTCTCCCTTTTGTATACTTTCACACCCCAGAGCTTACTGACTTTCTTCTTTAGCCTAGAAACACTCTTCAAAATAAGTGCTAAATACTCACTAGCAATTTGTACAAAAATGCTCCTCTGCTTAGTTTCGCAGCAAATAAATGGTATATTTACTTAACATTGCTGAACTGTGGGTGTTCTCACCAGCTGGGAGTTGGGAGAAGAGAAGGTTCTTTCCTAGAGTATTAAGGAGCAATTCCTTCATACTGTCTCTCATTTCCAGCATACCAAAAAAGAGATAATCTTCTTCAGTCTGTGTATTTGTCATCTACCTGAGAAAGAAAAGGAAATCAACTTACCTTAACACCTATGGGCGCTAAAAGTAATTTAGAATGGGAGTTTCCCTCTTCCTCCCAATCCTGCCTCTTAAAAATGCTTTCTTACCAAGGCTTCCCTGATCACACTAACTGAAACGGATTTTGTGTTACAGAGCTTCCTTCCCAGTAAATAATTTTCGAGGTCTCTACTGGAAAGATAACAACGCACTCACTATAATTAATTCAGTGTTTTCAACTTGGATGTTGATCAAAACCAAACCCCTAATGCTAACATTAACATCTTCACTCTAATACTGATATTACAGTACTATTCATTTCTTAGCTAACATATTCCTGAGAGCTGAAAAACAAAACAAAACAGAACAGAATCCTCAATTGCTCACATGTAGCCTTCCCAACTGCATGTAAGCATTGAGTTGTCACTGCCAAATCCTTGAAGGTAGAGGAGTCATTCAGATAAAATAGAAGGAACGAAAGTTTTCCGACTGGATGATGTATACTAGGACATTTACATAAATGTAATTCAAGAATATCATCAAACTAAGAATACTCCAACTTAGCTATTCATTGAAAAGTCGGGTAGAAAAGCATTTTAATTGAAAGAAGTTCAGAATCAACTCAGAAGTTCAGAGAAATGTTTTTTAAAGAGAATATGTCACTAATCTAACTTGTTTATTTGTTATTACAGTCATATTGATTGATGTCAGGCTTTTATTATAACAACAAAGGTTCCAAAAACACTAAAAACAATGTCATAGGTAAGGTGCTTATTAATTTTTACACTGACTGTATTATTGAGAATCTAATATTTAAGTGTAAACCAATTTTTCCAAATATTTGGTCCAATTGTGGTGTGGCAAATCAGAACAGGGTGATGGGGAGAGAATACATGTAATCTAAAGTGACTCTCAAACTCATTAAATTAGTAAAGATAATAAAAGATGAAAATAATGTTGCAAGTGTTTGGGGAAAACAAGGACAAAAATATTTTGTTGTTGCACTTGTAAACTGGATAGGCCATTTAAAAATATAATTTGGAATTACATGCCACCTTCCACCCTCTAAAAAAATTACCACATATTTTTATATATACATGTTATTGTAGATTCCCAGAGTAGAATACAGGCCTCTTAAAGTTACAGGCAATTTCATTTCTGTCTTTGTGTTACCAGGGCTTTCTGGACTTAAAAAAATCTCCTTAAAGCAATTAATTTATATTTCTATGACTTCTGGATTAAATTATTATAGTCAGTGTCAATTTCATTTCTGTTGCTCATTTCTTACTTTTTACTGTCAATTACTTAAGTAATTTGGGGATAAATCTTAACTATATAGAATATCTTCTTCTTGTTACTATTTTTCTTGTTTATTATGAATTCTGATTTTAATTCTGGCAAGTGGATGTCTTGACTGTACAGAAAGCTGACTCTGAAAACTCCCAAAGCCAGAATGTGCTTTTCTGTCTGCTAAAATGCAGGCAAATGAATAAGCATTAAGGATCCACTATGAGAACTATGCTCTGAATGCTGGTAATCACTGGGAATACAAAGAAAAGAAAAACCATCCTTACCCTTACAGAGCTTATAATCTAATGGGGGAGACAGCATACAAACAAATATATACAAAGCACATTATGTGCAGGATAAATAAAAAAGAATTAGCAGAGGGAAGTCATCAGAATTAAGAGGGGATGGGAAATAGTTCAGATAAAAAATAGGATTTCAGCTGGGGCTGAAAGGAAGTCAGGCATGTCAGTAGGTGGAGTTGAGGGATAGCATTCCCCCTATGGGAGACAGGCAGAGACAACACTGAGAACTTAGTGTTGTTTCGTTCCTGGATGAGCAAGGAGGCCAGAGTTACAGGAGGTGGAAGGGAGTAAGGTGACTGGAAAGGTAAGGAAGGGTCAAATTATGCAGCGATTTCAAAGTCAAACAGGGGATTATATTTGATCTTAGAGGTAATAGGGAGTCAAGGGAAATTGCTGAATAGTTAATATCATTCTTTGTGCTGTTATATGGTATTTATCACGCCCAAAATCTTTAAGAAAGTTTGTGAAAGAAAACTGAAAGGTTTTATACTTTGGAGTAGGCAGTAATTCCTTAGTAAACACTGGCAAGTAACCAATTCTGAATTTCCATAGCATTTACTGACTTACATTATTGTTCTTTTGATAATAAGAAGTCTAAAAACATAAAACTAACAAAACGGGATAATGTCCTAATATATAATTAACCAAAAAAAATCACATTAATATTAATAATGGAATCATATATATAAGTGATGACAGGACTGTTAAAATCAGAATATTTATTACTTATATATTAACAATGATTAAGAACAAGTAAAGATGAATAAAATTCTGACTTTGCTTCTATCCTTACAAACCCAAACAAATTTAAAAAACAACAGAACAAATTTTTGAAAGCTACCAGAAACATTACAAAAAGTTGCAGAGACCTCACATTGATTGGATATTACCTGTACACTCTACGCTCTTCATTCTTCATTCTCAAACATATACAATGTGCTTTCAAAAAAGCAAGAAGTCCAATTTAAACTGACATTCCTATGGGGAGGTAATGGTTTGACCCATGATCCTGCTACCACAATTGTTCCAATTCTCTAATGATTTCCCTGCAGGGTTCATTTACCAGTTCTGGGTCAAAGACCAACATGTCCATGAAGACAAGGGTCAACACAAGCATTGCATGATGTATTTGAAAATAACTGGACCATAAAGGTACCCTTCATCAATTAGAAATGGCCCTTGAATTTAAAATGAAAGGAAGTGAAGTGTAAAGCACAATGCCTCCTCCAATGAGGTTACCAAATACACAGACATACATAATATACTATAGTTACTTATAAAACCAAAAATCCCTTTGGGCCAAAGTAGACCTGGGTTCAAAATGAGAGTCAGTTTTAAAAGAGATGATCTCACTTTATCATCCCTAATAGTATAGTTTTTCCAAAGAATCTTCCTTTTTTTGTTGAATGAGTCTTCATTGCTTGGAACCTCTTTAGGAAATCTACACGACAATTTTGAGAAGTTATGGTTGAAATGAAGAAAACAGAGATGAGGACTTTTATGATGTAAGTCTGGCTTCAAGTTAAAGAATTATTTGGTGAATTTTATTTAGAATGGCCCTTATCCTTTATTTTTTGACAATAAAATACCATTAAAGTAACGTTCTGTGGTCTTACTACCATTCCCTATTCCTGACTATGAAAAACCTAGAATATATGGAAGAATTTTTTCTCTATGTGGTCTTTGTGTATTTCACAGAGGAGCGTAGGGTGGGGTGGAAATTATAAACAACAAACGACATTGGAAAAGCATAAACTGAAACAGAAATTAAGGCTTTTTAGTAAGACTTTCAGAAGAATAACTTTTTGAAGATATAAATTACTAATCACAAAGAAATCAAAACAAAAAAATCAACCTATGGGGGTGGCTAGGTGGCCCAGTGAATAGAGCACTGGCCCTGGAGTGAGGAAGATCTGAGTTCAAATACAGCCTCAGACACTTACCACAAAACCTAGCTATGTGACCTTGGGCAAGTCACTTTACCCCAACTGCCCTCCACAAAAGCAAAAAAAAAAAAAAATCAACCTATGCTTTTGGTCATTAAGGGAAGAGTATACAATATAGATATCTTTTGCCTTCTCTCTTTCCTAAAAGTCTGTATGTCTGTGTAAAAGGAGAGGAGAAAGTCAAGAGAGAGGTTGGCAGCGGGAAGGAAGAATGTAAAAATAATGGAATAATTAACACTATTCAGAAACTTCATACCAGAACTGAGATCATATCAGTGACTGAAATCTTAAAAATGGGATTTGTACCCGATGATGGGAGGGAGAAGAGAAGAATGACAAGAGAATTGACAACCTTCAGCCTAGTCATGGTAACTAATGCAGCTTTTGGAATACTTTTCAATGGGCCCACATACTATTCACTCTGTTTCACTTGGCCAAGTTTAAGTTTTCACCAATGAGAATGGTTGAAAGAGAAAAAAAAAAAGAGGAAAAGAAAAAAAGAGAGAGAAAAAAAAAATCACAATTTCATGTTTGCTCTTCAAATCTGATTGAGAACAATGAAGAAATGCTAAGAATTTTTTTAACCACTCATAAAACAAATTACAATTCTAAAATGCTTTATTTTTACCTTTATCATCTTAAATGGGCACTGCTAACTATAATGTCTGGGAGACATCATCTCTAGATACCGAGTGTTTATAAAAACATGCTTCTAGTGGTATTGAAAACATAAACACAAA
>CM053593.1:315284834-315332582 GCA_028646575.1 Pseudocheirus occidentalis | reverse complement strand
TTCCTACCTCAGATTGTGCGAATCTACTTTAGAGCAATTACATTCTTGCCGAAATGACAGTTTTCTGTGGGCGTTTTCTATCCTTCCTTATGGAGAGTAAGTTACTTCAAAGGAGAAGCTGTGCTTTATTACATTTCTGTATCCTTAATACCTAGAGCTTGAAAAGTAAGTAATAGGCATATGTTGATCTAGGTAATTTATGATATCCCACTGGATTCTGAGATTCCGTGAATTTAACTGAATCAAGGTATTGTTTCACTTTCTACCAGGTGACTTTGAAGAACAAAGTGAACTTAGGGGGTTGTGAGGATGGTCAGTTATATTGCAAACGCAGGAAATGCAAGCCCACGGGCTTTCTAGCTTCTTTGGTCGTGCCTGTCAGAGTTCAGTTGTTTCAGACGCGTCTGACTCTTCATGAACCTATTTGAGGTTTTCTTGGCAAAGATACCAGAGGGGTTTGTTATTTTCTTCTCCATTTTACAGATGTGGAAACTGAGGCAAGCAGGGTTCAGTGACTTTCTCAGGGTCACATAGCTGGTAAGTCTATGCAGCTGGATCTGAACTCGGGTCTTCTTGACTTCAGGTTCAGGGCTCTATCTACTATACCACCTACCAGGGGTTGGCGATACATACCCATATAACATACATACGAGAACTCTCTTCTTAGTACTACAGTTGTAGAAAAACTACCAATAAGAGCACATGAAATGATGGGAGTGGATTACTAATATATAGTGAAAGAAACACACAAAGGACAAGATACCTATTATTTAGAATTTTAGAAATTTTCATTGTAAATAGAATATTTGCAAATACCACCTATGTACAGAGAACACCAAAATTCTCCCTAAGCAAGTTTTTACCTCCCATTTTTTGTACTATTTCTAAAACTGAGCTCATTATATTCTCCCTTAAGGCTGACCCGTATCTTCCAACTACCTTGTTTCTAATGTAAAGTAGTTCAAGAAAGCATTATATCTGGAGTCAAGAAACTTGGGTTCAAATACTGTCTCAGATACTTAACTGTTGTGATCCGCAGAACTTCAGATTCCTCATCCATAAAATACTGACAGAAACACTTAACAAATTCTCTCTTGCTCTCTTACACACACACACACACACACACACACACACACATTTCTGATCTCCCCTGTCCAATGGATCCTCCAAAAACTTTCCCAAGTATGTTTGACCATGGCTCTCTCCATTTCAATAAAGTCCAAAGGCTTCCTACTGGTTCTAGCATCAAATACCAATTTCCCTGTTGGCATGTGAAACCTTTCATAACCAACCTCTGATATGCTGAGTTGATAATTTATTATTTCCCTCAGAATACTATGAATCCAGGCAAAATGGACCTTTTTACTGTTACACATACACACCCCAGCCTATCTCCCAGCCAGCAGAGGCTATCCTCCATTTTTTGAATGTACCCTCCAACCTGTATGACAAAATCCCAAGCTGATTTCAAAGGTCAGCCCAAGAGTCAACTCCTACATGATGGCTTCTCTGATTCTCTGGCAGCTAGCTCCCCTCCAAATTATCTTTTATTAATGTATATAATGGAGAAGTCATAACTCTGGCTGAGTCTCTTGAACTCATGGAGGATAAAAGCAGGTTACAGAAACAATGAGTTGTTAAGACTCCCACTTTATCTTGTAAAGAATGTACATACCACCTTTCAAATTCTGAATGGATCATTTTCATCTTGCAAAAGGTGTTAGACCTTGAGTGATTTAACAGTCTGAGTGACCTAAATTGTAAAGGGTATGAAATCTGAAGTGACCCATTTATAGGTTGTAATGGAAATATAAAGAAGCACTTATATTTGGTTGCCTTTAGGAGGCATAAAATGTCCCTCCATCAATTTGAAGAAATTAGAGTCACTGGCTGGTTAAAGGATCACCTATATCTCTGGTGACCTTTAAAAAAAAATTAGCCAGCTTTGCATGCCCAAGACATTTTCTCTAAGGAGTCAGTTAACAAGGTGAACTATCAGGAACTCTTCTAGCAGTGTTCACAGAGTAGAGAATTTATTTCCACCATAATGTCTCCTTTGTTCCTTTCCCAAGTCAAGAGAGGTGAAAAGAGTTAGCTTTGGAGAGGAGTAAGTTAAGTGAACCAAACTAAGTAACCTGCCTAGCAGAAATGCTGAACATAGGGAATTCCATCCATAAGAATACTGAAGAAGAGAAAGGACATCAAAGCTGCTGTTCGTGTGTATTCCTTATGTGTATCTACTCTTTCCACTGTCTGTATTCCACTCTGGCGACCTGTTAATCTGTATGTTAAAGAGGCATATTTTTGCCTTTGTTTAAAAATTGTAATCACTTATCACAATGCTTGGCACACACTAAGTGATTAATAAGCTAAGTAAGCATGGTAAACTAAGCATGCACTCTAGGACTATGAGGGGTGACTCCACCGTATCCTCCTACTATTCTTAAATCTATTATTCCAGTAAATACTTCTGTGCTGAACTAACTGTATCCTCTGGTTGCCTAGCAAAGGCAAATACATTTGTAGGGCTGCAGCAGGTATAGTTTTAAGAACATACTTTCAAAGAGAGCCTTGATTCTGGGGTCATCTCAGTGACCCCCAAAATGAGTGTGAGTTGGAGGATAGCATGAAAGGTGTACCACATGTGAACATGATGTTCCCTCAATAAAATATAAGCTCCTTGGGGGTATATATAAAAATATTTTATTTTTGTCTTTGCATCTCTTTCACTTGGCTCAGAGCCTAGAACTTAGTAGGGGCTTGACAAATGCATAAAGATGAAAAGGTCATTGTCAGTAATTACTATGACAATCATTGCTATTGTGGCACCACCATCCACCCAGTTACACAGGAGAAAATGCTCTAAGTCATTGAATCTACTTTTCCCCACTCATACTAGTACCATACAATCAATTGCCAAGTCCTGTTGCTAAAACCTTTACATCTCCTGAATGTGCCTCTACCTTTCTATTAGCGCTACAATCAATCCCCTTGCTTAAGTTCTCAGCACTTTGATTATTCCCAACAGATTCTCAATAGCTGACACTCCTCGTCTTAACCAAGCTGCAAAAATAATCTTCCTAAAGCATAAGCCTGATCATGTCACTCAACTACTTGCTAGAGGATCACTTGCCAACTCCTTTGATGGGAACACTAAAAAAAGCCTTCCAGATTGGTTCCCACATAGCTTTTCAGCAAAGTCATCAGAGGAATTTCAGAACCTAAGGGAAATTCAGGTGGGGTAGGGAGAAGGAAGGTCTGCATGGCTAAGGTTAGACCAGAGACAAAGGCCGTGGTAAAGAAACTCATGGCTGAGAAAATAGGAAGTGAGACAACTGTTGGGTAGAGGAGAGGAGGAAGTGGAAATTACGTATTTCTTGAGAAAGAGCAGGAGCCGGAGATCTTTAGATGATGGCAACACTGATTTAATATAAGACAAACAAATTGTGACATAGAAGGGATGGAAGCTGAGTGATGGGGTTTCTGACTCTTCACTGCTTCTGACACCTTCCTAACTCTATCTAATCCCACTGATCATTGGCATCCTGCAGAGCAGGGGTTACCTGTAGGTTACCCAGACTGGAGGTGCTTGGGAGGATGGTTACCATTTGGACCTAGAGGAAACTGCCTCCCCTCCACCCAAAAGAATAAAGAATCAGACACTGATCACGGGGAATACGGGAAACTGGGAATTGAATTTCTTCTTCCAGAATCTAAGGCTAGTATTTCTGCTTCCAGCATCCACCCACAATCCTGTACTACTTCAAATTTTGCTGTTTGGCCTAATTTCATATTACTCTCCTTCAAAATCTAGGAAAACTGGTCTATAAGCTGTTCTCCAAATTAAACATGCCATTTCTGTACACTGGAATAGGTTAACCATCAGTGATTCCCTATCCGTTCATAAAAGCTGATATCTAAATTTTAGTGTGGGCATTTATAGCACAGAAATCAGCACATGTGCAAAGCTTGAATTATTTTTAAAAATTATTATTATTATCTAGACTTAAGAAAGTGAAAAAGAAAAGGTTAATAATACAGGTTAAACTTAAGAATAAATTTTGCTTAACTTTCCCCCTTTTGTAAACTGGTTGTTAAACATTTACCAGCACATTTCTGGTTAGCCAATGTCTATATAAAATGTATTCCTTTTCCTCAGGTGCCATCTCCTCCCTGAAGCTTTCTATGATGATGATGATGATAAATTTTATACAGTGTTTTGAAATTTACAAAGTATTTTCCAAATAGCATCTCATTTTATCCTCATGGCAACAGAGAGGTAGATGACACTATTATCTGCATTTTACAGATGAAGAAACTAGGGTCCCACAGTTATAAAGTGCCTAAGGCTGGATCTGAACTCAGCTCTACTTGATGCCAGGTCTAATACTCAATTTACTGTGTCTCCTAGGTTCCGATATGTAAATGCATGCTTTCCAAAATAAAAATATTCTCTTTCCTCTTGAAATTTTCCTAGAAGATTCTGCCCAGATTGCTTTTTTCACTCTCATCGCAATCTACCCTGTATTACACTTATTTTCCGCACTTAGCTAATTATACCTCCTATTCCCTGGAGTAAAATGAAATCTCCTTTAGGGCCTCAGCTGTGTCATTTTTTTTTTTTAAAGCATTGTATCCCTACCACTTAGCAACAAGTCTAGCACAAAAGAGATGCTTAGGAAGTGTTTTTTTTAAATTATAATTTACAATCTAATAAAGCAGTCCAACCATTTTAACTCTATTTTAAATATATCAAATAATGAATACACCAAAAGGTTAAATAAAGAGCTGGTAGTCACAAAATAAAGCATAAAGGTAAAGTAACATAATATCCTACATGATTCAAGCATTTTTCTAAGTTAAAAATCCTACATTTGCCGGGGTTAAATGTTTTATTTGCATTGTTACTTCAAGAACTCTCCATGTATTTTTCTTGGCATTTCTTTGCAAATGTACCCACAGGATACATTACTTCACTTGTAAAATGGTAATTTTATTGCTTACTTGGGAATATCTTTTACAAGTACTTATCAGGAATACATCTGGTATGTAAGTATTAATTCAACAAGTTTTTTTAATTTGATTTTTTATAATCAGCTAATATTTTATTTACTTCATATAAATGCTATACTTGCTTTTAAGTAGTTGGCTCTATCAACACCAGGCATTCTCAACTGACTCACTGATCAAAAAAGACTTGAGAATAAGCCAAGTTCCTTTCTGGGGGTGGAGGGGATGTGTGGGGGCGGAGGAGGTTGGGGACAGGAGGGTTTCTGGGTGAGGAGAGAAGAATGACACCATTCTAAGAAGCACTAAAATTCCATACCTAAGAGACAAAATAGGCCCATACTATTCTATTTCAGAATATTAACTTTCTGTCTTCTCAATTGAATCACAAAAACCTGCTACTTAACATACTAACAAGTAACTACAAAGTATTTCATAGACCACACACAGAAAAAAGCCTTGGGTTCTATATAACAGGCTTACATAAGTAAGATGGGTGGGGGAAGGAACTGAGAGAATTCACACATTTTTATTTTTATTATTACTAGAAAATTAAGTCCTCAGAAAACAGTGCCAAAATAATGTCCCCAGAGAACAGAAGACTGGAATTATTCATTCACTCCTCAGACTATGAAGATAAATATGCTTTCCTTCAGCTTAACTCCACCCTGACATGAAAGTACTACTTTTTGGCATTCAGTTCTCCATGTCACATTTCAATTTCAGACATCTTTTCAAAAAGTAACCAAGGAGTAGAATATGTGAAGAATTTTGTCTCTGCAATGAACTAAAACCATGAGGTCAATACATTTATTCAGGATCAGATGACAAAAGATTTGGCTTAGAAAGGAAAGAGTTTCTATTCCATTTAAAATCTGTTTTGTAAAGAGAGGAGAAGGGATACACTGGGATGCCTCTGTAGATGAAACAGATGATACAAAAACAAACTATATTGTTATTTATTTAAAAAGAATAAAGTCTATAACTTCTTACACTTACAAAAGTATTTCTAATTTTCATATCACAACCCTGCATATTCCAGATACACTGAACAAGCAATTCTGACTTATGCAGGCTGATTCCATTTATTGATATTTGGATTTCAGTTCAACCAAACATTCTCACTAGAAGTCAGGATAAACAACTGTTCAAATAAAAATAGTATTTTCTTTCTCACAGAAGTTACAGCTCTACTAACCTCCTACTCAGATGATTTGTCTTTTTGGGGAACTGACCTCAGGTTCTTGAAATTATGCCCGTAGAGTACAATGACAACCAGATTCTAAACAGTAAAGCCTTCTGAGTGTGGGTGTATGGCGGTGGCCTGCATGTCTTTTGTCTGAGGATCAGTCTCATGAAAGTTCTGAGATGCTCAAGTTGACCATAACAAATCACAAAGACTTCTTACTATAAGGGATTGTGATTACTGTCAGTGAGGGAAGTAAGAATGAATGCTGACAAAATTGTAGATCCTTTAAGTATGGAAGAGGATCTAAGACCACAAAGACCACATGAAACAAAGTTGCTGCTCGAATCTGGAGAAGCATCATCTTCCCTAAATAAATATACAGATATAGAAATGGAACTAAAAAGAATAAATTAAAAAAAATTTTTTTAGAGCATCTACTATGCAGAAAGCTCTTAGAAGTTAAGATTAGCAACAAACCAGGATCCACCTCAACAGCTTCTTCCTAAAGTAAGTTTTTTCCTCCTGCTTCTACTCTCGGCCTTGATGAAATCAGAGCCTAAAGAATCAAAAAATTGGAAGGGACCTAAGAGGTCATGAGGTTTGTACCCCACCTGAAGTGAAAGGCACCGGGGAAGATGGAGGTGACCCTGGGTTTCTAAAAGCCATCAGCGGAGTGTATGTAAGACCTGCCAAATTCTACCAACCAAGAAAGGCCTGAAATACAGTCCCTGTGACATTCTACATCTGGTGACTGTGAACTCACCTCACTAAGAGGCCAGTCACCATGAGATTAGCTACTAAGGGAGGAGCAGTTGGACCACTGAGACGCCTATTAAAGTAATTTAATATATGCATTGCGTAAATACCCCAAATTGTTAAGTTTTAACACTAGGGTTTATTATATATCAAATAATCAATTACCGAAGAACCAGTCACCTAACTGCTAAAAATACAAAGATAAAATAAAATAGCCTTTACAAAGGACATACATGCTATCATAGGAGGTAGCATGCATATACACGTATGTATATGTATACACACATAAACACACATATGTCTATATCAAATGAACTGTGTACTACTAAATAGAACAAATACCACCTAGTATAAAGAGGGCTAGAGCAAAGTTCCTGGCAATCTTATTAAGTGCTTAATAAATGCTTACTGACTGAGTTACAGGGTTTTGTAATGGCATAAAATACTTGCTGAAATAAATTATAAATATTTTCTGGCAAATCCTATTTTCTTCAGTGTAAAGCACCTCATACTGATACACATATGAAATTGCACACATTGTTGGCAGATCAATTCAACTGCTTAAGAACATTTGTTGGGGTGCCTAGGTGGCACAGTGAATACAGCACGGCCCTGGAGTCAGAAGAACCTGAGTTTCAATCTGGGCTCAGACACAACACAAAGAAATGAGCTGTGTGACCTCGGGCAAGTCACTTAGCCCCAACTGCTCTACCTACCCTCGTCCAAAGAGCAAAAAAATAAAAATAAAAATTTAGTATGAGTAGAGGATTACTTTTTAAAAAAATCTCTCCCTGAAAAAAATGTATCTTGTACTTATTATTTGTGAGCATCTGTATACATCTGTGTACACATGTGAACACTGTTTTCCCAATCAATTAGACAAACTCCCCAAGAGAAAGGCAAACTTTCCCGATAGAAGGGCAGGAACTGTTTCTATTTCTTTTTTGAAGAATAATTTATAGACTAAAAGTGAGAATTTTTAAAAGTTGATAGAATTAATTATGAACAAAATCAATGTAACTAGGATTCAATGAGCAAGGTGAATTTCCCGAAGGATAAGTAATCAAAAGGCATTAAAAATACTGCTCCAAATAAGAAATGTAAAGTATTTACAACCTCATCATAAAAGCCTACTCCAAATCACTAACAATGAGACATGTATATTGAGTCTGAGTTTTCATCTCTCAGTCAATCAGCAAAAATGAGAAAATATGGAAATGGTCAATGGTGGAGGTTTTTGGAAAGACGAGAACAATAAGAAATTGTTTTATAAATTTATAAAATGCTTTATTTTCAAAAACCTGGGAAAATCGTAAGATTTTCCTTAACTTTTAGTCATGAATTTTTCTTCTTAACCTTTGCAAAACTGACCCTCTTCCAAACTGATTCCATGCATGAAGCCCTGTAAAGGCCATTCAAGTTTAAAATGTTGTCTTATGATCTCATCTCCATGTCTTTGGACTGGCTCTTTCTTATACCTGCAATGCTTTTGGTTCAAGTCTTTACCTCTAAGAATCCCTGGCTTGTTTCTGGAATCACCTCAATGCCTAGCTTCTATAGAAGGCCTTTGCTGATCACCCTGCCTTAACCTCCTGCTGCCTGGGGCCATTTTGTCTATGCTACATTCCATCTACTCCATGTGTATCTGCTTTGTAACTATTTATATATATGCTTTCTCCAACAGGAGCATGTAAGCCTTTGGAAGGCTTAAAAGGATTTTTGCTATTTCTTTATATCCCCTGGATTAAGCAAAGCAAATAGATGCTTGACACATGGTCAATGAATTATTAATCAACTATTTCTGTGATAAAACCAAGTTCTGGAACCAAAATAATTTTTTTGAAATGCAATCCTTTCTAATTTCCAAAGTAATAAATGTATATAAAAATAGTCAGAATAGGGGCCTATGAAAGGCTTATAAAATCACAAAACTATAACTCCAGGCTAATCAGCTCTCACCTGAACCAGTATCTGTGATACAACTTTCATATTAACTAGCTTTGGAAACTAGTTGAATTCATCTAGGATATGTACAAGGGGATACAGGATTGTTAAGTGAAGAATGTTTTAAAGATCTTAAAGTGCTATGGAAATGAATTATTATTATTAATATGATATCCAGAGGCAGTTCATTCCTCTTTTGGAAATCTCAAGTTGTGAGGAAGAAGTGTTTTGTTTTTTTAGAATCCTCCTTATGTGGAGCCAAGATTTCCCTTTCTCCAATGCACATACATTGGTATTAACTCTGCCCCCTGGGATCAAGCAAAAGAAGTATAATCTCTGTTTGATTTATAAACTTGAACACAGACAGAATATCTTGAGTTTTCTTTTCTATGGGTTAAATATCCTCTAGGTCCTTCAACTAATCCTTGTATACAGCATGAGCAAGGCTCTTAAAAATCCTGGTCCCCTTTCTCTTAAATATCTTATAGCTTATAAAATATCCTTTATAAAACAGCACTCTCAATGTGCTCTGACTGGACACTATGAATTTCCTAATGCAGCCTTAAGACAGAAGTAGCAATTCTGGCTGCCATATAAGACTTTCTAGTCAGAGCTTTCCCAACAATGCTTAGGTATTTTTCAAGGGAACTAAATTCTGTGTTCTTTCTCACCCTAAACCCAATAACGTACGTGGGCTTATTTTTTTTTAACTCAAGTATAGAACTTTAGATATATCCTATTCACTTTCATCTTATCAGAGTCAGCCTGATGTTCTAACCTGTTGGGATATTTTTGGATCCTAATTCTGTCATCCAATATCCCTTCCAAGCTTTGTGTCATCTGCAAATTTGAGAAGCAAGGCATTTATATATCTTCATCCAAGTGTAAAATCCAGGGACTGTCTCTTCATAATGCAGAGAAGGGTTCATGGGAATGGGAAAGGGAGAAAGGAATGGAAAGGTAGAAATTGAGATGTAAGAAGAAAAGAAAATAATTTTAATTTCTTTCTTTACTCAACTGAAAAACTATATATGAACTGATATAGAAATATATTTCCAATATTACGGCAGAAAAGGCTGAAAATACAATGAAATAATAAAACACTGATTAAATAAATTTTTTCCCAAAAATATTATCACCTGAACATTTACTTTCTCTTTTCAGTTTTGTTTACTTAAAGAGAATCTGGTAAGTTCAAGCTCGGCCAAGCATTCATCAATGTAGCCCTGCTTCTAAGTAGAGTGTGTGCTTGTAATTACCTGGTTACAAGATTTTAAATAATTAAAAATATCCTACCACATTATCGCATTCAAAATTACAGCTGATTGAAGACTTTCAAACTGATGTTTGCTTAGTCCTTTTTGGTTAAAAAAAAAAAATCTTCAAGAAAATATATGACCGAAGTACAAAAGGAAAATCCTCTGTAACTGAAATAGATGAAAATATAACCACAGGAAATTACTCTTCAAATGAGTTATTACAGCATAAGAGTCATCATTGCCTGGAACTGGAAGCATGTAAAACAAATACCACAAACAGAAACTGAAAAAAGTATATGCATTTATATACAATTGTCTACTGAAAGTCATCGATCCTGATCGTGGGGAATCCTGGTTGACAGAATTTGGCAGCATCCCAAGAATCTGGAAAAAACTAATATATTCCCATTGAAATTCCACAATTTATAAATCATGATACTGAAAAACCAGATAAAAACATAAATTATTCTGAATAATAAAAATAAAGTACAAGTTGAATTAGAAAGTTGCTATGCTAAGTATGTTCATTTTTTAAAAACACATTATCATCCAAAGGAATGCTTATTTTTTTAAACAAGGCAAAATACTGTTTTCAATAAAAACACCCACTTAAAAAATAAGAAACCAATTAAAATTTATTACTGATTAAAGTGTTGCTCATTGAGTGTATTTCTTTTTACCATGAACAAGAGTATCTAGCTTCTTCTTCTGAACACTTTATAAACACCACACACACACACACACACACACACACACACACACAGAGCTATATTAATTTTACAAAAAGTTCCATTCTGAATTCAAAATGCAAGTAAAATAGATAGATTTTCAAAAGGACTATTAAAGGTAATAAACAGCTTATTGCTTATGATCCATACTTATTTCACTCCCTCCCTTTGGTACTTACAAATTAACGGTAATTAGTGTAATGAACAATGCTAGACCACTGGGAAAGATACTGGTAACTTTAGGGATGAACAGCAGTCAGAAAATATCAGCCAAAACATACAACTCTCAAAATCCTCTAGAAAAAAAACTGTGGGAGGAAAACCTGAGTAGGGGTGGGGAGGGGAAAAGAGTTTTAATTTTGTACCCAACCCAGATTCAACCATCAAATGATTCATCAAGAGAATGATAATTAAGATGAGCTTACATTAATTCCTAGGGAACATCAAATACCATTTCAGCTGCTATATGGACGGTAGGGTATCTGATCAATTACATTTAAAAAGGGGCTTCCTATAACAAAGCAGGTTTGTTTTCCTTTTTTAGATAAAAGGAAATAAAGACATCACAGACAGATAACAAAGTCTTTAAGTGGCTGTGTGAAAAAAAATTTTTTTAAGTATCATACAAAATAGCAGGACCCAATTCTTACATAAAAACCATGGAAAATAAATAAATTCCCATTCACTTAAAAAATAATGACAGGAAAAGCATGAAAGTTTTCATGACTAGGCAAAGCTCAGAATTTGTCTTCAGACTTAACTTTTTGATAGGAAAGAATTCTTCAAGAAGTCTGGGAGTGTCTAATGTACCAAATAACTAAATCCTGTTTCAAAAGAGGATGATAATGAAAAGGTGTCAGAAAAAAATCCTAAAAAGATCATTAAAACCTGAGACTTTCAGTTTACGACCCTAAAAGATATCACCCTAAATACAAAACCTGAGGACAGTTTACAGAAAAAAAAGGAGGGTATGTGTATGCTTGTTGACCTCTACCACCTCTATCCCCCTCCCACGTGTATTGATTGCTATGACTACATTTGAATTTTAAAACTTGTGCAATTTACAGTGTGATGCCCTCACCTAACCTTGGTGCCTGAATTTCTTCATTTCCCAAATTACAACAATAACAATAATAATAATATCAAACCTACGTATATTACAGTAAGCATAAATTGCCTTAATATAAGGATCAAAAAAATAATATTTGTAAACTACTTTATAAAGCATAAAGTACTATATAAACATAAGCTATTATTAAAATGTGCACTATTTTCCTTTTTTTTTTTAAAAGGATGGCTTACTAATTAGAAGTTTGAATTTACTGAATACAAGTTGAAAGTGTGTTGTATTTTCTGTGGAGATTCACAATAAACTGAGTAGGTTTCATTATATTTTTGTGTATTTAAGTGAGATTTTTAAAGGAACTATTAAAATCTTAAATTACTATTGAAATGTTAACTATTATTATTTTAAATGAAAAGAAATATTTCAAGAAGTTCAAGAAAAATTCAAGAAATATATCCGGTACTGGTGGATCAGCCAGTACTTTTCTATAGCCTTCCAGGGCTAGTAAATGTTCTCCAATCAAATTACTATAAAATAATGATAGGAGGAAGAAATCTTTGTGATCATCTAATAGAACCACCCTAATTTTATAGGTGAGGAAATAAAGGCCACGAGATAAAAAAATAGTAGCCAAGTTACTAATAGTAGCTAATACCAGTAGGTCTCTTGAATGAAGGATTCAGCTAACTTTGCCCTGTACTGGCACAGTCTTTCAAGGTACCAAAAATTAAATGATCCTAGTAGGGGGAATAAGTTTTCTATTTCTGAAAATGATTGATGATTCTACAAACGTACGCGCTGGGGTAAAATATGGTTGAATAAGTTATAAATACAGTAAAACTATTTCATGTCAAAAATGTACACAGACATTTGACCATGCAATATTCATTTTGAAAAATCTACAGGCACAGTATTTCTTTCGCGATTTTTCTTCTCTTCCATTTTGTACCTGGACATAACAAAATATCTACAAAAATCAGCCATGAAGCTGGGCTCCAGCAGCAGTAAGTACATCCATATATACAGCTTCTTTGCCACAATTTATGGTAGAAAGGAGATTTCATTTTATTTGGTAGTTTATGCTGTAAAAAAAAATTAAGCTTATGGATCATAGGGTCAGTGATTCAACTATAAACTCTTTAGTTTTAAGAATGCATAGGTGGGTAATTCAACCATATAGTATTGAAATTAAACTCCCTCTTTGGATATTTACAGACACACTGTGAACAATCAGGAATATGCCAATAGTTATTGCCAAGACCAAACTATCCAGTTTCAAATTGATAGCAGGGTTGACTTTCAAAAGTGGCTCAAAAAGACAACCTAGAATCTGTTCTGAATATCTGAGTAATTAAATAGGCTAGAAGACTGAAAACTCTTTTCTAATTTGTTTCCCTTCTGGATGGGAATAAATTATGACAGAGTAATCATGGTTATTCTTTTTACTGAAATAAGACTTTGAAAAAGATGAAATTCTAAGGAAAATGGTATTTTAACGAACACAGAAAATTTCAAAAATTAATGAACATATGTTTGTAGTAAGAGTACGTATTAGGGTCTTGTAGAGAAAGATGAATATAGTTATCCTACATCCAAGGGGTTACTTAGTGGCTGACACATCCTTTGAAAGGGAAAATCTGCACAAAATGTTTTGGTCCTTCTTTTGGATCACAGAAATCAGATTTTTCAACTTTTATGGAGTATTTACAGTATCCCATTACAAAATATGGATTAAGTATTTGGTCATATATGTTATAGGTCATATTTGGTCATAGGTTAATGTTAAGTAAAAATACTGGTCTTTGAGTGTCATATACTGGCTTTTCCCCTCTTCTCACAAACTTTTAACTTTGTACTTATTTTAACTTTAAAAAAGAGATTGTGTATATGGCGTTAAAAGGTAAACTATGTTGATATCATATAATACAATACATGTATTTTATGCATTTCTGAGTTTTTAAACTTCGTCTTCATCATCCGCTGGCCTTTGTTTATCATCTGAGGCTTTCACAAAACTTTTGAAAAGTTCACATTTAATTTCTTATGCCAATCATAATGTCGTGAAACCATGATGGGGAAAGCAGTGATGTGGAAGGGAGAATGGAATAGAAGCTGAAGGCTCCTAATGAGAAGGCAGGACTTAATGGAAAATGACTCCGATGCAGATAAAGTTTAGGGGCAAAAGGAGAAAGGGAGAGCAGAGGATGGGATGGATAGATACTGTCATGGAAGCAACAAACATGAGCTTGGACTCATGGAGCTCAGGAGCTCGTAAAGAAGCACATGGAATGATATAGTCCACAGGGTCATGAAGAGTCAGACATGACAGAATGACTAAATAATAACAATAATACTACATATTAATGCAAAATTATATATCAGTCCAATATAATTAAAATTACAAAAATTCCTTGACACATGGTTGGTGCTTTAAGATTCAATCATGTCTTTCTTCCTCCATGTTTCAGGAAGGAGCCACAAATAATCTGAATAACCAGGCCCAGCTGCAGGGTATGAAGGGCTGCAACTGAAAATTAGGAAGAAAGGACAATGCCTCCTGTTGTGTCTAGATCCCTAAAACCATTGAAAAATATTGCCAAAGGTAAGAGACACTTATGTGAAGGATAATAAATTATTAAGTCTTGGAAATGGAGAGAGAGAGAGAGAGAGAGAGAGACAGAGACAGAGAGAGAGACAGAGAGAGAGAGAGACAAAGAGAGAGACAGAGAGAGAGAGAGAGACAGAGAGAGACAAAGAGAGACAAAGAGACAGAGACAGAAAGACAGACAAACAGACAGATTCAAAGACTGACAGAACCATTTCTAAAGCACAATGAGAGAGGGTTCCTCTAGCTCCTGGAAAAAACCTCATGTGCAAGTCTTAAGGGCTACAAACAAACTTACCAGGGATAGACCTGAATATTCTTTCCATCTGAGATCAAGATGGTCATCAAAAAAGGGAACAAATGCCATCTACGAGAAGCTCAGAACAGAAATAGAATGCAAAAAAAAAAAAAAGAAAAAAGAAAGAAAAGAGGCAGAAAGGGAAAAGGACCAGGGATGAATGAATGCCACATCCTAGGAGCTAAGGACAGCTATTGGAAGTGGGATGGCACAGAAAGGCACTGAGTATGCCCAGAGATGCATGCCCTGCTGAAGTCCCTAATGGCAAGTGACGGTGACGACAAAAGCTTCTGGAGGCAGGGTTGTTCATTAATGAGTAATGTTATTTTCGAAGGGCTCTGGTCTTCCACTGGTTTCCATTAACATTTAAAACAAATTTGTATATATATTTTGAGCTTGACAATGCCTGAGAGTTGCCCTTCTGGTTCTGATCTGAATATTTCTAAATTAAATTAAAACCTACAGAGTAATACAAAAATACATTAAAAGTTAAAATAACAATGTCCACAACCTTAGGCTTTGTTTTAGCATGTACAGAATTTATATGTAGAAGAGAGATCAGAGTACCACTCTTTAAGATGAATAAATTGAGATTCCCAAAGAATGAAGAACTTTGGTTAAGGGTTAAGCAGTAAGTTACTAGAACTCAGGCCCCGATTCCCAGTTCAGTGTTTTCTCTACTGCACCTCTATGTTTACTCTCTTAAACTACAGGTGCTAAAGTATCCATATTAAGGTTTCTAACCTGTGATGCTCTCTGACAGGTACGCATAAAGAAATTTGAATGAAAACTGAATTCAGCTTAAACTTTACATATTAGGCTAGGGTGGTAAAAAAAAAACAAAAACCTACATTATTAAGGCTTTACTGACACATGCCACAACTTTAAACATATACAGGAAAAAATTATTCCATCTGGATTACATGTTTAAATTCTCCGATTTAGGATTTGAAGACTGCTCTAGAGTCATGAATTGAGGTTAAAATCTATCTCTGAAGCATACTAATTCCATGATATTGGAAAAGTCTCTAACTCTCCTTGAGCCTTAGTTCCCTTACCTGTAAAGCAGGGGGACTGGTCTAGATGGACAAATATGAGGACTCCCTAAAATCTAGTTCTATTATGTGGTGATACAAGCTAGAAATGACACACGAAAGCCTTCAGTTCACCTGTCTAAAAGGGACTTACATTTGGTTTGTCCCTTTGTTTCCTACAGTGCTCAAAAATACACTGTGACAACATGAGGGGTCTAGAAAGTAGGAATAGAAAACGATAATCATAAAGTTTATTTTTAATACGTATTAACTCGCCATCCACCTACAATTTCAATTATGGGTATATTTAGAAATTCTATTAGGCTACAGAAGTTATTCTTGCTGTGTGCTGTGCCTGCCCTTTTCACTATTAAAAAAAAGAAACAAATGGGCAGCTAGGTGGTATAGTGAGCAGAGCACCAGCCCTGAAGTCAGGAGGACCTGAGTTCAAATGTGGCTGCCGGCACAAAGCACTTACTAGCCATGTAACCTTGGGCAAGTCACTTGCCAACTGCCCTTCAAAAAGCAAAAAAATAAACAAAATAAAATTTAATAATTTATTTCATTGCTAGGTCACATAATCAACTATTCTAGAAAACTAAGATAAAAATACTACAATGTATAAAAACTTCCCTCTCGTGGCTTCTCAACCCATTCTCAGCAGCCTACTTACTGGAGGATGCCTCTGTTCACATTTCCTACTCTCCCGACTATTGAGTTGTACATGGAATATCCCTTTCGAAAAAGGGTCTAAGTTTCTTTACTATGCTATTATTTTCTGGCATGCTGGTATATCTCCTCCCTCTCCATTTTCCCCTTTTCACCGTGTGTGTGTGTGTGTGTGTGTGTGTGTGTGTGTGTGTGTGTATCCCTCAAATAGAATATAAGCTCCAAGAAGGTAGTAGCTGAATTTCTTTTTTGCTTGTATTTCAATTCCCAGTGTTTAAAAAATATTTTATTTCAATCTCAATGAGGTTTATATATTAGGGAAAGAATTACAGGATCACAGATTTGTAGCTCAAATTATACTAAAAGATTACGGAGTTAATTATCTTCAGTTTCCAAATGAGAAACTGAAGCCAGAGAAGTTGTCATTTTCCTAAGGTCACACAGCTATTAAGTGACTTTAATGTAATGTAACCCAGGGTCTTATGGACTCTAAATCCAACATACCATTAACCATGCCAAAGAATCTATAGATTCCAAATACAACATATTTATCAGAGGTGGGTAAATACTGTTGAATTATGTAGAGCTTATGAATTTGGCACAGAAAAAGTTTACTTATCCATTATTTTAGGCTTGTAATTATTGTTTTTTGGTCATTCAGTACTATCTGTTTCTTCATAATCTGGTGGACCATTGCTGTCCAGGGGATTTTCTTGGGAAAGATCTTGCAATGGTTTCCCATTTCCTTCCCCAGTTCATTTTACAGATGAGGAAACAGAAGTAAACAAGGTTAAGTGACTTGCCGAAGGTAACAGAGCAAGCAAGTATCTTAGGCCGGATATGAACTCTAGTCTTCCTGATTCTAGGCCCAGGGCCCTATCCACTTAGCCACTGACCTGCCTTCTAGGTTTATCACCATGTATTTAAATAAATTATTTTGCATTTGCCAGTCTTCTCTGGCATGAATTTGTCCCCTTTCCACTCAAAAGAGAGTCAAAGAATAACTTAATGATACTTATTAAAGATATAAAAGAAACATAATAAGTAAGTATATCAAAATACTGCAGAGTAATCAAGATATTTTATAAGCATGGTTCCCAAATAAGAACTAGCTGATTATAAAGTAGTTTTGTCTCCAAAAAAAAAAACAAAAAACCTGCAAGTGCTTCAATAACCAGCAGATGGCAGAAGTAGAGGCTACGAAATTCCTAAACAAAAGAAAAGAATATTGAAAGTAAAGCATGAGAACCAAAGTTAAATTATAAAATGCTAGGGATGTTTTTAATTGTTATAGCCCCTTATCAAGGAAAAATAATTAGCCAAATTCTCTTTACTAATTACATATAATGTAAAACAAGGAGAAACCACAAATGAACATCACACTTCATTTCCCCAAAATTTTCTGAAAGTTTTTACAAAACTATAATTATTTTTTTTTAAATCTTGCTATTAGGTTAAATAATCAAGGTTCTTAAAATTATATACTGCAGAAAATTTTTTATAAAACCTCATCTCTGACATCCTGGTTAGTTTCTAACGATATATTTATTCTTGGACATGTTTTTAATTTCAGAAATATTGATTTCCTCTTGTTTCTCAAAAAATATGTGCACGCGCGCGCGCGCGCGCACACACACACACGTATTTGCCCAGACATATTTCCTGGGCAAAATGTTTAGATTCTACGCAATCTAGTTTATGAAAACAATCACCTCCAATCCAAATGATAAAAAAGAAAACTACAGTTTACCCTTCATCATTGTCTTAAATTTCAACATTCATGTGATTTTATCAGCAAAGTGAAAATTTATATGTACTAGGATTAATTTAGCATCTAAGACCTGGAAGGCACTGGGAAGGAACATACTACAATAATAAACTGAACTGTGAATAAAAAAGACGTGGTTCTACCTCAGACGTACTAGCTATGTGACCCTAGGCAGGTCATTTAACTTTGCTTACTCTACAAAATAAATGGTTTGGACTAGATGATCTCAAAGGCTCCTCCTTCCAGTTCTAAATCTATAATCCTCTAAATCAGAAGGCTGAAATCAGAAAGGAATATCTAACAGGACTAATCAAACTAGAACTAATGCTAATTTACAAAGAAAAAGAAGTCACTTCAGAATATTAATGAACGTTTTTTTACTTGGGCATATTAAAAAACAGCAGGAAATTCTAAAAAGCCACATTTGACATACCAAAATCAATGGGTTTATCAAATATAACACTGTATTAGGAGTCAACTGGAGGAACCAAAAAAAAACCATTCCATTATGAGTAACCCATGACAGGCTACTTACTCTACCATAGAGAGGTCTGGTTTCTCAAGCAATGACTAAAGCTTCTTGATATTGCTATTATCTCATTAGAAATGTCAACCCGTTAGTTCAAGCAACCTTAAACTTTATTGTGTTATGGTCCCCAGTGATAGTCTGGAGAAACTCATGGATTTTTCTCTGAATAACGTTTTATGCATAAAATAAAATATGCAGGACTTTAAAGAAAACTGATTATGCTGAAATATGTTTACAAAACATTAAAAACAACAAAATAACAAGTCCATGGATCCAAGGTGAAGAGTCCCTGCTAGTTTAGTTAAATAGAATAACTTCTCTGGTTGATTTGTTTTTTAATCCCATGTTACTATTTCAACAAATGTCTTCCATAGTTTTTTCCTAGATAATTAGAGCAGACCCTTATTTAAAGGGCTACATGAGTTAACCGAAAGCACGGTACCTAAATTCTTTCATGCCAACTTCTATGTCTTAAAGTCGAAAAACTGAAATGAACATTTATCACCGCCTCCCCTTCCTCCAAAAAAAGTGGTTAAGAAAAGGCACACAGGCACATGTGCCACCTGGTCCTATTTTATGTAGTGCTTTGGCCTCAGTGACTTTGTAAGATTCCTTCCTGCTTTTTAAAAATATTGGTGGCTTCAGCTGGTCAATCATATTATACATAATAGCACAATTCCATCATTTATTTTGGGTTTGTTTGGGGGAAAAAAAAGTAGAAGAGGAAACGGATTGGGGGGGTGGGGGGGGAGAAGGGGAGGAATGTCCCATGGAAGAGAGGAAGAAGAGTACTCCCTGAAAAGCTTAGGTGTGAAATCAAAGACAAATGTGGTCACCTCAAGTCATCTTCTGATTATACTTAGCCTTAAAAAAAAAAAAATCTCACAAAGACTATTTTACTTGACATGCCTGCAAATGTTAAATTCCATCACCATTTACCTTATAAATCAAACCAAAATCCTAATTCCATTCCAAGAAAAGCAACATAGAAGGAATGATTAAACTAATTACATTACAAGGCATTTTATGACAAGGCACAAAAGCAGGATAAAAAACCAGAGCATTCTAGTTATACATGGACTGATACCACTGGAGGAATATAAGCATCCAAAAGGGTTCTTTCTATTGGTTAGCTTTACCAAACTGGTTTTTCTTTTTCTTTTTTATATCTTTGTTAAAGGGAGAGATTTATTATGTAGGAAAATGGTGGAAGGGGGAGTACATTTGGAAATAAATATGGTATAAAAAAACAAAAGACATCAAATAAAGGAAAATTAAAGTTCTATCTCTCCTAATATATGTCTGAAAAAGTGGCATTAACAAAAATATTTAAGTTACTGTTATGGTAAGATAAAGCCACCTCTGCAAATGATGGTCTTGACATGGAGTTAGTGTTGTTTTCAATTGAACTCTATTTCAATACAAAATGCTACTAACTTGAATGTAACTAGATAACAGTAGTCTCAATAAGAAAAAAAATCCAACAAATCTTGGAAAAGCTGAAGGAGGTGAAGGTCATAAAATTTTAAAGGTTAGGGACATTACTTGTACCCTAATCAAGAAGATTGTGCTTTGTAATTGAAATCGCTAAATACAATGAAGTACCATTTTATTAAAAGTGGAAGGAGGGAGGAATGGGGGGGGTGCACCCTTACATATGATGTCAGATCTACTTGTTTTTAATTTTTTCCCTTCTCTTCTGTTTCCTCTTCTTTTTACAAAGTAAGCTAAAGAGTCAGGTCTCTTGGAAAGGAAGGAGAGAGGGATAAAGGAGAAAATTTAGGTGAGGTAAAAACAAAAGACACCAAGAGAACCTTATGGGGGAGGGGGGAGAACACGACTAAGTTTTACCTAGGAGATGAATTAAGAGAACTAGCCGCTGACACACACTAGTTTTGTGGTTCTAGGCCAAAAGTCTTTACTGGGAACTTTCTATTTTGATAAAAATCACATGTCCAGTTTGTTGGTTTGTTTTTTTAAAATTTGTTTTCTTTGTGTTCCAGATACCAGGGAAGCTATGGTCAAAAGTTGTCTTTGCTTTTTTTTTTTTTTTAAACCAAGTTCTGCTCCTATGAAACAGAATGGGGGGGGGGGGGGGGGAGTAGAGAGAGAAGAGGAAAGGTGCACACAGGCAGAGAAGATACACCCGAGGAGAGATTCCATAGTATTCTAGAAATATGTGATGAGCTCTTGTCCCTGTTATATTAAACAATATATGATTAATTATCAGCAACAAAGTAGGGTTGATTATAGGGCATTAAAAGTAACAGAAAATACAGCTGGGGCCTGCTAGAAGTTGATGAATCTTGTTAGAGATGCACAGATGTACAATAAAGTAGTAAAAGCATGTCCATCTAAATTAAGTGGGAAATGAGTAAGGCTCTCAAGCACCACGGACTTTCAGAGAAATTACTTAAGGCTTATAGTTGGGATGGTCAGGAGAAGAAGCCTTATGAAGGATATAAGATAAGAACTGGGTTTTGAAAGAGGAGCAGAACTGTGAGCTGAGAGGGATGAGGTAGAGCCATTACAAGGAGGAATTTATAGACCAAGGAATGGAAAGAAAAAAGAAATCCCTCACAAATTCAAGGGACAGTAAATAGATCAGTTTATCTTTATTTTTTCAAGGACATCTAATCAATGACATTTTATAAATTAAAGAAAAGCATCTGACAATAATAATAGATTTCAAAGCATGTTCTGTTCAACTATTCTCTAGGAAATCCAAAATTACAAATCCTACCATATCTACACCCTAACACCTAGCTTTAAATAAATAATTGAAGTTGTTGGATCTCTTTGGAACTGGAATCTCCAAGCAATAATGCTAAAGAGACCCAGGAAAATTGTTCCATGTGGCTAATAGAAAGGAATTCTCTGTCAAATTCAACAAACCACTCCCTCAAAAGTTTCCACTATAACTGGTTTCCTTCTCTATAAAAGGATCTTGGTCTTTTTCACCTATAAAATGTAGCCATACTGAGGAAGGTTTTGAGAGTTAAAAAATTAGAATAGGAACAAAATATGATTTCATTGACAAAGGAAAGTACAGGATGAGGAAATTTCTTCTATCAGTATGTCTTAAGTGACCGGACTGTAATGCAGAGATTAAGTGACTTGTCAAAGGTCACAGTTCCAATATTTATGAGAAGTGGGGCAGATTTCCAGATCCATCTGAGTGAGGTCAGTTTTCTAATATAACACAAAGACTTAGAAGACAAAAATGAGAATAGTAGGGTCCATGATACTACACTTTGGAGGAAGATGTTTTGTTAAATTTATAAAGTATGTAATGATTATAAAGCTCTATTAAAGGTGGAACTGGAGAAGGTTAATTAGTTGAATAAAATGTGATAAATTGGAACAATTACCCTTATATGTAGAAACAGACTCTAATTCCTGAGACTAAATGTAGGCCAACCTAGCCATTGAAAAACCAGTTCAAAGGATTCCCATGGTACTAAAACAGTTCTGGTGTTCCATTAGGGTCTATGTATAAAATCATAAACAAATGATAATTATACCTTTTAAATGTTTTTTCCTCATGAAAAATGTATTCTGAAAATTTAATGATCTTAACTAACCCCGGAGATCTTCCATATTTTTTTTTCTATCAAGAATTCTGAAACGAAATCTTGTCTAAGCGAGATAAAAGCAAGGATGTCTCTTTTTCTTCATTTAAATAATGTTAATATGAAAATTAATCAATCAACATACATTTGGTAAGCACTAATTATGTGCTAGGCCCTGTTCTAAAGGATGGGGATCCAAAAAAAGGCAATAGACAGACCCTACCCTAAAGGACTTACAATCAAATGAGGCAGACAACAAACAAACAAACAAATAAATGAATGAAGGAAGGAATGAAGGAATGAAGAAATAAATGAATGAATAGATGGATAGGTAGATAGGTAAATAAATGAATAAATATTTACACATGTGCACACACACACACGGATTTTATACATCTATATCACCTGTTACTATATGAAACAATGTATAAGTACATATGAAGAAAGAAATAATTAAGGAAGGTACCAGAAATAAGAAGGACTAGAAAAAGTTTTCCAAAGCATATAGGCTTTTGGCTGGGATTTCAGGGAAAACAGTAGGTAAAAATAAGGATGGAGAGCATTCCAGACATGGGGGACAATGAGAGAAAATGCCTGGAGCTGAGATGGAAAGTCTTCTTCCTGGCATGGTGACCTTAACATTAAAGACCATAGTATTTAAAAAAAGAGAAAAGAAGCAGATCATCTACTGCTCACAACTATGAGTATTCTTAATCTAACAACAGATAGAGGCAATTAAAAAAGCAAAAACAGGTAACTTTGGTTAAATGAAACTGAAAAGCTTCTGTACAGACAAAAGTAACACACCTAAGATAAAAGAAGTAGTAGACTAGAATAAAAAATTCATTGTATCAAATTTCTCTGATATAAGTTTTGGTTTCCAAGATATATAAGCTAAATGTGTACGTATGTACATACAACTAAAACCTATTCCCCAAGAGATAAATGACAAATGGATATGAACAGTTCTCAATAGAATTGCAAAGCATTCACTACCACATGAAAGAATTGCTCCAAATCACTAATACTAAAAGAAATAAAAATCAAAACAATCCTGAGAATTTACCTCAAAATTGTAAAAATGACCAAAATTGGAAATAATGTTAGAATGACTGTGGAAAGATAGAAAACAAAATACTATTGGTGGAGCTCTGAAAGAGTACAACCATTTCAGAAAGCAATTTCAAATTTGTGAATAAAGTGACTAAAATGTTCATACTTTTTGAACCAGACACAATTACTGGATTTATGCTCCACAGAAGCCATGAATAACAAGTCCTTATATATACTAAAATATTTATAGCAGAACTCTTAGTAATAGGGAAAAACTGGAAGCTAAGTAGAAACCCATCAATTGTGGAATGGCTAAATAAATTGTGGTACAGGAATGTAATGGAATAATACTGTCCAACAACAACAACAACAACAAAAAACCCTACTATGTTGGTGATAAATACAGACAAGGATAGAAAGAGTTTACATGAACTGATGCAGAATAGAGTAAGCAGGGCTGAGAAAAAAATACACATTGTAACTATAACAATGTAAATGGAAAGAATTACACATTAAAAAAAAATCATAAAGATTAAGCAGAACCCATGTTGAAATGATATGACTACACCCTTAGCTCACACTACACATGTTTGGGGGTTCTTTAAATGTAGCAATCAGTTGTGCTGATTTTTTTTTAATCGTTCTAAAACTTATAAATTGTTAAAATATGTGATGGCTCTCTAGGAAGGGGACAGATAACTGGGCTAAATATAGTGATTCAAGAAAAAGAAGATATAAATGAAATCTCCTTAAAAATGTAAGAAAAGATTTAGAAAGAGAAAGCAAAACTATAAATGTTTAGTGATGCGATAATAGACAAGCGACATCTAGACCAAGTTAGTATGAGATATTTGAGAAAGGGGAAATCATTTTTCCAGTGTGGGGAAAGGTACTGGGAGAGGATTCACTTTGATATTCAAAACATGTTTTCAGTCATTCTATATACATTTCTCTTTCGACTTAATTGCTCAGCTGACATCTTATTAAAAAGGCTCAGTATCTAGTATTTTTTAATATGATTTCTAACACTGACATCTGTTTGCAAATATTACAACATTTAGAAAGTTTAAAATGTGTATTGAGATTTATTTAAAAGGCATAGGTACCACTGGTCTGTCAGTGTATTTATTTAAACATGAAACACAACTATAATGTAATTCAGCAGCAACTCATCATCCAATCATGAGAAGCAATGAAAGGAAAAGCCAACAGAAAGTTTCTTGATGAGAGACTCTCTTAAGCCAGTTCACCCTAATAACATTTAAGAATGAAACTGGAAGGGAGTTAATGGATATAAATAGAAAAGACCTATTAAGACTTCTATAACAAATGACTGAGAGTGGAGCCACCATGACCTTGATGTGCTACATAAGTAAGAAGAATAAAACCAGAAAGAAAAAAGGACAAAGTTGTCAAGTGGAGCTGAAGAAGCCTTAACAATGCTTAAAGAGTGGGAAGTGACAATTGTAGCAGCATTAAGGAGTCCATTTTCAAAGTACTTTTGGGGATATGACACTGGGGGAGGGGGGAATGGAGTTGTACCAGCCTCCTCCTCCCAAAAGGATCAAACTTTGTTATTCTTGTTATTGTTCAGCCATTTTCAGTCCTGTCTGACTCATCCTGACCCCACTGGGGGTTTTCTTGGTGAAGGTATTGCAGCGGTTTGCCATTTCCTCGTCCAAATTATTTGACAGATGAGAAATTGAGGCAAACAGGGTTAAGTGACTTGCCCAGGGTTACACAGTTTAGTAAGGGTCTGAGATCGGTTTTGAGTTCAGGAAAAATGAGTCTTCCTGGATGCAGGTCAGGTGCTCTATCCACTGTGCCACCTGACTGCCCAGAAATAATCCTAGCAACATGTTCATTTATAAGCTCAGGGTAAGAATTTTAAAAATCTAACAGAAACAGTCTCCCTTAAAAGGGGCTTATGGTCCTAGAAGAGTCACTCTAAAATAAATTCATATAAACAGCAATGGATTTTCCCATAGAATGTAATGATGATACAGGTAATGATATCTAAAACTTAGGACAGTGACCACCAACAGGAAAATTAAATAAACAATTTTGTCTTCTGAAACCATCATAAAAATCATTTCAAAATCTGAAGTCTCTAATAGATTATAAGGGAGCATTTCCTCCTTTGGAGATAAGAGCTCTGAAACCCAGAAAAGTTAAGATAATTTTTCAAGGAAAAAAAAACCCTTAAAGTCACTAAAAGAAGGTAGAAAGGACCCCCAGTGAAATGGTCGAGTTTAAGAGAATGATTACAATAGGAGCCACTGAGATACTATCTTTGAAAAAAGTAACAAAAAAAGTAGTATATTTATATTGCAGAGATTTTGTTATTGTTAACAGTAAGACAAAACTAATAATCATAATAATTTCAAATGCTTCTCTGAATTTTGGCAAAGTTGACTTTACCATCTTTATCTATAAATTAGCAACAACATATAAAACTCTCCAAAGATTCCTTATTTCTTTCTTAGAATTTTAAGTTCAAATAATTTTGTTTGTGTGTTTTGGGAGGATAGGGAGAAAGCAGTGCTACTAGGAGCAGAGCTGACAAAGCCAAGAAATTAAAAAAAACAAACCCTCACCCCAAATTTATTTCTTTAAAGATCAAGACCAGAAGGGTGACTATATACACATCTATAGACATACTCTCACACCAATACAATATTATTGACTATTAACAGTAGGCACTGAATTTGTTTTCTAAATAAATTTAGAAATTTCAGAAAGAGAAATATTTAGTACACAGACGTAAATGTCCAAAACAAATAAGGAAAAGGAAAACCTAGACAAAGTCATATACTTGAACTTTTATTTTTTTAAGGGAACTTCCAGGTCTTTGTATAAAGAAGTCCTTTGTAACATCAAAAGTAGGCACCCTGGAACTTCCCCCACACCCTTTTGGCACTAGATTTGCCTAATTTAATTCCACAACCCCCAAATTAGTTGTTATTAAAAAGAGAATTCAGCCTCCATAAGAGTTGAATTTTAAGACTATGAAGATGACCTGGAAGTTCAGTTAAAAAACAAAAGCACAGTCCTTTTTGTGATGGGTCAGACTGTGAGAGCTATTGGCTACAGTAATCTTCAGTTAATACTTCTGTTTACCCAGCTAGTCTGAAGGATTATGGAAATGAGTTCACAAGGGCTGACCCTCTAGGTTTATTAAATATTCAATGAATATTCTGTATGCATGCTGGGCATTAAATAAAAAATGGAAAATATAGTAGACTACCATATGTGAAATACTTCAATACTAGAGAAGCAATATTTTAAATAATTTATTTTAAATCATTCTGTCAGATATCACAACATGAAAATTATATATTAAGGGCATAACCTTAAGTTATCCTATCAAATATTTAGATTCATATCAGACGTTAATTTAGCTTGTTTTCCCTTGGTTTAATTTTGTTTATGTTATTCGTAAGCCCTGAAAAGTTATCATTAACCTCAAAATACCAGATTTTTCATCACCTCACTGTAGCAGGGCATTTAAAACTGAGGCATAACATGTTGTTTTGTCTACATGATATAAAGATTTAAATTAAAAAAAATTAAAAGCAGCTAATGGACTACCAGAATTTTATACATATATCTAAATATTTGGTAATTACCAGAATAACAGGCTGAATTTTACATTTTCAAATCAGTTCTTCAGCTTTATGTAACTCGCAACATTTTGGTCTTGAAAGTGGGAATTAATCACTGCCTCTATGTACCCCAACATTTCCATCACCATTCCTCATCCAAACAGAAAATGACCCCATTTTCCAAAGCAAAAGCTAATAACTATACCACTTGCTACAATTAAGAAATTATGACAAGAAAAAATTCTTTACATCCTCAAGTCACTTCACAGTTGCTGTTAAGGTAAGCTCAATGAACTTGTACAATAGAACCAGTTCGTGAAAAATAGCCTGTCATAGGTTATTTGACATCATAATGTTGAATGTTTGTCCGCAATTTGCTTAAGTAACTACTGAAAATGACGCTGAAATGGAGAACTACAGATTGCCACTTAATAGCTACCACTTGAGGCAACTCAAATTTAAATGTCACTTATCAGTGACCTCTTTTTTTTCTTTCCCTAATTATCATAATCAAATGGATCATGAACCAAAGAAAGAATCAAATGGGATGCTGTACCTAAAGCACATTGCAAATGTTAAAGCGCTACAGAAATGGGAGTTATGATTGTAATCCTTGCAACATCTGACTGCCCCTGCTCCCCTTAATGGAAGCACAAAAAAGGAAGTATTAGGTCCTCTAATTCTGGAGTCAATTCAAAAGGATAAAAATGGAATTTCTGAAGTTCTAAGTAACAGAATCTTAAGGTTAAATGAGAAATGCTTTTGTTTTGATTCATCAAATCCAACTGGCTAAACTAACGAGTCCCAGTTAACAAACTACAGCAAACTACACACCTTGAGTCCAAAGGCAGCATCCTCCGAGGCCAAGACTTCAACCTGCAATTATAAGGAGAAAAATCATTTAGGAACTAACAAAAATCTTCTCTGAGCCTAACTAAGCACAGAACCCAGAGCACAGACTTAGTCTGGCACTAAGAATTCTGAGAGAGCTTGTAACCTGGCAAAAGGGAAAGGAGTTGAATAAATTCAGACACCCAGGAATGAAGTGTGTGTGTGTGTGTGTGTGTGTGTGTGTGTGTGTGTGTGTGTGTATCCCAGTCTTTTCAAGGACTGAATGTGAATGAAGACACTTTTGAATTTAGGCAAAGGTTCCATAGCCCCTTGGCTTTGGTTGTAACAGGGGAAACTCCTACTAAAGGAAGAAGAGCTTACTCTAATGTATCTGAGTCACTGATACCAGTTGCCTAGAAGAACAGAGAAAATCAAGGTGATTTATCTACTACCAAAACTGTCTAGGAGAAGGATCGGTACCATTTGAATATTTGCTATCCGACAGCAAAATCAAAAAGTGTTCAATATGTTCTTTTACCTTTGCAATGATATGGAATATAAGTGTTATTAATTGGGATTCATGCTCCATGAAAAAGTTTCATCACACCTGAAAACTAACCAGTAGTTTCTTGTCCTGCCCTGAACAAAGTAGCCTGTCCTGAAACTCTGGAATGCTGCAGAGCAAGACTTCCTAAGACAGAAGCTAGAAAGGCAAAGCCAAAGAAAAAGCTGGTAGGTAAGATGCAGAGCAGGCAGCTAATAACAGTATAACTGAAATTGCTCATGGGTTGTCTTGTGAGTTAGAAGACAATTCATGAGCTGATGGAACTAGGAGGAATAACAGCTGTTCTTTTGCACTATAGCCTTCTTGTTTGGTGGATAAGCTTATTTTTTTTTTAATTCAAAAGAGAACTAGTGCACATAAGGAGGAAAGAAATGTTAAAAAAAATGAAATGCTTCAAGGGTTTGCATGGCAAAATTTGGTCTGAAGTAGTAGGTTTCAATATCAGTCATAAACCTTTTAGGAATACACACGTAGATAGATAGACAAACAGCTGTCAGTTTCTACCATGTCAAAATATCTCCATACGTTTGCTATAAAACAAAATTGGATTCTCTCCTAAAGGAAAGGAAATAAAGAGGTAATCATTCCACTAAGAACTGAATCCAGTTGGAAAGTCAGTGGTTAAAACAAAATACAGAAACAAATCAATTATAGACTGGGTTTGTGTGTTTCTGTCTTTTTTATTTTGTAAGTGTTTTCCTAAAAGCTATGAGGATACAACTACCTGACGGGTAGTAGTGAAAAGTACACAATACTCAAAGAGAATGTGACTTAGGTAAAGAGCAAAGTCAGAAGGAACATTAGATAAGAAGAAATGGATTCAGTAATCACATGTTGCAGATGTATCCTGCTAAAGATTAAATTGCTTAACCAATGGACACCGTTAACAGTAAAGCAGAATAATGAATAATATTTGTTTACATTTCAATTCCCAAAGCTAATTATTTAAGTCTAGAAACCATGCTTTGATACTATGCCCTTGGTAAATAACTATTTCAATTATGAAAGTACCTTTGAATTGAATGAGTCTAAGATTCCCCACTAGGTAGTCAGGTTTATTCAAGCTATGAACACACAGATTAAAAGTTTACACAAAAGAAAAAATAATACATTTAAGTCTTTTCCACTGTAGAAAGTAAATGGCATCCAATTCAACAGTATCTACCCTATAATCTTAAGACAGCGTACCAGTGTTATAAGTAGAAAATCAACACGGACTTAGTCCTCAAGTAACACAGAATTTCCTAGAGGAATTAGATATACACAAGTAACTATAATGGAAGTAAAATGTTTAAGAAAGGTTAAGCAGAGAAATTCAGGTAGGGAAGGCTTGGTTCTGCAAGGAAGATAAATCAAAATTATGCAAGAAAGAGGCCCCTAGGGTAGTTAAACCTGGAGAGAAGGGAAGGATTGTCTCTGTGATGGCTCCCAGTGCCATTTCCAATCAGTTGACAAGTCTTGTCTACAACACCTTGTCGACACAACACATCTTTCCAATCCATTCCCTTCTTCTTCATTCACAAAGTCACCACTCAAGTGCAGGCTTTCCTTTATCCTTCAATCATTCTTTCTAATCATACGCAATTGTCTAAATCTTCCAGGCCAGCCTTCAATGAAGGTCCATCACACATGCTGAGAACTCTGTTCTAGGCCTCTTAATGTGGATGATGTCAAAGGAACATATTACCTATCCAATCACTGGTCCTTGCTCTTGACACATGACAAGGCCACGGTCCTGACATTATTTTTTTACCTTCATTGTATACCATGAAACCTGCCCTTCTTCCTAACTTTATTTCTATTGAGGTTCCACAACCCTTCCAATAACCTAGGATTGAAACTTGACAATCATTCTCAATTCTTCCTTCTCTTACACCATTCACATACAATAATAAAGTTGCCATATCTCAATGATTTAACTCCACAATCTTTCTCTCATCCATCCACTTCACTCCATTCACACAATAACCATGCTAGTTTAGACCCTTATTTCCTCCTACCCAGATTAAAGCAACTGGATCTCCTCCTTCAAGTTTTTTCCCTTGTACCCCTACTCTACACAGCTACGAAAATGATACCTCTAAAACATCAATCTAGGGCACTACTTGATTGGAGAAACTACTCTTTCTATCTTGCCGCTAAAAAATTATACAAACGTATCTGACTTTTAAAGTCCTTTAATAATTTGCCTCTATGTTGCATTTCCAAGATTTTTGGGGTACTACTCTTTATCACCATGTATTCTACATTCCAGTCAAAATGGTCTAATTTTGTCATTCCCTCATACACAATATTCACTTTTCTACCCTGACTCACATTGCCTTGCATGCCTGAGATGCACTCCTGTTTTTGTCTCCACCTATAAGCCTAACTTTCTTCAAAATCAAGTTAAAGAGAATCCTCAGTACGGACTTCTTTAGATGTCTACTTCCCCCACCCCACACTTTATATATATTTTGTATGTATTTTATTTCTATTTTTACGTATATATAGTATCATTTCCCCCAGTAGAATAGAAGTGCCTTGCTTGGGGTCAGGGATTGTTAACACAAGGCTGAGGTAGATGTTTGATTAAACCCATTCCAGAACTGTGAGACCTGTGGGTAATGGAGCAAAGATGACAGTAGACAGGCCAAGGTCAATTATTGGTTACATCTCAAATATAGCTGGAATGAACAATATTCGAAGGGGAAAAGTTAAGAAATTAAGGTGGGAAAAACAAGTTGGAAGTCAGGTAATGGAGGACCTTGAAAGTCAAAACACTTTGTAAGGCAAACGTTTGATAAAATAACTTTCGGTCTTATGGAAAGGATGAAGACATATGAATTAGACAATAATATAATCGAGTTGATTCTATACTTGTTGGATGCTAGATTCAAAGTAGTTGTTGCTGGTTTCATGTCAACATGGCAGGAGATCCACAGTGGAGTACCCCAGGGCTATGTGCTCAGTCCCATGCTATTTAACCTTCTTATCAATGTCTATGAAAAACGACATATATGGCATTCAACTGAAAGGGATGGTCAAACACAATGGAATAGAGAATCAGGATTCAAAAGGATTCTGACAGACTAAAGGGCTGGGGTTGAAATTCAATAGGATTAAAGGTAAAGTTTTTTTTTTTCCTGGAAAAAAACAACAAAAAAGAAACTAAGCATGCCATAAGTATAAAGTGGGGAAGGCATGGATAGACAGAACTGTTCAGAAAACAAAACACAGGTGGTTTAGTGGACTGCAAAGCTTAAAATTAGGCAATAGTGTGTTTATGGCAGTCAAAAAAACTTTTCGCCAAAAAAAATGCTGTGGCTCATTTAGGCAGAGTCAAGGCAGTGGCATAGAAATAGGAGAACTCTGCGAGCTCCTCACAATACCACCTCAATTACCTATAAAATATGACTCTAAACAAATTTTAAAGCTCCAGAGTCCACAAAAAATGATGGAATAACAAAGCTCCGGCTGAAGGCAGCCTGGCAGGTGGTCATCACAGTGCCCTGGAAGCAGCAAAATGCCGTGATGTTAGTTACTATGAAGAGGGGCATAACTTCCAGGAACATGGAGTTGATACCATATCCTTGTCAGACTTCATCTAGAACACCGGTTCTCAACCTGTGGGTTGCAACCCCTTTGGGTGTCGAACAGGGTCGCCTAAGACCATCGGAAAACACATATTTCCAATGGTCTTAGGAATCAAAACACTGCTCCTCTATCTGTCTCCAGGTGGGTCTGCCCATATGCAGATACGCCCAAATATATGAGTATTAAAGGGTCATGGCATTAGGAAGGTTGAGAACCACTGACTAGAACACTGTGGTCCGTTCTGTGCACCACATTTTTAGAAAGATAATATTGGGGATGCAGGAAGGTAACAATGATGGGGGTGACAGTTCATGCCACAGAAGAAGTCCATTCAATTGAAGGAATTAGAAATGTATCACACAGAAGGGGCCATGATCTTCAAGTTAACTTGATTTGTACTTGATTTAGCCCCAGATGGTACAATAAGATGGAATGGGTCAAAGCTGTAAACAACCATATTTAGGATTAATGTCCAGAAAAACTTCCTAAGGGTTAGAGCTAGTACAAAGAGGAAAAGAATGAGCTTTCTCAAGAGAGATGTGTACAGTCTGAAACTTCGAAGGAACAATTAGAGAAGAGAGTCAAAAAGAGGTAATAAGGACTAAATTAAAAGGTGTCCTTGGGAATAAAAAGGAGGGAACAGATCCTAAAGTTTTCCTGGAGATTGAATCCACAGAATTGGAAGAAAGGAAAAGTCAAGGATAACTTAAGTTAAGTTTCTAGCCTGGTTAATTAAGAGAACGGTAATGCCATCAACAGAAAAAGGGAGAATCTGAAGGGTAGATGATTAATTTCATTTCAGACATACTGAATGTGAGGTGTCGCCAGAACTATCTAGGCAGGCATTTCTTGTAGTACACTGATTTGTAGATCTGAAGAACAGGGAACAGAGCACATCTGAGGGGGTTGTGAGGTTCCAGACGTGAATTCCTTAGGAATTCCCACTGTGGAAACTCCTGCTATCAAGTATATCTGAACTGCTTGGCAATTTATCTTTTTAATTTTAAAAATTTTTTGTTTGTTTTGGGAGGGGGAAACGCAGTGCAAATGTGGTTAAGTGACTTGCCCAAGGTCACACAGCTAGTAAGTGTTAAGTGTTAATTTGAACTCAGGTCCTACTGACTCCAGGGCCAGTGCTCTATTCACTGTGCCACCTAGCCACCTCAATACTAAATTATCTTAAAGATTTGCCTAGAGCACTAAAGAGTTAACCCAGGTTCACATAGCTGGGTCTGAGAACTCCAAACTCAAGTGTTGCTGTCTCTGAAATAAGCCCTCTAAGCCCTACTACACAGGCAGCTAAGTGACACAGTGGATAGAGCACCAGGCTTGGAATCAGGAAGACATCTTCATAACTTAAAATCAGGCCTCAAGCTTACAAGTTATATGATTCTGGGCAAGTCCCTCAATCCTGTTTACCTCAGTTTCTTCATCTGTAAGATGAGCTGGAGAAGGAAATGGCAAACTACTCCAGTATCTTTTGCAAGAAAACCACAAATGGGGTCACAGAGATTAAGACATGACTGAAACAAATGAACTACAACACTATTCCATACTGTCGGTGGAGCATGATATGCACACCACATTTATTCCTATCACTTATAGACAGATAAAGCACATTTTCAAATGCATTCAAGCTTTTTAAAATTCATGTAAAAGTATGCAATTATACATTAGCAACATAAACTTTCGTTTTATATTCTCTTAATGAAGTACAAATCAATAAACTGACATAAAAAGTGGAGTTAACTATAATTTGACTAACAAAATTATCTGAATGTGAAGTTTACAAAGGGAATTGAGGATAAGTTTAGTGATCACCATATCTTAGATCATGATTCTAATTACATATGACACTAGGAAAAAAAAAATAACAGTCATTACCAAGGATGATGAGACGAAAACAGAGCAAACATGGTCAGAGGACCAGGGTTCGAATTCTGATTATGATACTGTTTTCTGCTAGTGCGACCTTGGGCCAAATCATTTAGTTTCTTTGGGACTCAGTTTACTAAACTGTAAAAAGGAGGGATTTGAATTATAGGCCTTCTGAGATCCCTTTAGCTATGTATTATTTTTGTCTTTCTTAAAATAAAAAAGTGACCCCCCCCATGCACCACATACCAAAGAGGCATTGTCAAATTTCTAAATAAATTTTTTAAAAGTAAAAATATTGCAAGAACAAAATCTTGTGTATTGTCCTATGCTATTTTTTTTTTTTTAAGCACTGGACTAAGGTCAGGAGACATTTTCGAGAACCAACTATGTCAGGGTGGCTAGGCGATGCAGAGAATAGAGCGCTGACCTTGGAGTCAGCAGGACCCGAGTTTCAAATCTGGCCTCAGATACTTAACATACTTATTAGCCATGTGACCTTGGGCACGTCACTTAACCCCCAATTGCCCTGACTTCTCCCCTCAAAAAAGCAAAAAATAACAAAAAACAGAACCAACTGTGTTACCAACTACTTATATTATGATGATGATAATAATAATAATACTGGGCAAGTCACTTAATCACTCTGATAATCAATTTCATTAGCCAGAAAATGAGGTAGTGAATTATGCTATGTAAAGACCCTTCTAGCATTAATGTCTTGAACTTATAAACTGATTGTTTTTATTTAACGCGCAACTCTATTTCTACATTCTTTATTTTCTGCTTTTTATAAATAAGGTTGTACAGTAAGGAACAGAAAAGAACAACTGATTTCATAAACTGAATGCTAACTTCAGCTTACTATTCAAGAAATACGAAATACCACCCAAAGATTACCCCACACTGCTTCTTCAAAAGTCTACTAATGTAGGTTGGAAGGAATCCCCCTCTAGTGGGAATGAGAAGGTATTTCAGCATTCAGTTAAATTGTTCAGGTGGTATTCAGTAAACGTGGGAAAGGTGGGCTTCAGAATTTTTTCAGATTATTTTTAAAAGTCCAACAAGAAAATTAGTCAAAATTTCCCAAAGAACAAAAAGGAGTTGCCTATTATCACTTCATCAACTTAAGATTAGCAGGAAGAAAAAAAATTGTAACAAATAACCTGATAAAATTTACTTTGTAGCACCATTATAATTTTAAAAGCGCAAATGGAAAGCAGACAGTACTTTGTCAGTGGAAATAGACTGAATAAGTCTAATGGAATCACAGGGAGTTTGTCTCCATCAATATGAAAACATAATAAAGAGGCTCCAATGATGTGATATTTCAAAAACATATTAATTCAACTATATGTGATGCTTAAAAAATTAAAGATTTACTGCACAATGCAAACTTAAAAAAAAATGAGAATGATGCCATCTAGCCCTCAAATGCTTAAAAGGTATCAGGTAAGAGCATAATTAGCAAATTCCAATAAGGGTTTTTAAACAATTCCAAATACAGTAGAGATTTAAGACATCTAGTACTCGCTAATTTAGGGAGAATGATTTTCATTGGTGGTTGTGGTGTTGTTGCTACTCTTGATGTTAGCAAATGATGAGGAATAATCCAGAAGAGCGTGTGCTTTTAAAACAATTTCAGAAGATGGTGTATAAAACATGGAAAAAAGATACAGTGTCATTGGTGGAAATGATGCGAGGCTTTGGCATTTCAGACGTAGTTTTGGTCCTGTGCCCTTCTTGTAGAGGGTTATTACTGAGAGGAAAGGGGACACAGTTGGGGTATTAGCATTCTCCCACAAATATACAGCAAACAAAAACTTGTGCAACTACTGTTAAGATTTGAGTCTGATGTCTTGAAAACTAAACTGCATTCCGGGAAACATCAGTGTTCACAGGACCACAAGATACAGCTAGAATGGTAGGGTACTTGTTAACTGAACTTCATGGCATAGCACTGTACTAAGTGCTTTTATAAATTTTATCTTTTATATCCTAAAAAAAACACTATTAGACAGGCGTTCATAACTATCAAGGCAACTGAGGCAGTCTGGAAAAGTGAGTTACCCAGGGTCATACAGTTTATAAGTGTATGAGGTCAGGCTGGAACTCAGGTCTAGGAACTCCACTGTAATACTTCTAGCTAGAAGGCCATCCAGGTCTTAAGTCCTGAATTTACAAAGAAAGAACTGAGGGAATGATAGGTTAATGACCTGTCTGAACTAAAAATGAAGCAACTTTCTGGCAGTTAAAAGTGGCACAGGAAAGAAGAGTACTTGGGCCTGGAGTCAGGAAGACTCATTTCCCCAAGTTCAAACCTGGCAGGAGACACTATACGACCCTGGGCAAGTCACTTAACCTTGTTTGCCTCAGTTTCCTCCTATGTCAAATGAACTGGAGAAGGAAATGGCAGGCTACTCCAGCATTATTACCAAGAAAACCTCAAGGTAGGGTCACAGAGTCAGAAATGACTGGAACAACTGAACAACAAGAAGCAGCAGACAAAAAATGCAATCCCTGGTCCTCTGGGACTAAATCCAAGGCTATTCCCACTGCACAGCGCTGTCTTCAATAATTTAATGTATCATTAACCATTCAGAATACAGTTAAGCATCCAGCTGTAATTTTCAGGTGGTATTCATTAAACTGAAATATAAATAGAAGGGTCATTTCTATTTATTCAAAGAAAACGAGATCATCGCTTCATTTTTCTCACAGTCTTTCAAAAAGAGACTGTTCATTCAATACTACTTAGACATAAACTAGAGTAGTTATGTGAAAGGAATTCTTGAATAGGGAGAATCAGATGAAACTTTATGCTAAAGAGCAAATAATTCATTTCTTCTAGGGTCCTCTTAATATGAAAAATTAGGACATAATGACCAAGCTTTCCTCATGACAAAAGATATAGGAACAGATATGCTATCCATAAGGAAATTTTAATTCCTAAAAGAAGTTGGTAAACAAGAATGAAAAATTACTATTCACTATATCATGTTCGATTGGGAAAGAAGGAAACTTTGGATAAGGAAATTGAAGGCAGAATAGTGACTCATCCAAGGTAATACCATTAGAGAATATAGCAAAGCCAAGAATCTTGGAGATATGAGTGCCCCCCCCACCATTACATCATACTTTCCCCCTCAGTAATAATTCATTTCCTTTTATTCAATAATTAAAGTGTCTTCCTACAATCTGTAAAGCACTTTTCAAGGGTTAAATCTTTGTGAAAGAAACTTCTAAATTCTAAATTAGAAATCTGAGCTATGACTGAGCTCTTCACAGTTCTTTTGCTCTGTCCCTAAGCAGCAATAACCTTCTACTCTCCCATCTTATCATTGTGGGCAAAAAAATCCATTTAAATTTCCAAACTACTCATTAAAACAGAACTAAAGAAATGTGTAAACGCAGGAACTCTTCGCCCGGTTTCAGAATTACTTTTTTTAATTTGGAAATATACCGCACACAGTATCACAATTTTTTATCTCTAAAACTGACAGTGGGAATTTGACATTGAGAGGAGTGTGTGTGTGTGTGTGTGTGTGTGTGTATATACACTAAAGTTCTTCTATCAGTGTGTTCCCCTCACCCAAATTAAGAAAAAATACAACCTCATGAAGCTGTTGTGAAGAAAGTACATTGTAAAGCTTAAAATACTATGTAAATGTGAATTATTATTATTATATAAATCAGTTTAACCAGGGACTGATTATTGGTATTACAAAAATGATTTAAAAGTATTCTTTTGAATTACAAACTTCAACAATGAATTTAAATAACTATATTTCCAAAAATTAATTTTTAAAATATTTTCTTGATTTCATAAAAAATTTATAATGACGTAGTTCTTTATTAAACACTTACAAAAATATTTTAATCCCTTACAACCTTTACACAGAATGAGTGAAAATGAATGACAAAGCATGTATGAACAAGCAAGCAAGTCAACCCCTAACGTCAAGGACCTGACATCCATATAGAAGAAAACAACACAGCTGAAAAGAGGGGAAAGAAAAGAGGAAAGCTTTATGACACAGCATGACCAGAAACTGGTATGGTGGACCTGGATCTGAATAAATTAAGTGAATGATCACCAATCAGGGATCTGGAGTCCCATGGGTAAGTATTAGTGGGAGAAGGATGGAGAATGTCAGAAAGGGTAGCCAGGTGGAGTATTCTCCATTTATAGATGTGAAGAATGAAGCTCAGAAAGCTTAAAAAAACTGCCCCAATTTCCAAATTAGGGAGTTAATCTCAAAGCTGGAATCAGAACCAAGTATTTCACCTCTTAGTTTAACATTCCCTTACACACCTTGAAAAACCAGATTTGACACAACTATCTTTCAAGGTTTTGGTTTGGGGAGAGTGGCACTGAAACTCCTCAACAATTTAATTTGTACTTTTAATTGAAAGCTGGAAGCTAGGAAAAAAGAGTTGAGTCAGTCAAGTAAACAAGCATTTATTGAATGTCTGATATATGCCAAGCGCTGTCCTGAACACTGGGGATATATAAAAAGGCAAGAAATAGTCAACAACAACCCATCGGTTTCTGCTCTTCAGGAGCTCATAGTCTAATAATGGGAGAGACAATGTGCAAAGAGCTATGCGCAAAGCAGATATATACAAGATCACCTGGAGATAATCTCTGACAGAAGTCACTATGGTGAAGCAGGACTTTTTCTGGGTCAAGTATGTCCAAAAGAAAGAAACTATGTTGATAAGCAACAAACCTGACCATAGTCTTGAGGCTAGGAAAAACAAGAGTGAAGGAGCAGGGATGATATGTCTTTGTGTCTAATAAATTCAAGAGAGGAAATTCTATCAATAACTATATGAAATTCCAAATCTGGCTCCGTGGGAGCTTATAACTTACAAGAGGCAGGTCTTTTACCCTTTCTTCCCAAGATTTAATCAAATAGTTGTCACCTGCTGCCTAAAATGAATTAAAGAATCTCCAAACGCGAAAAATTGTCATTAAGAATAATTTAAAAAAATAAAACCAAATACATTGCTATTAACAGTAGTGTCTTGGCGTTGCTATAGATGTCAGTAATACATGAAGAAGGGCCCTTTCCACATTGGGGATGTTTTAAAAATTATTTCTAAGCATGTTAAACAGGAAAAGTGGCCAATAATTAGTCCATAACATCTCTAAGATCACTAACATTTGAGAATTTAGGAAAATAAATTTCAGGGCAAGCAACTAACTGCCTCTTTTGTGAAATTCATCCCCCTATTGCTCAAACTGAATTATCAAATCTGAATTCTAGAAACTGAGGCAACTGCTTGGTTTTTTCCTAATTTTTATAAAAGGACTGGAAAGCTTTTCAAGAAACCATATAAAACCTTGCTGGCATACTACTCTTGCTTATTAATTCTCTTTATTTTCCTTATTAGTGTGTACAGGCAATACAGCAACTCCAGGACACAGGGTGTTGAAACAGCTCTGTATTTGGTTAGCTGGTAGTAGAAAGAACATACAATGGTCTCTTATACTATTTTATTTTGCTTAGTAGAATAAATACTATCTGAATATATCTAACAACAGAAAATATTGCATGCCCACTAAATAAGTATGAACAGTGATCAAAGAAGAGACAATTTTGTGTGGTAAGTTGGCTTTGATGCCCAAAAAGGACTGGGTTTACTTCTGGCTCAGGCATATACTGGCTATGTGACCTTGGGCAAGTCACAGCCACTTAAAGCTCTAACTCTAAGGGGCAGAGAAAGTGTAGGCTTTCACTGATAAAGGAACTTGCTTCATCCTGAATTCCTCAATAATGATGAAATCACAGGTCCAGTCTTAATCCTAACTAGCCAAATGGAACAAAGTAACTTGAAATCACTTAATTTTTCACACCTCAGGCATTGGGGTCCAATACAAGGGATCCATATCTGACTGGATTCCACTGTCTACTATTTAGTATTATTCCTTTCTCAATAGGCTAGATTTCTTTTTTAATAATATGCATTATTATGTAATATGTATTAATTAATAATTGTAATGTAAATAATTAATATGTAATAATATTATAATAATATTTAATATGTGCTTAAATAGCACATATTAAACAGCTACTAAGTTTTCAAGACCCTAGCACTACACTAAGCAATAGGCTGAAAAAAACAAAAATGAAATATGCCCTTTGAGCACATAGAAAACAGGTAAGGAACTTGTTAAAACTGTTACACACACACACACACACACACACACACACACACCTACCTCTTGAGAGCCCTTGTGGACTTTATACAGCAAATAGAACTTAGTCTACCTCTGGGGAAGTACCCAAGACATTTATAGTACAGAGTAGAAAAGAAAATGCCTTGGTACAGTTAGAGGTTGAGTGACATAGAGGACTCTAGGGGGCAATGAGGAGGCTAAGATGTCCCTATAATCTCATTCCTGAATCACGATTTTGGCACCATGAAGAGATGGAATCTCTGTCTATGAAGGACTCTCATTCAGCGTACAATAACTGAGGGGAAATCACACACATTATTTGGACAACCAACCTGTCTTTTCCATCTTTCAGAGCCTACATAAGAGTATACTTTCTTCAAATGGTCAGGAAGAAAAATGAAGACTATCAAATAATCCCCAATATAGAGTATGTAAACCATTATAACCTGAGTAATTATTACATAGATTCAAATGTTAGAGGATTAAGGCATGTCCATGAAACAATAACTACATACAGTGAAGGCCTAAAAGATCACACACAAGAATCAGCATAAGACTTGTCCTTCAGTGCCAGGGATGTTTAATTAGGCTTTAACTGAAAACAGATGGTCTTACTATTTACAATAACCAGTCTTGTTGAATCATTAAAAAAAAAAAGACTAAGGTTTCTATAAAGAAGATCATCACTCGCATTTATTTTTCTGAAAGTTGTATATGCGAAATTTTACAGTTCTTCTACAATAATATTTCCCACATTTGTAGTCAGTATCTTCCTCCATACGTATTCATTTAAAAAATTCGGTTTTCAAGTTAAGATTTGTAATTCTTTTAAAGATTCTCCACAATCAGCCACAAATAAAACAAGGCTTTCATTAAGAAAAAAATAAATAAATAAAGGACTATTCCCTTGGCCCCTAAGAATACTGTCAAAAATAATTTAAAATCTGAGGTAGTACCATGTTAGCACCTTGGATGTATAAATGGCATTATAGACAATTCCTGGCTATTACAGGGATGAGAGGACAATGACAGTCGCAATTTGTCCAAATTTTGTAAACATGAATATCTGAAACATTAAATGTTTCTTGGCTTTGAGTATTTTCAATTTTAATAAATGCTTTAATTGCATATAATTCTATAATATTTTAACCAATCTTTGTCTCTTTATTCACATATCAGGGATTTTTAAAGCAAAATATCTCAACAGTCTCTTCTTTAACACAAATAGTTTAAGACTGTCTTCTTTTCAATTAGTATAAAATTCTTTAAAAGGGGAAACATAGTCAAACAAACTTTGAAAAAGCCACATTTATTCTAATGACTAAGTAAACAATTAAAGACACACTCACAAGGGCACCCTGTGTCACCTTGTCAGTGAAGTTCCTTCCAAATAATGCCCCCTTTTCTAGAGTTTTCTGTCACTTAGATTACAAATAACAAACATAAAAGGTTTTGAGAAATTCTTTTGTGATGTAGATACCATACAGATATATTAGGTAAAGTGAAATAAACATTAATAGCACAGCTAGGTGACACAGTGGATAGAATGCCAGGCCTAGAGAAAGGAAGACTGGTCTTCTTGAATTCAAATTTCCCTTCAGATACTGACCGGCTATGTGACCACAGACAGATCACATGTCCCTGTTTGCCTAACATTTTTCATCTGTAAAATGAGCTGCAGAAGGAAATGGAAACACCATTCCAGCATCTTTGCCAGGAAAATCCCAAACTGTGGGTCATGAAGAGTCAGACATGACAGAAACCACTGAATAACAAAACAATAATAAATATAAAGGATATGTAAAGACACATCATGGACACAAAGATTGATAATAGATTAGATGAAGCTGAAAATGTCCCTTGACAGTTGAAATTATATTACGATATTTTTTTTAAATCCTTGAAGGAAGGGAGAGAAGGTGGGTGGAAAGAAAAGACGTTAAAGTCACTAAATCAAAGAAAAACATGGCAGAAGACTCCTTCACAAAATGATGGTTACAGAAGGAACTCACATAAAGGAGAGGCTCAGCCTTGTGGACGGGTATTCTAGGGTGAGAAAGTCAAAGCAGTTGTTTCCTATTCCAGTGCAAGGATGCCCCAGTATGTAAAAGTATGTAGATTAAAACTTACATGTAGGCCTTATAATGTTTGGTGAGTTGGTTTGTTTGTATTATGATTGAAGTTTGGAAGTGGGAGAAATGGTTTTAATAGGGGTTAGGCTGAAATATTTCCCTTCTTGATTATGAGAAATTCTACCAACAAATTCACTTTAAGAAAATGTGCATCTTAGTTTCAACTTCATATATTGTCAAACTAACTCTGAACAAGTATTTGCCCCAAGTAGACTCCAAAAGTTCCTAAAAATTCTCTGATGACCTTCTATTAATGCTGTAAGTATATAAAGCACATTATGAGATTTTATTTTGTTATAACTTCAGAATGAAAAGTCATGTCATCACTTAAGATTAAGAGAACGAATGACTAAATACAGTTAAAATTTAATCTCAAAGTTTTGGAATAAGTCAACTTTTGTTCAAAGCAGGAAATATTTCAAATAGGGTCAATGTGGAAGGATTAATGTTTTGAGTTAACCTATAAAAAGAAGGAAGGAGCTACCAAGTGAAGAGAAGCATGAAGGAAAAGTGTTCTAGCCTCAAGATCAAGATTCTAGTTCTAGCTCCGCCATTTTTAGGTTAAATTATCTCATGTGAAACCTTTGTTTCCTTATCCTTAACCAAAGCTGCAGACACTGTGGTGGAAGATATGTAAGGGCCATATAGATTGGCTTTATATAACTTAATCATTTCTTAGTCATTTCCAGTTTATTTCTATACAAATCCTAATTCTGGATCAGAAGGTTTCACTCTGACATGTCTGTTCCTTATTGTGATACTTACTCCTTTGTCTTCTTTCATGAAAATAAGGTATTTCTTTTTAGGAGAAACAGGACACCAAGGAAGAGATAAGCAAAGAAAAAAAAAAAGACTAAGATAAAGACTTAAACAGGGCGGGTAAAAGGAGAGTTGCAGTTGATGATGATGATGAAGGTTGCAAGGATTTATATAGCATTTTAAAAGTTTGCAAATCTATTTTTATCGTAACTGATCTTTATGACAACCATATGAGGCAGTACTAGTATATTATGACCACTTTACGCTTAAGGAACCAGATTTTCCCAGGACCACAAAACTAGCTAGTTGTAGGAAAAATTCAAGACAATAGTACGCTAAAAGACAAGCTAACCTCTCAATTCCCACACAGCCACTCTCCAAAGGGGGAAAAAACTCTACATGAATTTATCTTATAAAAACAGATTTTATTAAGAGATTGTGTAAAAGGGAAAAGGTTAGGAAACACGGACTGGTTCTGTTGGAAATCTTTTACAACTTGAATTTATTTTAAGTGTATATCTAGACTTAAAAACTGACCAACATTAATTCTTTAGAGAAGTACCTTACATCTTTCAAGTATCGCTAGTCTTTAGCACTCTAGAAATGGGTATGGGTATCTTTGTACACCCAGAGAATTAATTAAAAACACTTAGCTCTCCATTCTAGAATTGGGGATTGGTTGGCTGGAATTTCCTGCTACAATTAAAGAGAAACAAAGTTGAATAGCAAGGGGGATTGTAGCTAGCCCAAAGGAGAAGGCAACTACTTCACTGGCACTCACTTAAAAAAAGCAAGTGCCCTTGATCTGCAGATCTGCCTTACTAAGAAAACTGCTTCATATCAAGGACCACTTCTTTTATCTACCTGAGATAGCACCCAGAATACTGCAGGCTCTTAGATGTTAAATAGCAATGTGAGAGATCATTGGGTAGGAAGATCATTGACATGTAATTTCTTCCCTTCCCTGAGGAACAAACTCCAAAAGGATGAGTGATCCTCTTAGTCAAACCCCAAGCAACGCTATTTGGCAAAATCAGGTCAACTTTTTTCTTTAGGGGGAATACATTAAAAGAAAATCTTAACAATTGTCCTAGAGGAGAAAAAAGACAGTTAATTTTTAAATTTACTTGCATAGTATTAAAAGAACTTTCTACTTATAAAATTTCATTATATGGTCATTTTTTTCATGCCTGTTTTTAAAGGCCGGAAGTTTAAAATGAACTTCTATTGTTGGTTAGAATGTCTTTCAATCCTCTATTATTTTGCTCTGCAATTTGTTCAGGATCAACTACTACATACACAAGTGTTTCACAGATTCCTAGATTAGAGTTGAATTTTTCAATATGACAATTTTAAAAGATTGGCTAATTTTCAGTGGGCTGATAAGAGTTTGATTTTTTTTCTATGCATGAATAACAGTGGGTTTCTTTGTTTAATATAACATTTAAAAAACACTAAAATTTAAAGATAAAGGAGATGTGAGAAAATAGCAAACTGTCAACACAACAGTGGTATGGACCCTTTCAGTGTGTATTCAGAAAGAAAATAAGACCCAGTTCTCTAACTCTGAAGCACATCACAAAACGGTAGAGAGGACCTTCCCTCACCACACTCTCCAACTCAGATCTCTGTAATGCTGTATTTAAAAAAAAAAAAATTAATGTACTCTAAAGAGAGGTCTAGAAAACCCATCATTTTGCCTCTTGTTTTCCATTGTTGGAGCTGGGAACTGAGTCCCAATTATATGAATGGTGGTCTGAGAAAAGCAGTAGACAGACTTTATATCATAAAGCTCATTTTACTTGGGATGTAATGGAGGATTTGAACTGTGCTCTCTAAGGTGAAAGGCTAAGGCTTTAATCTCTATGTTTCTCAGTCCATGCAGGCCTTTTCAACACTTCTGAGAAATGTGGACTCTGCTCATGCATACAAATGCTTTACAGCTTTTCCCACAAAAGGTGCTTTTTTGAAATAAACAATGTACAACTGAATTTAAAAGGAAACCAGTCACTGACAGATTTAGCCATAGTTCATTTATGTCATGTCTTACTAAGAGTTTACAAACAGCTGTCCCAGGCATCTCCAATGGGTGCAATTTTTGTCTAGACATGGGAAATCCAAGCTACTGCTAGGCCAACAACATAAACACAGGAAGGTCTTCAATTCATCATTTCATTAATAGGAACACATCTAATGATATAATAGGAGTGTTGGAAGAAAGCTGATTTCAGTTCCTGAAACAGTTTAATTGCATGTCTTTGTTTTCATGCTTAGACAAAGCTATGGAACCACACATAGTTCCAAAATGGATTTCAGTGCCACATCAGACTGCTTAAAACCTCTGTCCCTTCAACTTATGAGCTCTCAAGTTCAATGACAATAGGGTACCAGGCATATGCCTCCACTTAGATGTAATCTGAGCTCAGTGCTCACATGACTACATTTATAGCATAATCACTCACACTAAGCATTTCTTGAAATGGGCAAATTGGCTAGAGAGGGATAATACTTATATACTGGTATGGCATCAGATAGCTAAAGTACACCTTCAAGAGTTACTGTATCTTCTTAGAAACTGAGGCAAGAAATAGTTATGGAAATAGGTATATTGCATGTGTAAGGTCCACTATTTTAGGGTTATGGCATATTTCTATTGTTTTAAAACCTATGTCATAGTATAAAATGACATCTTTTACAAATATATTAAAAGAGAAATCATCTCAAACCAACTTTAACCAGTGGGGGTCAGTGTAACAGTAGAGTATTTAGGTTAAGTAGTATCAAAAAGAAAAATAAAAGGCCATATATAGGTGAGATTGCAAGCAACATTTAGGTTTCAATCTCTAACTCAAATCTTTGGGCAATGTGAAGTTGTCCTTACAGATTTTCAAAAAGCTCAACTATAATCACTTAACAATTGGATGTTTTATTTTCAGGTTTGTAAGCATATCTTCTGAGATATGGAATTCAGGCTTTCCACTTAATTCAGAATTCTGAGTGTCAGAGCTAAGAGGCTCTGTGGACCCCAACTTATTAACCTGTGCCAATTTAACCAGTATTACTCCAGAGGTTCAAAATCCTAAAAATAGACGCTAATCTTTTCATATTGAAGACAGCTAGTAAGCCCCTCCCCTGTCACATTTGCCACTCATCTTCATTACTTAGGTAGGAAGAAAATGTATACTTCTGTCCTAGTATACACCTCATTGCTTATTTATGTCTCCTCACGTGAAAATATGAATGAATGAAAAAAAGCATTTCTCAAGTCAGTCACCTTATGGACCCATCTCAATTTAAAATGAAAGTCATCAATGTCCTCACCACTAAACAGCAATGATCCAAAAGAAATTTCTAAGTGACTCAATTAAAAAAAAAAGTTCTTACATATTAATACATACATACTAAAGCATCTCCCAAGTTTAACCCTGCACATTCAAATGCCCAGCAAATATCCTATCAAATATCTCTATAACTTGACAAATTTTATTCTGATTTTGAAAAAAGCAGTGATAACTAACAGCCCAATACTCTCTTAAATTTGGTTTCACAATTCACCACCTAATTTCTCCACCTAATCAGAGTTGGTGAATTAATTCAAATTTACATTCACCTAGTGACCTTTGTTTATACACCCCAAACCAAGTTTACTGGCATTCATGAAACAAATTAACATCAGGAATATAACCAAAAAAAGACTTGACCTAATTTCTAAAGTACCAATTTATATTATTTGGGGGCAGGATCAGAAGTGTTAACAACTTTGCTCTGAATCTGTATTTCAATTCCAGGGGGTTCTCTAGTAAACTGCCCCAAACTATAAAAATAGATTTTAAAATCAAGTTCTGTATTTGCATTTGCAACTTTACATTGTCTTTGGTGGGGGGTGGAGTAGGGGTAAGTAGGACATTTTTCTTGCTGTTTCTTCCCCCTTTTTGTACCCCCAGGGCTTAGCTCAGTACCTAGCACATAAGAACTTTAATAAGTGCATGTTGATTGATTGCAACTGTAGAATATTAGCTATGATGCCCAGCTTGTCAAGAATCCAAAACACAACAAAATGGGCTTTTAAAATACTTCCAGCAGATGACAAGAGTTAAAGGGGGAATCTCAATGACGGAAGTGGGCTAAGGGGAAAGGGGAGGGGGGGGGGGGGGGAAACGCAGAAAAAAAATTTAGCATGGATCCTTTGGAATACGCTGAGTAAGAACAGGATGAAGGAGAAAGTTTGCTAGCTTTAAGACTGTCCTTTGCTTTAGATTAAAAGGGAAAAAAAAAGCCCTGAGTCGGTTTTCCCGCCAGTCAAGGTTGATGAGCGTGCATTTGGCTCCGACTAGCAGCTATTAAACAAATGGAAGCAAAGTGCTTGAGCAGTAACTGCCATCCTGCGCGCCCGGGCTCCCACAGCTGCTCCGGAGCCTAGAAACCAGCCAATGGCAAGGCGTGCGCCCCTCCCCCGCAGCCCATCCGCCAGACCTGTTTTTGTCTGCTTCAGCAGGAGCGTGCTCCAACCCTAGGAGCTTCCTCCCTCCCCTGCTCTGCTTTTCCATCCCTTTTCAACCATCATCCACTCATTTTAATTACGCAGAACGAGTTGCGACTCATCCAAGCCTTGGAAGTTGGGTGGTTTGATTTTTTTGTTTTGTAAAGAGGTCGCTGGAGAAAGGGGTTGGGGAGAGACGGGGGGGGGGGGGGGGGGGCCAGGGGACGAAGCAGGTTTTTTTGGGGGGGTAGCATTGGGTAA
>CM053593.1:315259745-315284334 GCA_028646575.1 Pseudocheirus occidentalis | reverse complement strand
TGTGTGTGTGTGTGTGTGTGTGTGTGTGTGTGTGTGTGTTTTGCAATCCCTACTTTACCAAACACACAACATTCTCCCACTCCTTCCCTACAACATCTTTGTAGTTTGTTTGGTTTATATTTACTAGACCTAGGGTTCAAGACAAGGAAGAGCATTTCATATTATGTCGTTTTAATTATGCCCTGTTTAATCATTACTCATCTTTCCTGCTCGCCCTTTTTCCTAGTGGCTTTTTTCTTTTTTTTTCCTTCCATTTTCTTTCTCCTGTTTTTCCTCTATCTCTCCTCAGTAACTGCCAAGTCAAATCAGTTGACGCGCAAATGGTTAATTGAACACATTCTTGTTACAAAAACAGACGGAAAGCAAGTCTAGGCACACAGACACACACCCAGTTAGAAGTGAAACAAAAATATACGGGGGTGGGTCGCAAATAAGGGGTCTTCTCGACACATTTTCAGCCCTCTCTTAAACCTATTCCCTGGCAACCAATAAAAATAGAAAAATTGTCAGGCTGATGAATGATTAACTCAGAAGCTGACACACAGGCCAGCCTGGAAAGAGGAGAAGTGGGAGGAGAGATAGCTGAGAAACAGACATATACAGATACACATGGGGGGAGGGAGAAGGGGCCCTTTAAGGGAGAATCCAGTTCAGCAACTCAAAAACAATTCACAATGGTCCAACCTACTCGGTTGGCATTTCATTTAGGGTGGGTGTTTAAAAGTCTTCTTTTTCCAAATGTGTGTCTAGTTCAAATTTCAGATTCTGGATACAGAACTAAAACAGTTCTATCAAGTTATGTTGAATGTGTACATTTGGATAAATTTTGGCTTGGAGGAGGGGAAAAAGAAAGGCGACTATGCAGACTACCAAGAAGAAACACAAAAGATAATTAACATTCTAGTAACTTTTAGAAATAATTCCATATAAGATTCTCTAGAGACTGTGAAAGGAAGAGAATTGGACTGTGGGGAAATGGGAAAGAAGAAGGAAGGGAGAAGAAAATATTAAGGCCAAATAAAAAGGCTAGTGATGTGGGAATCAGATGTCCTGGTTTCAAGTCCCACAAAATTCCTCCAGCAATTCCTGCTAGATGAGTACATCGGTTTTGTCATTTGTAAAATGTAGATCATAATACCTCTAATGCATATCTGACTTGCTGGGCTATTCAAATATGCGAAGTTGTTTGCCAGCCTCGAAGCCTGGCAGAGATCATAGAGAAACCATAGGTTAATAGGGTAACTATATAAAGTGAGTTACAAGTCTTGAGTTCAAATATCAGGTCTGGCATTTACTACACTGTGTGACCCCAGGCAAGTCACTTGATCTCTCTAGGTATCAGGTATCTCTCTTGTAAAATAAATAAGGAGGGACTGGACTAACAATAATAATAATAATGCAGCTGGGGGTACAGTGGGCCTCAAATCAGGAATGGGGTAATTGTGAGAATCAAATGAGATCATTATAAAGCCCTGCACAGTGCTGGTACCTCTTAATATGTAAAAGTTATCCATATCAGTATTATTAAGCACCATATGTCTTTTTAAGGTAGGCACAGCACTGTACCCATGCTATCTATTATACTCTTCACGGCCTCATGAAGTAAATGCTAGTAATATCACCATTTTACAGATAAGAAAACTGAGGCAGACAGGAATTTGCCTAGAGTTACAGCCAATAAATGTCTAAGGCTAGATGGGACCTCAAATCTTTCCGACTCTGGGTGCAGAAATGGGATCCACTGATAAATTTCAGGAGAACCAGGGACATTTTGAATGGAAAACAACAACATTATTTTCACTAACCTCTAGCTGAAAAGTACTATTTCCTTTGACTGTAAATTTTTAAAAATTCATTCTGAATAGAGGTCCAAAGGCTCCATCAGACTTGCAAAGGATTCTATGACACAAAACCGAGTTAATCCTAGAACCAGATGATGTCTAAGGCACATTCAAGCTCTAGATCTATTAATTATATAATCAATCGCCATTTGTTTCCCAAATTTATCATGGAGGGGATTAAATGAGATTAACGTATGTAAATGCAACTTGAGTAGACAGTGTGGTCCATAGGACATACTAGGCTAGGCAGTCAGTGTGGTAAGGGGATAAGATATATGCACAAATTACTGTAACAAAATATAAATACGTTAAAACAGATATCAAGCAAAATGGCATGTGAAGTTACAGCTTGGGGTAAGGAAAGAGGCAGAGAATGGATTTAAAGACATGAATACGAATTCAATGAGAATAAAGGGACCAAGCTCTATATAACATAAAGTACTACATAAAGGTGAGCTATCACACAACCTACTTAAATTTTCAGCTTTTGTTTTGTACTCCACTCTTCAATGTGATTGTTGAGGTCCTGCCCACATACTTCAAGCTCAGTAGGTCCAAAATATAACTCCCCTTGATCCCCCCCAGGTCCTTTTCCTAATTTTCCAATTAAAAATATTTCTTACAGGAGGGGAAAGCCAGGGTTATGTGACTTGCCCAAGGTCACACAATTAATAAGTGTTCAGTGTCTGAAGCCACATTTGAATCCTCCTGACTCTAGGGCCAGCACTCTATTTACTGTGCCACCTAGCAACCCAATTATCCAGTTTTTGCTAGAGAAATATTGGGAAGCCACTCTGGCTCAAAATCTGTAATTACTTACTAATCCCTCTACCTCAATTAATAGGCAAGTCTTGTTGATACTACCTCAGAAATATCCCTTCCATCCATCTCTTCCTTTTGACTTCTAATGCTACAACCTAGGTTTATCAGTCCCTTATCCTTAGATGATAATTGCCCATCCTTTTGTCTCTTTACTTTATTTCCTTCACCCACCTGCCAAAATAATTTGTATTTAACACAAATGCATGATCACATCATTCCTCAGCTAAATAATTCTTGGCACCATCTCACTGTCTACAGAGCTAAAATGGCTATTTCAAGAGTCAAATTAGATGACATATAAAAACCATTTTATTACTTATCAAGGTGTGTGTGTATATATATATATATGTATACACACACACACACACACACACTTATATGAGCTATTACTATAAAACACAAACACAAGCTGCTTTTCACTTTGGCCTTCAAAAGCTGGCACCGACCACCTTTACTCCTTTATTTAGGTGGTGTACAGGTGGCTATAGCATTTACACTGTAAGCTCCTTGAAGGAAGCCTCTTTCCTTTGCCCCTTTCTGTATCTATCCCTAGTACTTAGGGGGCAGCTAGGTGGTGCAGTGGATAAAGAGTGCACTGGGTCTGGAGTCAGGAAGACCAGAGTTCAAATTTCATTTCAGACACTTGCTGTGTGAGCCAGGGCAAGTTACTTAACCTCTGTTTGACTCAATCCAATAGAAAATGAAATCAGAAAGTGCTCCAGTATCTTTATCAACAAAACTCCATTGACAGTATTACCATGCTATACAGTCCATGGGAGTCACAAAGGCTCAGACAAGACTGAACAACAACAACAATACAACCAGATAATTGTATGCATTAAGTGAGATGACTGTAAATTACTTAGCATAGTGATTGAAACATAGTAGGTGGGTAATAAATGTTTATTGATTAATTCAAAGCCACAATCACACAGGTAGCTAGTGCCTAAGATTCTTAAGTATTATCTCCAAGAAAATGGAAATTTTCATTGACTATCTCCACTGATGCAGACTACAAGCCAGTCTTGGCTTTTGATCAGAAGAAACTTGTCCATTTTTTTTTTGTCACTCTAAAGAGGAAACATCTAACATGCTTCCACTAGATTGTGTAAAATTCCAAAGATAGTACACGGACCTTCTGACTTTTCCTATTTCACTGTCCAATCTTCCTTTCCAATCACATTTCCTTGATATACTTTAGACTACTTCTTGAGAGAGGATCATCAATGGAAATATCCTATAGTCGTTTTCCACTCATTCCTCCATTATCCACTGAGTCACTTGCAACTTCAGTCGAAGGTATACATTTATAAAAACAAAAGCAGTTCCATTTTTAAACCCCAAATAACTGGTCTGATTCATCTACTAAAAGGCTTTAAGGTTGGACTAAAAACTTTTGAGTTGGAATGAAATTACACTGAACTGGTTATTCCCACCAAGTTAACTAAGCATTAGAAGTTTTTGGGTTTCCACAAACAGCTACATATAGTCTAACTGTAAAGATTCCTCCCATTCCTTTCCAAGCAACATGGCTTCTACGACCAAGGGCTTGCTATAGAATTGTGAGAAAGAACAGACTTCACACCTCAAAGAGGCAGAAAATGACTACAGAAATATCTGAATATGAATAAAGAAGAATAAGGAGGGGGACCAACAGGGAAGGACGTCAGAATAATATAAAAATCTTTGCCTTGACTGGAAAAGAATAAGAACTGTAGGTGAGAATTATCAAAATTTTGAAAGTCTTGTTAAACAAAGTTCTCTTTTATATGTTGACATCCACCTAACATCCACCATCTTCCTTTTTGTTCTGATTTGCATTCTCAGGTCACAGTATTGGGCTTGGCACATAATAAATGTTGACTGGATTTGAAAAGGTAGTCCCCATCTCTATAAGAACTCTTTATAACTGAGCCCTAGAGTTACTTAAATCTGTTGCATAAAGCCAAGTCAATATATATTACTAGGTGCTTCAAGACAAATTAAATTTTTCATAAGAGAAGGGATAGATAGGGATATACTCTGTTTAAGCAATGGAGGGATTCCTTTGTTACAAATTCAGAAAAAAAGATGTAATACTGTACTTAAAATGTAAGTACTCAACAATTAATTTAAAAGACAAAATAAAGCCCCTTGCCCTCAAGGAGCTCATAGTCTAATGGGGAAGACAACATACAAACAACTATATACAAATAAAACAAAGGATAAATTGGAGACAGAAGGAAGACACTAACACTAGAGAGGATTAGAAAAGATTTTTTTTTTTTTAAGAAGACAGGATTTTAGCTGGGACTAGAGGATGTTTCTAAGTTTTTTCAATGTAATTTTTAAATGAGTAACCCTGGATGTTGCTTAAGTTAATCAGAATGACTAGTACATCAATCTACTACCTAAAATTAAAATAAATTAAATAAATTATTTAAATTAAATAAATAAAATAAAAATAAAATAAAAAATTCTAGGTATTCCACCTGTGCTGAAAAGTACTTTGAAATCTTGAAATATTTACAAACCACAATATTCACATGTTGATAATAACCACCTTTAGGATTTCTAAAGCAGTTTACTTTTTACCTGTAAAATTGCAGTATCCTTGCTATAAAAATCAAATGGCTTATTCTCAAAACTTGGTTTATTTTTGGAATAAAGTTTTATTTACAATACAGTCTATTTTTCTTTATAACGAATGTCTTTCAGTTTAAGAAATTCACCCTGGAACTAAAGGAGTTTTTGTTTTACACACAAGGACATTTTGGAGTGTGACATTCCAATCAATGATTCTCTTTACTTAAACTATCCTTTAAAGGGATTTAATACCATTTATGCTTTTAAAAAAAAAGTGTATGGACTGTGTGGACGTTAGGGAGAGCAAGGGCAATTCTGCCAAGAATATCACATTGGACTATAGGAATTAACTATTACTTGTTGGAATTTTTTTTGACTAATGCTCTCTATCTCTCAATTGGTCTGAGAAATTAAACTTACTGTTGTAGATACATTTCTTAAAAAGATGCAATTCACATTATCCATCTATTTGAATTGTATAATATATTCATTCATGTTAGAAAAAAAGTTTTCTACTTTATTCAGTAAGAAGTTTTGACAAGAAAGCTGAATGATGGAATCCTGGTTTTTTGATATGCTACATATTACCAGAGTGCATTCTGTAGTGTAACTGAAATTGAAGAGGAGCTTTGATTGCAATATTAAAATAGAAAAAATTTAACATTTTGTCCATCTCTGCAATAGTCTAGAGAAAAGTAACTCCAAAAGATTAATGTCACAGGATTATTTCTATCTGAAATCCACTGGGGAAAGAGATGAACAGAGATTATTATTTTTTATAATAATAATAAATTATAATCTATTATTTTTAGCTATAAGGATGCTTTTGGTTGCCATTTTAAAAAGTTAAATTAGTACTAGAAAAAAAGTAACTGTAAAGGCATACTATATAACAAATTATTTCATTGCTTTATACAATTTTTAAAGGAAAATTTTTGTATATATAAATTTACTGTTTGTTTTCTAAATTAATAGCTATATGACCACTAGGTCAGCAATCATGTAATTAATATGGCAAAATGGAGGTGGGGAAATAGGATAACAAACCTCAAATAGAAGACATAAATAATAACACTAAGTTATTCCTTGATTTGTAAGGAAAAGACAACAAATTACAACTTGGTAGAAATAAGTCTGTAAACTAAACTAACTGGTCCAAATGATGAAATCAAATAATGATGGAATGAAATGGGTAAAAAATAAATGAATAAACCAACCTACACATGTGTCTCTGGATGAGGTTGCAAAGCACTTCCATTTGAGGAAAAAAATATATTTGCATGTCCAAATCTTTTACTCCTCTGAGAAACTCTGAAGGAATCTTGAAAAAAATCTATACATTGTTGATTGTTTCAATATAAGCCTAGAGGAAGAATCAAGGTCATCTCTTTAAAGCTGTACAATGGGCTTGTCAATGGAAGCTCCTACTATTCAAGTGAAGAAAATCAAATCTCCTTACTCAGTATACTAGGCACAAACACCAACAATATCTTTCTCAAATAACCCTTAACTTTTGATAAGTTGTTCTTCCTTCAGTTTGAAAAGGACCAATGAAATCATGGGATGATGTCTTGACTTGCTCTTAATTAGATTCAAGTGAGGCAGAGTTGCTCAAAATCCTCAGTCTCTTCCAGAGTCAATAAAGTCCAGTGGTGGCAAGACAAAAGTCAAGCTGATGGGCAATGGTCCAGGATGCAGTGAATGACCTTGGCATCTTTAATGTCAGACCAAGTTCTAAGCACTCCACAGCACTTGCTTCATCCACTTTCATGGCTGGTGGGAGTTCTGATAAGTAACATGTGCTTGGAATTACTTGACTTTCAATGCTACTATATAGATATTTCCAGGCTCAGTGCTATATTCACAGCAGTGTTTATTTGCCTATGTAGATATACAGAATATGTATCCCTTGAACACATCCATGTCACTGAGACTTTTGATTAACTGTTAGTCATTTTCAGGATTCCTGCTGAGGTCACTTCACAACATTAAGTTTAGACAAGTACTCTTTTTTTTTTTTAATCATGGAATACCACATACACATACACACATATACCTCCCCCCCCATATATATCTCTCTAAAACTGAAATCCTAATAGACAGACACTTTGATCAAATGATCTAAAGTAAATATATTGGATTAGAATTCTCGTGGTCTGTAGTCTTTGCCCTCAACATCAATCATATAATCACTCAACAAATCCAAAGAAGCAATTAAGCATGACAAAAGCTATTGGTATTTATGTTTTAGCCTGTATTGAGGTTTCTACATTCCCTTTGACAAAGGTAACAACTCCTTCGTTGTCACTATTTAACATCAAGCTGACTTGACCAAATATATTTGGTCAGTCAACTTCAGGTAATGCTGGTTCTAAAGATGGCTGAATGGCACTCATGGCTCCTGTTGGGGTCATTTTAGAGAAGCAGGATGGCAACAATGAAAATCAATCTTTGAAAGCACTCTTATGACACATTACCTGTATTTTGCCATAAGACAACTGGGCTGCGACAAGGCTGCTTCAACTATTACAAGCTACTGAAGGTGTCTCCTGTCACAAAGGCAAAAATGAAACCATAGCCACCGATAGATAACACCCACAAGACATGTCACACAGATCCATTTTGTCTTTTTAATATGTACTTTTTTGCTGTTGTCCACGACAATGTTTCTCCTAAAATCCACTCTTTTATTATTGTGAGTATTTCCTCCAACAACATTTTGTGTTCTGCAATTTCAAGAGCTGCTGGGACCAAATATAATTTACCACTTCTTTAAAAAAAAAAAAATGACTTGGCTTCCTAGCATCTACCACCCTTTGTTTACCACTGCCAGGTCAAGGAAGCCTGGACCTTGAGAAGACCCAGAGGGGATCACCTCCTGAATTCTGTGGTCTCCAGAAACTTCTTTAGTTTAAGTCAGACTTGTTTGTGGTAAGACAATCCCTTCTACCTTCTGGCAAGCAAGACCTTCTCTAGCACATGCGAGGGACTTCATTCATGGTCTTGACCAGGCTTCCTTTCCTCTTCTTATATATTTAAGTGGGTGTTTTACAACACACAATTAGAACCTGCCAAGAGAATGAACCACAGAACGCTAATCACATGGGCCCTTCCGTGGACCTCTCTCCAATGACTGATACTCTGCTTAGATTCATTCACTCAACTGGTAGCATATCCTCATTCTCCTCAGACATTGCCTCCTTTGCGTGATTAGGACTTCCTGGCTATAGACATACATACTTTGACAATCCCATCCTCTTCAATCCAATTCCACTCTGCCCACATCTTCCATTATGCCACATGGAATTAATGCTTGCTCCATAATTAAAAGACATCCTTTGTCCTGGGCCCTCTTCTATGTTTTGTCTCCATATTCTCACATTTAGTGATCTTATCCACTTCCAGGATTAAGTTATTAACATAGTTTCAGATAATTTCAAGATCTAAATTTCCAGCCCTCACTCTTATGAACTACAATCTAACACCACTAACTGCTTTATGGACAACTTTGAACAGGTAGACATCTCAAATTCAACAAATCCAAAATAAAACTCTTGATTTTTTTCCTGTGACACTTCCCTCTTTCCCTAACTTCCTTATTATTATCAAGGTTACCTCCCATCCCCTCAATCACCCTGGCTTGAAACCTCAGTATTATCCTTAACTTCTCACTTTCATTCATCATGCACATAAAATAAAGATGGTGCCAAATCTGCTCATTTCTATGTTCACAATATCAATTATATATCTTCCCTTCTTTCCACTCACGCAGCAGGAACTCTGATTCAGATCCTGTATATTACCTTTCTCTAAGATACTATAATAGCTTTCTAATTAGTTTCACTGTCTCAAAGCTCTGCCCCCCTCCAATCCTTCCTCTGCCAAATGGTTTTTCTAATACAAAAATCTTACCATATCACTCCAATCCTTTCATAAATTCTGGTGACTTCCTAATACCTCTACAAATAAACTCCTTTGGCATTTAAAGCTTTTTATAACCTGGTCCTTTCCTACCTTCCTATTTTCTTACACTTTATTCCCCACCTGTAACTACAATCCAGCACCTAAGCCTACATGTTCTCCTAGGCACATGACATACCATATTCTGTCTTGGTGTTTTTGCATGGTTTGTCCTTCATTTTTGAAACACTCTGCCTTCTCATCTCCACCTTTGAGTTTCCTAGTATTTCTTTAAGATTCAATTCTAAACCCATCTTCTACTCATAACCCTTCAAAGTACCGCTTACTATCCCCCACAACCTCCTAAACTGCAATTATTGCCTTCCCTGTTCAGACTGCAGTCAGTCTAATTGGAATTTTACTTTTGTGAGTCTAGTTGTTTATATGTAATTTCCCCCATTAACAATGTGAGTCTCTTGAAGGCAGATTCTTTTTGCCTTTTTTTGTATATCCAGCTAATCTCCATTGCAGTACAATGTCCAGCACATACTGTTTGTTTTAAAAACAACAACAACAACAACAACAACAACAACAACCACCTCTTAATTGAGTAATGGTTAGTTAAGGGGGGTAAGGAGAAGCTGGTGGTGGTACTAAAAGTAATTAATACAAAAAGGAAGTGTTATTACTGGAAGGAACCCTAGACACCATTGAATGAAGCAACTGTTAATGGATACATCCTTTGGTTCGCTCCTGAGTCCTCTTCTCTTCACATGCTACACACTCTCTCATGGTAATGTTATACTGACACATACTTTCCCAATCTGTATCTATCCAGCCTTCATTTTCTCTTAGGAGCTACAGTCCAGCAGCGCTAACTGCTGGCTATCTGCTTCTATCTGGATATCCCAAAAGGCATTTGAAATACAAATATCCAAATCAAAATTCATTATTCTTCCCCTACTCCAAACTTCCTTCTTTGGAGAGGTAACCATCACCCCATCAAGTCAACTAGATTTTTCACTCTGAAGTTCTCCCCATCTTTTCATTCTCTCTCACCTTCCTTATCCCCAATTAAAAAAAAAAACAACCACCTGCAAAGTCCTGTTAATTCTACCTCTATGACATTTTTCACATCCATCTACTCCCTCTCTCTACTCATAGTCACTACTCTAATTCAGAAGATCATCACCTCTTATTCAGACAATTAGCTTTCTCACTGGTCTTTGTAACCAAATTCTCTTCTCTCAGGTCCATACTTAAACAGTGTTCAAATTTGCATTTTTAAAACTCAAATCTGGCTGTTTTACTCCTGTCTCCCTATGGTCTCTAAGATAAAATACAAGGTCCCCAGTCTGTCATTTGAATCCAAGCTATCATTCTTGACTGATCCCACATTAGTCTCCCTCATGCAATCTACAATCCAGTCAAAGTGACCGGCTTACAAACTACTCCCATTTCATGACATTACCAAGTTATACTCTCTCCTCACCACTGCCTGATGGACTCCCTAAGCTTCCTTAAAATTGGAGGAAGTCTCAATTACCACTGCCACCAGGAAGTCTTTCTTCAACTTCTCCATTCCTCCAATCGGTTATTCTTGCTCTTCCATTCCCCAAAATCAGCACATGTTATCTGTATATATTTCATATCCACTCATCTGTGGACATACCTGTCCTCATACAATGTAAGCTCTAAAATGACAGGAGATGTCTCTGTCTGACTTTGATTTTGGACTGACCTGCACATGCTAGCTACTCAATAAATGTCAAATAGCATTAAAGGCTAAGAAATAAAGCCTGGAAAAGTGACCTTCACAAGGTCAAAGAACTAATAAGTGACAAAACTCTGACCTCAAACCTAGTGTTTTCTCCAAAATGCAATGCTAATGAAAATTTAAAATTCTTTAATCCTTTTAATTTTTAAAATATTTTTATATCTGATTTAAAGAAAATCAAAAGACACTTAAATGACAAAAAATTACTGGAAAATAAAACAAGCAAAAATGGAACTAATTATGAAAAGTGATGAGTAGGGGAAACCTTAAGTGTTTTTAATTTTAATTTAATAATAAACATTAGGCATGACTGAAGGGAAGTTAACCAGTGGCTCAAGGGGCCTAGATTAAATACAACAAAAACTACAAGGATTCTTCAGTATTACAATGATTTATTGAAGATGCTAATGGAATCTTCTAACAGGGATATCTTTAAAAACAGAAGAATGTCCCATATAATTTTAGAGCTGATTTGGTCCCATAAAACCACAGACCTTTAAAGGTCATCTAGCTTTTTTATTCTAAATTTGAAGAAAATCTTTCTAGATAAATTGCAATTTATTCTACATGTAAATATGTCCAAAGCAGGATATTCCACAAATGTTGTAAAATCTTATCTTGCCTGAAAAGTGGGGAGAAAAATTTAATGACTGTGCAGAACATAATGTAGCCTAATTATTCCTAAACCCAAAATATTTAATTTTACTTAAAATTAAAATATTCACACAGGTGAATACCACATATGGGTGTGTGTCTGTGGTTACCTGTAAGGAAAAATCTTCATTTTGCACTCTAATACAGTAGGTTCCTCTAGTGCTATACATTGAAGAGATATGTATTATTTTCTTTAAAATGAGGTGAAAAGGACAACAAAAAAACCTTGTATATTTGGTTTGCTTTTTTAAAAACTACTGTGAACCAGTTTCAAACCAGAGTCATAAATATTTTTATCTGAAATTAATACACAAGAACAAAACCATAAATATTCTAATTAAATAAATGAATAAAAGTTTCATTTCATCTAAGTTCCTGAATTTGTTCTTTTAGAACTAAGATAGGAAACACAGCTAACGAATATAGAATTCATTGATTTTTGAACAAAATTCAGGGGGAAAAAATTTTTTTTAAGTTATAAGTTGCTTCAGTAGCAAGAAAAAAAAATTTCCATACGCTTTATAGGATTCTAGGATGTTAGATTTAGAGCTGGAAAGGGACTTATATAATTTAATCTAATACTTTCCTTTTTCATAGGAAGGAAATGAGTGGGCAGAAATGGACAATATTTTGCCCAGGGTCATTTAAGTTTCAAGCTCTTTTCCAGTTCAACTTTTCTATGGGCAAACAGGTTAAATGACTTGCCCAGGGTGACACGGAGAGTAAGTGTCTGGTCTATTTTGAACTCAGATCTTCTTTACTTCAGGGCTCTCTCCCCCTCAGGGATATTCGTTGTGCCACCTAGCTGTCCTTAATATAATAATAAATTTAAATAATTAAAATAATAGGGCTTGGGTCTCCTCAGGATTCACCAATCTAGCCAATTCTCATAAAAAAGTATTGTCTTATTCAAACGTCCAATAACCCACCCCATTCTCTTTCTCTCTTTCGCGCTCTCTCTCTCTCTCTCTCTCTCTCTCTCTCTCTCTCTCTCACACACACACACACACACACCCCTCTAAAGGCTCCAACCTCTTTTTTTAAATTGTTAAAATAATATGTATTAAATATAATCCACCTCTTATTTCTTATCATTCCTCCTAAGTTTTAAAATTATAATTAAAGTAAAAGAGCTAGAATAAAAACAATCAGTGATTCAGGAGTGTTTTAATTTCTAAAGGAGTCCTCCACAGTTTTTGTTATGGTCTGGCCTAGGGCTTCCCTCCTTTTGAATACATAAGTACAGGTGGAGCTCACAAATGAGGCAGGTTTGAGCTTGCAGTGGACTAAAGAACTTTCCCCATCGTGCCTGCCTCTCTTCTGAAGAGGGCAGGTGCTTTAGTGGGTGTGGAACTGGGACTTCTAACATTCTGGAACACAGGTCACTTAACTTAGGCTAATTTTGATTCCTTTGCCTTAAGACTTAAGAAAGCAAACCTTATTACAAACAAGGAATACTTATATCATAGTTTTTCTAATTTACCTCATTCTCTAACCCAATTCCTGATTTATGGTTCCATTTTTTAAAGTTAATATTTCTTCAGCAGATTTATAAAGTAACCGAAAACCTGAGTTAAAGATTATCTCTATCATTCAGCCTTAACAAATAATTAAGGGAGAAAAAGAAGAGGTTAGTTTGGGTACGAAAAAACTCCACAAATGCCACCAAGAATATTCTACTTTCACTTTCTAAATTTCCCATGATTCTAGTATATTAAAAGTCACCTACATCGCAACTTTTCCTTAAACAACCAAAGGATATATTCATGCAGAACCCAAAACAGTTGACAGCACATTAATATAGTTAAGAAACATAAGCCATGCAGAAGTAGAACAAAACCTCATTAATTAGGACTACATTAGTTTGTTAGTTGTGATGGTTTAGCATACTGATGTTTACCTCTTCCTATTTAGAAAGACGTGCTTTTTGGGGAAAAAATTACAAGTAAACTCATAATGTCAATAAGATGGGCTAGCTAGCCCCACCAACAGAGCCAGCCTTGAAGTCAGGGAAATCTTAACTTCTGCTTCGGGGTGCCCACTCAGTGTGACTCTGCTAAGATCACTTAACCTCTCAGTGCTCCCAAACAACTGTAGTTTCCTCACCTACCCTAATCAAAACCAACGGTCCAGATAGGGGTGGGGAACTGTGGTCTAGAGGCCACATGTGGTCTTCTAGGTCCTTGGGTGCAGCCTCTTGACTAAGTCCGAGTTAAAACTTGGACTTTCATTAAGGGCATTTGTCCTGTGAAGTCTGGATTCAATCAAAGGCCTGCACTTGATGACCTAGAGGGTCACAGGTATAGATTTAAAAAAAAAAGATTGCATAGTAGTTCTAAATCAATTTAAGGATTAAGACTTACATACTTTGTGCAAGGAACATTCTTTGCTTATTGACAGAGGACTCAAGAACTACACAAAGACTGTATGGTGTGGTATCATGATATAGAGTGCTAGCCTTTGAACCTAGGGCAAATGACAATTTCTATGGACCTCATTTTCCACATCTGTAAAATGGACTGGATGATCTCTAGCATCTTTCGTCTTTCTTAAAGTATGCTTCTATGATTCCTATGCCTCTAGCTGGACAGATTCTCTTACAGATGATTCATGGAAATACACAGACAAATGTGCAGGATGAGAAGGTGTATGTGGGTTGTTGATATGCAATGACTTATGGATTATATTCTTATCTTTTTGAAGTATTTTTGGAGTTATCTTGTCTTGGAAATATTCTATTGGAAATTAGGTTGAATTATAGTGTTGGCTTGAATATATATATATTTTTTTTTAGACTGCATTTCTTTAGAATACTAGATATTTTCCTCCTCAGAAATCAAAATTTGGTGAGGTCTTCCTCATATCAGTTGGTAACTGTATAAATATTAACACCTTATTAACATTTCAACTCTAATGGAAATCAAATTAAGTAATTTAAACTTAAAATATCTGTTTACCTCTAGGCACATACCATTCTATGAGGGAAAGAGGGAAGGGACACACACAGAGGGAATAAGGAGGAGAGAGAGACAAAGGTAGAGACAGAGAGGAGAGATTCAGGGATAATAAGCTACATAGTCCTGGGTAGACGAGAAGAAAAAAACACATTCTTAGGGAGGAATACTGGTAAAGAGATGACATTTTAAAATACAGATAATGTGTTTAAAGAGATTATATACTTGCATATTTTTTAAAAAATATTTCAGAGATTTGCTGAAAAAATTCCAAGTGAAAATAGCAGCAAAGTAACACATCTTAAAAAATGTTCATAATCTTACATTCCCTCATAACTATGGCATTTAATAAAAGTAAAATTTAAGAAAACTTTTAATAAAAGTTAAATAAATACATTGTGATATTTATTAATGTAAATTGAGAAAAAAGGTTTATGTGAAACTGAATAAGAGATTGGTACTCCCATTGCTGGGGTGGTATCAAAATGGCTAAAGATTGGAATATAAAAAGGGTAACTAAATCTAAGTCTGTAACAAAAATGTTGAAAATGCTGTAAGTTAAAAAACTGTACCGTGAAGTAAGTTCTGAATCATTGATAGAAAGTTTACACATTGGGGATTGAGTTCCCTCCTCTAGTGAAATCAAAGGTCCACAAATGGGACAGAAGTGATCCAGTGATTCGACAGAAGCGATCCAGTGATGCAACAGAAGCAACCCTGGGATCTCAAAGGCTAGGACCAAAAGAACGCAAGCAGTTTCTACTCTGCTGGCTCTCAGTATATGAAAGATTGCTTTTGTCTGTTTTCCAAAGACCAGTCTTGCTAAATGTTAAGAGGGTCATTACTATTAGGCTAGCTAAAAGGTGTTAAATTTTCAGGCTGCAGCAACAATACATAGTTCCAACCCAAGCCCTCACTACAATTGTACTTAGTACTCTATTTAGTCCATTTTTACATCTGCAGTAGTTGTAACAAAGCAATATGCGAAGAGGGCTTAGGGTAAAGGCACTGAAAGAATCAGTTTTGAAATTGTCCATAAACATTAACTTAAATTCCTAGTATTCTCAATCAAGACTGTTGTCCTGCGACCGATAAGGAGAAATAATATTACTAGAGGAATGAGATTATAACAAACTTGATTTCTCCTTACAAATAATACTAGCAGATTAAAACTAAATGGCATAGAAGGCTTAAGTAGACGATAGCATATTACCAACGACCAATTATGTAACAATTATTATTTGGTAGTTAGATTACATTAATATATGATTAAACAAATATCTGGATGAATTCATTAACACACATTCCCCTTATACAAACTGCCAGTTTTCAAAGTACCAATTAATTCAATAAGAAATATATGATTACCTGGCACAGGGAAAACATTGTTGAAATCACCGTAGGCTGACAACAACTTAAACACATAAAAGATTAAATTAACAACAAAAAAAATTTAAAGACCCCATTAGCATCATAAGACAAGAGAGGTCAGAAATCAGTACATACGTGACTTTCTTATAAATGGGATCGTTCTTCAATTTTTGGACTTGTTCAAAGGAACAAGAAAACAAATAAAATATATTTAATACAAAACAATACCAAACATAATTTCTGTGATGTTCTAGATGGCATTTCAGGAATTTACAATGCTGCAGGGTCATTATGAATATAAATTACAACTCTGATTTAAAGAAAAACCAGTTTAAAATTGGGGGAAAATTTTAAATGACGATATTAATTGTGGCCATGGCTTCAGGTAAACAGGTTTTCCATTTCATTGCATCACAGGAATATCAACTTAAGAGTGGGAAGTGACTTTAGAGGTTCATCATCTGTCCAACACCTTCGTTCTACAAAATGGGCAAACTACAAGATGACTTTCCCAGGGTTACACAGGCAGTTAAGTGATCAAGGTGGAATCTGAACTCAGATCTCATGACAGTAAGTTCAGCTTTTCATTTCACCACACTGCCTCCAAAGACAAGATTGGTATCAACAGCAAGAGTCACAAAACTGAGGACCTAGTAATTTCAGCATTCTGACTCCTATTAGTGGTTGCTGGTTATTAAGTTTATATTAATTGTAATGAAAATGGTACAAAAATCCAAATGAACTGAATGGAGGGATAATAAAAAGGTTTACTATACTAATGTAGTAATACTACTGACCAAGCAATTCTAGAGAACAAGAATTAAAATCTGAGCCAAGGGCTTCACATTAAATTTGAATACTTTAGTTTACTTTTTAAAAAGCACCCATCCACAAAGACAAAATGACGAAATTAATACTGCTTATATGTTATAAGTCTTTGGACAGTGGAAAATACTCTTTGATTGCAACAAAAAGAATATATGAAACTAGTCCAGAAAACCAATATCTTTTTTTCTATAGTTTTTAATTAAATATGGTTTCTAAAAGGGATAAAGCAGAAAGATTATTTTTTCCTCCATAAGGACAAATGCTTTGCATGTGGTAGGCATTTAATAACTGTTTATTGAGCTAAAAGGTGGCAGTGACTTTTTTTTACACCTATAAAATGTTTTACTTATGCCTATTATTTTATATCACAGTCATTTCCAGAATTCCCCAACTCCCTACTGAGCCCTCCTTTAACAAAGATAGTCTTAAGCAAAAACACTTCATATATTGTGAGCCTGACACCATTCTACCCTAGAGGAGGGAAGTATGTTTCATAATCTGTTCCTTGGGACAATTATTGTTGCATTCTGTTTTTCATTACAGAGTTCTTTTTATTCTTAGAGACCTTTAATTCTTGGCATCACTGCCTATGGAAGCAACATCATACAGAACACAGGATCAGGTAGGCCTGGATTCAATTCCTGCTTCTGATACATAACATTTGTATTAAACAAGTCATTTAACCTCTAAGCAGCTCTGCCCTGAGTAGCAAATAATTAGCAAGTAATCTTCATGAGTAGAGGGAACCTCTTCTCTTAAGGTTCCTACAAAAAGAAGTGTAAAAATCTAATAGAACCCAGGGCTTCTAAACTGTACCTAAGGATCCCTTCAATTAGAAGACTGAACTTAGAAAACCACATATTAACAATATCTATGTTTTACAGTATTTTTATTTCTTTTGCTACATATTTCCCAATTATATTTTTGTATGTGGCTTACTCCACAGTGGGGAGTGTTGTGCGCTGTGTGTTTGCTATCTCTGCCCTAGAAGAGTCTTGGACAAAAAAAAATGTCATTGTGTCTGCTGTTTTTCTAGGTCTGCTTATTTCACTCAACATCAGTTCATGTAAACAAATAGTCCCATGTTTCTCTGATTTATTCATATTCATCATTTCTTGGCAGTTACATTTTCATATTTTGTCCCCTCTCTTGAAAGCTGTCATTTATAGCTTTGGTTGAAAATAACTTAAAATTACTGCTCTTAATTAATTTCCACAAATATTTACTAAGCACCAAGTTACTATGACACTACACTAGAACCTGCCTATTTTCAATCGAGGAGCTACCATTACAATTTCCTGACCATGGCTAGGTGGGAGAAAGATAAAAGTTCACAAGGAGAAAATCACTGGAGGAGGGAGTGCTAACTCTTCACACAGGATGGTGCAATGAAAAGAGTGCTGTACTAAGAGGCAGAAGACCTAACACAAATTGATAGATAGATTATGGATGCCAAAGGCAAGTCAATCCACCTCTCGGAGCATCTATTTCATCAGCTGTCAAAGGGGGCTTAACCACACTTGAACTATCCATCTCACAGGGCTGTTGAAGGAACGTACTTATTAAAATAATTACATAAATGTGAGTTATCTATTTTTCAGCTCTACTGCTTATATGTGACATCTCACTTAACCTTTATAAGCATTGGTTTCCTCAGGTATGAAAATACCTGTACAATTTTTCTCACAAGGTTGTGAGGAAATAGCTATTCAAACCATAAAGCTCCATAAAGAATGAGTTATTTTTAACTTGTTTCCATTAAGTGGCTCAAAATTTAATATCATTTTTAATATATATCTGATATTCAGTTACTTGTAGTCTAATTCATTTGAAAATTAGTCATTCATAAACAATTCATTGCTTTATCCACAAAAAAGTTAAATTAACCACAACAGATTGATCTTGTCTCACAATAAAGTTTAGTGTATTTTAGTTAAAAAATGAGGTGGGTAAGGAAAAATAAAAGAGAAGAGGACAGATTTTTAAAAGAACCAACATTATAAAGTAATATCTCAAGTGGTATTTTGGCCTTGGGGCCTTCTTTTGGCTATAGAAAGAAATAGATAGCAATTAACAGCTAAGCTCTCCCTTTTCTCCCTTCCTCCACACATCAATTCTGGGCCCCTAAATTCCCCATGGAGAGGCTATTGTAGATGATAATCTATAGATCTGTAGCAGTACCAAAAATAATGAAGTGGCCATGTATTTTTTAAAAGGGTAGGAGGAGAAGGAAAAAGGGAATATGTAGTTTCTGCTTTTTCTTACCAAGATTTGAAAACTGGCCTATTGGGAAATACCACTGATTATTATATAGCTAAAAACAAAAGAAACCGTGCTTAGTTCCTCACCACAAGGGATTAAATGCTCTGAGAAAAGATTTTTCATTTTCACACATACACACGCTCATATGCATGGTAGGTCTAGATACATTCACACAAGCTGCTCTGACTAAACTAATAGGAAGCCTTACTGCATCTGAAGTACATGGTTATTCTTATGAATGAAAGAGTGAATACACATTAATGTTGTGCAGAATTAGACAAGTTTAGAACTCAACATTGATATATAAAGAATGGTTCTGCCCTTATTCAAGTCCTGCTTATAGATGAACTAATACTGTAGTGAAGCAAGTAAATTAAGTATGTGTGCAAAAAGCCAATAGGGTCTAATGAACCTAATGGGGGTAAATTGGTAAGTGGGTGCTGAAAGCTTTAAGAAAATCAATTCAACTATTTAACATATTATTTCATTTTGGAATAGAGCAAAATCTCTCTTTTTCCCCTCCAGTGTTCCCTTACTTCCTTTGGATTAAGGTTTAAAAAAAAAAATACACGTGTATTCCTTTTATTTGCATACCATTCTTAAGGTGCATACCACCCTAAGCACTACCAGTTGAAATATAAACCATACTTTCAGGCCTGGCTCAAATAGCAATTGCCTCATGAAGTAATAACTAATATTCCCAAAGCTAGAATCTCTATTTCTTATAAAAGTACAAATCTGGTGGCTCTCTTATGAGATTTGTCTTTCCTCTGGAATTCCAACTCCACATTTTTCAACTGAGGAAGGTTAAATTTAGGAATATTAAATGATTTGCAGAGGTCATAAAGTTAGTGAGCATCAGAAGCAGAATTTGAACCCAGTTCCTCTGATTTCAGCATTTTCCCCAATTTGTCAAGATGACTATTATGTAAATGTTCTAACTCAATCCTTTTCAACACCTCTCTATCATGACCTTGTTGATCATTTTCTTTATTTGGAAAATGTCCTCACTAGATTTTTGTCACTCAGCTCTCCTCTTGGTTCTCCCCCCAGACATAACCGATGAGTTCTTCTTCACCCTCTTTGGCTGGATCTTCGTTCATCCTCACTCACTGTGGGTGTATCTCAAGGCCTGGTGCTGGGCTCTCTTCTCTTTTTTTTTTTTTTCTTTAACTCATTTCACTTAATGAGCTCATGAATTCCCTTGGGTTCAAATGTCATCTCTCAACAGATGATTTCCAAATCTACATATGCAGACCTCATCTCTCTCTCCTGAGCTCAACCAACTCCCTAATGGATATTTCAAATTGGATGTTCTATAGAAATCTCAAACTAAAGCTGTCTAGAAAAGAACTAATTTTTTTACCCCCAAATCCATTTGCTCCATCTTCCTAACTTCCCTAGTGCTTTTGAAGGAATCACCATTTTCCCAGTCCCCAGGCTCACAACCTTGGTTTTATCCTTCACTCCTCACTTTTCTACATTTCCAGTAAGTGGCCAGATCTTGTCAATTCTCCCTTAATGGCATTTCTCCCATGTATACACCCCCTTCTCCTCACTCACACAGCTACCACACTAGCACTAAATTACTGAAATAACCTTCTAATTGGTCTCACTGTCTCAAATCTCATTCCCATTCTAATTCCTTTTCCATAAAACTGCAAAAGTGATTTTTCTCAATGTCACCCACGTCCTCTATAAACTCCAACGGCTCTTTAATACCTGTAGCATCTAATATAAAAATCTTTGTTTGGCACTTAAAGCTCTGTAACCTAGCCCCTTCCTTCCTATCTGGTCCTCATACTTTACTCCCTTCCAAGAACCCCATCACAATCTGGCTATACTAATAGCTGTTCTTTGCATATGACATCCCAGCTCTGCCTCTAGGCTTTGCACCTGGTGTTCCCCAGCCCAGAATGTTCTTCCTCCTTGACTTATAGCTTCTACTACTTCATCCAAGACTCCCATGAAACACCATCTTCAACAGGAAAACTTATTTCCCACTCCCCAACAACTAGAGACCTTTCTCCTTTACCTTTAGTTACCTTCCACCCATTCTTGTACGTACCTATTTACATGATGTCTCCCCCACTTGAGAGCAGGGTTGGGTTTTTTTTGTTTTTGTTTTTTGCCTTTCTTTGTAGCAGCAGTGCTTGGCACGATGCCTGGCACATAATTAATTGGTCCACTAAAATTCCAATCTAATCCAACAAGCATTTATCTAAGGATTCACTAAGTGGAAGACACTATGTTCCATACTGGGGATGCAAGGACAAGGAAAACCAGTCCTTGCCCTCAAAAGATTTAAGAGTAGAAGCCTAGTGATATTCATGATTTTGAAGTATAAAACAAATGAAATATAACTGGAAAGAAGGCTCTTGTCCTAGCTTAGTGCAATTTGACTTTTCCAGATTAAATATTTCAGCTGGCATCCAGATCCTCTCTTACTATTATTCTCATGCAGCTTACATTTATATAATTTAGTTCACAAATTACTTTCTTCCAAATAACCTTGTGACAGAGAGAATACCAACATTATTAGCCACATTTTACTACTGAATTGAGGCCCAGAGAGGTTGAGTCATAGCTGGAAGGAGAATTCCAAGGCAGTCTGCTCCCACCTTCCTCTTTTTACAGATGAGGAAAGTCAATGAATTTTAATGATTTGCCCAAAGAAAGAAGCAGCTAATAGGTGTCCGAGGCCACATTTGAACTCGGGTCTTCCTAACTCCAGGCCCTGTGCTCTGTGCACTTTACCAACTAGCTGTCTTAGTCATCACAGTTAATATGAAATTACTAGGATTTCTGATTTACCTTACAATGTATTTTCTACTGCATCATTAAGTACAGGGTTTAGATGTGTGTGTGTCAAAATAACTCTTTTAGCCCCAATGCCCAGGCGTCATATGCATAACCAACGATATGGCAATGACAAATAAGGATCAGAAAGAAAAGCAGTATTACATAATGCTAATATGTTCTTGCTTTAATGGGAACCATGGCTTTGATGAGTAACTTTTCCATGTATGTGAATAGGACAAGATCAGTGAAGGATAGGGTTAGAAAGTGGTCTAGAACTCAGAAATTTCTAGATTTAAGGCCTCAGACAGACCATAATAAGTAAATCACTCACTTGTTATCGTCTCCAGATCACTATGACCTGTCTAAAAGAGGGGGACAAGTTCTAACAGAAGTTCCTTGAGGTCAACTCTGAGCTTGACTGGGGAAAAAGGTGAAAGAATATCCCCTGGAGACTGTCCTGAATTTACAATGTACATAAAGTTATTTTAATGTTGTGTCTATCTCCCTTTAGAAAGTAGGCTTCTTGATGGGAGGGAAGAGTTGTTTTGCTTTTCTTTGAATCCCTAACTCTTTACAAAGTTACTGGCATAGATTAAATACAGATAAATATTTACTGTTTTTGTTGTTGATGATGCTGATACAGCTTGGCAGTCGAATAGTGGATTGGAAGTAGTTAGGAGGGCAAAAGAGACAAAAAAAAAAATAGATATGGGGGTAATAAGGCAAAATTAATACAGGGAACAAACACCAGGGAAATTAAGACCAGTGGGAAAGGGGGAAGTAGAAGGTAGAAAACTGACAAGCAAAGGGGAGTGAGCAGAAGGCAGTTGAGAGGATTAATCTGGGTCAGGCCTGAGAGGACCTTCTAGGCAGGTAGAAGGAATTAAGACCAAACTGAGAAAGATTGTGGGAAAATTAGTGATGAAGCCTCTCAATTTAGACCAAATCTTCCCACCTGGTCTTTGTTATTACACTAAGCAATTATTCTCCAAGTTCGTGTTTTGAATGCTTTTAGAATAAATGTAATATGTGTGATTCATAAATAAATTTCTAGTTGTATGATTCTCTTTCAGAGGGATATAACTAAGACCAAAAAGTAAAAATCATAAGGAGACAAATTAGGACTCTACATAAGGCTGAATTTTCTAACAATCAGAGCTATCAAAAATGGAAGTGGTCATGGTAGAGATCGTAAGATCTTTGTCAGCAGATGTCTAAATCTGAGGTTTGGTGATTATGTATAAGATACATTGTAGAACTGATTCATATCCTGGACTAGAGTACACTTTCAAGGCTTCTTTCTAACATGATCCTTTCATAATCCTATAGTAACAAAAGTCTCCATTACTTCTCTTCCGTAGCTCACCTTGAAAACGAGACGTTTTCCTGGCCAGTCTCTATTAATGTTCACTATTATGACCACTGAGCTATATGAAGTCACCTAACTTCTCAGTTCCTCAGTTTCCTTGTTTATAACATGAGAGCTTTAAACGACAAACTCTGTGGTTATCCTGTTCACTCTTGATTCTTTACATGAGGGAGGCCAAACCCCCACAGTCTTATGTGAACCTTAAAACGGATCCTAAATCCAACATTCTTCATTCCCTCCCTTTTTTGTAAATCAAGAATAAGGTGTTCTATATTGTTAAATGGCAACGTCCCACAGAGTGTGTGTGTGTGTGTGTGTGTTCTAACACAGCCTGTGCACTAATTCAATAATTCATCTGGAAACAAATTTAGTAAACAAAAACTTTAAAATATGGTAATAAAACAATCTAAAATTGTACTTCATAGAATAATAACGTTTTATACCAACACAGTAATGCCTGAGGCAAAAGACAAGAAAGAACCCTCAAATTAGGTATTCCCTTGGGGGGGGGGGGGGAGAAAGCAAAAGCAACTATATCCTAGGGTACTAGGGTAAATTCACATTCAACTTAATTGCCTATATTTTCTCCATTCACTGGACCATAAAAGCCTAAGTAATATAACAAATGTTGCCAATGGGGAAAGGGGGGGGGGGGTTGAGAGGACAGTGGGAAGGAAAGAAATCAAGACAACTGGAGGGAAAAAAACAACTAAAAATTTGTCAACAAGTTAAAAAAAAAAACAACTAGGTACCACAAATAACTTCTCTATACATCAACTTACATTGTGACCCAGATAATCCCTCAATATTGGATGAAACTACAATGATGTTCTTTAGCACTTTCTGATAGAGATGACATGAAGAGTGGCAACCCTTTTAATAATGCACAATGCATTTTTTTTATTCCTTTAATGCTGTTAAAAACTACTGACAACATTTAAATAAATAAATATATCTCTTCATCTTGGAATAATGCTCTTCAGCATGAGTAATCTTTAACTGTAAATAGGAAGTCACAATGAAAATTACCAGTACTTTAAAACTCAAACCAGGATTCTAGAGAAAACAAAGAGCTAGAAGGGGAGACAGAGACACAGACACACACACAGACACACACAGACACACACAGGAGGGTGAGGCAAAAACCATACTATACTATGACAGTTCAGTTAAGAGTACAGTGGTTGTCAACCTGTGAGTTCAGACCCCTTTAGGGGTTGCCTAAGACCATTGGAAAACACACATTTCTGATGGTCTTGGAAACAGAGACACTGCTCCTCTATCCGTCTTCAGGCAGATATGCCCACATAGGAGTGTTAAAGGACCACAGCATTAGTGGTTCCGTTGAGAACCACTGAGTTAGACAATATGCCGATGAGTAATGTCTTTATATCAATAGGATCAACAGTAGTAGTATCAAAAACTGGGGGGGGGGGGGGGGGGG
>CM053593.1:315109214-315259645 GCA_028646575.1 Pseudocheirus occidentalis | reverse complement strand
CACAATACAAGGCTCTATCTACATATTCTCTGGAAGACTGCTTCTTCTATAGGTAAGAGGATTATTACGCATATCCAATGAAAATCAGGAAGTTAAGTGGCAGGCAAAGATCAAAGCGATTATTTCTCAAAATTCTCACTCAATGTATAACACACTACCTGTACAAGATCCTAGCAATCCTCAGTTTCTGTTTGATTCTTCAGTTACACAGGGATTCTTCTATTCTAGAACTAGATAATTCAGTCATTAAACCTCCCGGTGAGCATCTTTATCAGTTGAATACAATGTGGTGACTATGTCCACAATGAAAGGTTTAACTGGCACACAAAGTAATTGGTATACTGCCTACTTTTAATAGCCTAAGATTTGATCAACTCTCCACCATCCCAAGTAAACCCTGGCTTTGCTCAACAAACCTTCAAGTGATAAAGACACAGGACAGTTGCTCAACGGGCATAAAAACACAGAACCATTCCTGGAAGAAATGAATACAAAGTAAAAACTATCATGACTCTGAATTTACATTGCTTTGATGGGACTGGGGCAAATACATACTTAAGTTTGATCCTGTGAAATGTGGGTTTGTAAGACTCTAAATCATTGATAGCAATTTATGGATCACTTCTGCTGACATCTAATTAAAAGCCTAGAACTGCTTTTAGGAAAAAAAAATCCTGCTCACAATTTTTAAAAAAAATTTTCTAGGTTTGTACTTTCAGGAACACTTTTCATTCTCCTTTACAAACTTTTCTCAACTTCGAGCACTCTTTAAAACACAATTTTCTCTTGCAGCTCTTAAAAAATTAATAGAAATATTTTCAAGCTTCTTTTTCTGTTCTTCTTAAATAACCCCACTGCAATTCCTGATGCCTTTAAGTTTCTTTTATTTTTATATTTTCACTATGTGGAAGAAGCAGAACTTGAAACCAGTTCTTTCTAACTTTGAGTTCAGCTATCCATGCACTAAAATCTTTTTGCTTCTCATTAGAAAATATATTTTCCAATTTTCTAATTTTTCATTAACATGCAAAATATATAGGAATTTGGTTATTGTTGATTGTTTCAAGATTGTTTCAATTATGTCTAACTCTTCATAACCTTGGCTTTCTTGGCAAAGATACTAGAGTGGTTTGTATTTCATTCTCCAGTGGCAAAGTTTAAGTAACTTGTCCAACGTCATGGAGCTAGGAAATTTCTGAAGCTAGATTTGAACTCAAGGTCTTCCTGACTGTAAACATAGTACTCTACCATCTGTATCTCCTACCTGCCTCTGTATCTGGGAATACATCTAGCATATATGAATACCTCTCAAATGAACAAATCATTCTAAATATTTTCCAGATCACTAGTTAATGAAGTACGTATGATAAATAAAAGATTAATAATTAGACTACCAAGATAGCTGAGAGTTCACTGGTCGGATGGTAATCTGTTTGGGAAAAGGAGTGTGAAAAATCATATTGCATCTAGTGTCCAAACCATTATTTCTAAATAACTGATTAATAAGTATAATTTTAGTTCAGCCAAATAATTTATTAATAAAAATTAGCAATACAATATTAGGACATTTTTCCTTTTTAGTCAAAGCTAGTTTTAAACCATAAATTAAAATTTTTCATAATCTAGAAAACACACCTTTACAATGATATTCTTTTAAAGAATTACAGATATAAATTAATTTCCATTAGACTATGACAGATGAAATCCAAGAGTTTTAGCAAGGTAAAAGGCAGGAGGTGAGGGGGAGAGGAGAGAGAATCTATTGTTTTACACCAATGATTTTACATCTTTTCAATTCCAAGACGGTTCAGTAGTTTCCCCGAGCAGCAGTTATAACAACAACAAAATCCACTGTTCCTATTATCTTATTGGTCTAATTATAAATTTATTTTTCAAGTGGTATTCAAAGGTATGCTGCTTATTTCTAGCTTCCTTATATCTGTTCAGAGCATTATAGTTTTTACTAGAATAACCATGAGCTCTTCTCTCTCCATCATATCCAATTGGCTGCCAAGTCAAATTGATTCTACCCCCCCAAAATCTATGCACCCTATCTCCTCCATTCACAGAATCATGAAATCTACCTAAGTATTGCAAAGATTCTCTGAGACCATCTAATGCACCTACTACACTAAAAAGGAATTTCGACTATAAACATACTTAAAGGTTGGTCATCTAATCTCAATCTAAATACATCTAAGGAGGACTAACAACTCACTTCTCTAGATGTTCTACTTTGGGCCGGTTTTAATTATTAGGAAATCTTTCTTGACATTGAGTCTAAATTTACTTCTTTTTATATGGTACTCATTACTCCTACTTATATCCTCCAAGGTCAAATAAGAACAAGTCGGGTCACTCTTGAATATGACTGTACCTCAGATACCAAAAGATGACTCTTATTATCCCTCCCCTCTGTAATTTTTTCCCCCCAGGCCATAAGTGTCCAGCTCCTTCAGATGACCTTCATGTGACATGGACTCAAATCCCTTTCATAATTCTCTTTGCCCTCAACTGACACCTCTCCAGTTTATGGCTAAACACTTCTATTGTTAACCATCCCAGCTCAGGTCTACAGGAACTTGGAGTATGAATTTTATATTCTAATCTATGTGTTGTTGTTTCTCCCTAAGGGAATGGAAGCTCCTGGAGGGCAGAGACTATTTCCCTTTGTTATCTCTGTATCACCAACAACTGTCTAGCACAGTGAGAAAAAAACATAGTAGGTTAACACAGGCTTGTTTAATTAAACAGAATTATTCAGAAAAGATAGTGTTGCTGTTTAATATTATAATTTGTAAAAACACAAAGACTAGGTAAAAATGTCATTATAAGTATATATATAAAAAAAAAGTATTCACGCTTCTAAACTCCCTGATTTCAGCTTTTGGGGGTGGTGGTGTCCCTACAGGAAGTTATGTAGAACCAAGGCTGCTACCCCTAAGAATGGAGATGCTATATTCGATACAATTCGTTACTATTTCCTTTGTATTTTGTTTCATCAAATATTCTCTGTTTTGAACTTAATTTTTAAATAGCTACTGGGAGGATTCAATGCAAAAAAAAATGGTGGGGAACCATTAATTTGGAGCTTTTAGCTTAGAGAGATGATACGTAAATCTAAAAAAACCTAAATGACAATTTTCTACATATTTTCAAGATTCTCTTATAACAAAAGAAATTTAAATGATTGAAACATAAGTATATCCAAAAGTTTATTAGTCACTTAAGTCATCCGTGTTATGGATCTTCTTCATATCTTTCTTGCAGTGTATGATAACATCTATCAAATGCAGCATTGATTAATTTTCCATGGAATATTAATGACAAAAAGGTTTTGTTTAACTTATTTTTCTTTGATAAGGCAAATAAATGGAAAAAGGAAGATAACCCCAAAAGCATAAGATTCTAGTAATCACTTAAAACTTGAAAGAGAAATTTTAAAGTTAAGACTTAATATTTAAGAAAATGTAAAATCATGAAAAGTGTGTGACAAAAATTTCTTGGGAAAGATATACTCAATAGTTTATTTGAAGCACTTTTCACAGATCAAATTTCCTATGCTATTTTAGAAATATTTAAGTGTAGATAGTAATAATATTTATGAATGCAAAGTCTAGTGTGAGCTGAGTAAAATTCAGAAAGAAATTTTTGTATTAAACAGTCATTTCTAAATTTAACAAAGGTCTAAGGGGGGAAAACACATTTTCTTCACCTTGACAAGATCAACTTTCAAAACACCCTTTCCCCATCTTCCCCATCTATATGGCCATATTTCTAATAAAAGTGTACATTTTCCATTATTATCAATGTTCCTGTGGTCCAAAGAAAAGAAAAAGCAAGAAAACAAAGAACAAGAATGGAGTACTTTGTTATAAGCTTAATTTTTTCGTAGACATTTTTGTTTCCCTCATAGGACTAACATTACAAGTATAACAATCTGAAAATATATGAAATAACTTGGAGGGAAAAAGTATTATCTATTTGCACATTTGATTTTTCCCTCCTACTCTGAGTGTTTCAATTAGATTCCTACTAGCATCCATCAATGCAATTAACATAATTACCAAGCTGTATAACACAAAAGCTTGTGCTTTACAACTGACCATATGTATTTAAAAGCTTGCACCTGGACCACCATAAGTACCATGGGAAAAAAAAATTACCCAGAAGGGAACAAAGTGCAATACTGCCTCCCAAATATTATTTTTTTTAATTCCAAATTAAAACTGACAGTCATTTTCAGATGCATTTGTAAAAAATCATTCCTTTATTAATTCTTTAAGAGCTTAAGGTAAGGACAAAGTTAATTTTTTTCTTTCACTCTTAGTTTTCATTGTGTATTTGGCTCCTTCATAACATAAGATTACAGTCCATGAAGTGAAAGCAAAATGTTGGATTTGACCCCATCATTTAGCCCCTTCTTCCCAATATTTGTTCCCAGGAGGTACAAAATGACCTCATTCAACATTTTAGGGAGGGTTGCAAAGCTATTACACTTGCTAAACACTCAGCAAACATATAATTTACAAGGCAGCATTAGACAGAGTTCAGGCTCTTTCTTGGCATATGTATAGTATCCCAAGCTTGTGACATTTAAATGAAAAGCAGGCATCCTGGGAAGCAGACTAATGTTAATCAATAGATTTGACTCTGGGAAAAAGCCTGGACTGATGATAAAAGGAAGCATTGAACAGAAAGCCAGATCATTACTTAGTTTAGCAGCGATCTATCATTTATATAAAGGTGCAAATCTTTGCTTCTTTAAATATAATTTCACTGAATTCTAGGTGTTTCCTTCTACCAGATTACTAAAATTGGTCAGATCAGATTTTGAAATTTTAAGAAATTGTCAAGTATTTCAAAAAGATACCAGAGTACTTTACATCTCCATACACCTAGACCTTGGAGTGATATTACAAAGCATGGTGTCATCTACAGAAGCAGCAGTGAGTATATTTCAATATTACTGGAATTAAGACTATGAATATTTGGTCTATCAACAATTATCACAAATTTTATAAGAAAGTTAAAACAAGGGGGGGGTTGAGAATAAAAACACTAGGAAAATAGAAACACCACAAAAATTTCTCCTGCTAAATTCCTATTCAAAAATGAAATACAATGGGTCAAACTGCAAAATGTGCAGGGAACTTTAAAGAGTTTCAAAGAATCTCCTTTTTCAGAGATTTTTAACTATAAAAAGCTAAATATTTGCCTTTGTATCAAAAACTAAGGATGAATTTTATGAGCACCATATTGTAGCGAAAAGAATTGGAGTTAGGCTTGGAGTGAGAAAAGAGTTAAAAATCTCAACTTTTCTGCCTGCTAACTATGTGATCATGGAAAATTTAATTAATAGTAATAACTGCCTTTTATATTACATTATATTACATATACTTTACATTTATATTACATTGTCATACATTAGTTCAGAGCATTTGAGCTTCACAACAAAGTGGTGAGGCAATATGGCCTAGGGGAGGGAGCACTGTTCTCTTGGTTGAGCCTTGAGTTCAGAGCCTAGCTCTAACCCTGGATAATCAAGCTGTGTGACCTTGAAGCAAGGTATTCATTTTCCTTGACCTCAGTTTTCTCAACTAAAGAAAAAATAAAGAATAAGAAAGCACTTTTCAAAACTAGGGCTCAATGATATAACGATAGCGATTGTTGGCACTGAGATTCAAGCTAGGTCTTAGAATTTTTGCATTTATCAATATGCCCACACTGACTCCCTTCTTACTTTGGCATTTTATAACCATTTGTTCTAATTAGTTATGAAAGAAGCGATACAGTGATGAGAGGTAGTGTGGGACAGAAGAGAGGGAATAAGACTTCATAACTAGGAAGAGTAACTAGTATGATAAATACTGGCCGTGGGACAACGTCCAAGTCATTTACCCTTCTCAGTGACTCAGGCACATCTCAAAGTTGAAAAGAAGGGGTTGAATTACATTACAATATAGTTTCCTTATCTTGGAAGAGCTCCTTATAAAGATGAAATCATAGGTACAGTCCCTATTCCTTTCCCTAGCTACAAAGGTAGACGTATTTTTATAGGATAAATCTGTATCAACGGTAACTTAGAAAGTTTCAGTTACTGAAATAATTACTGAAAATCCAACATAAGTGTTTTAAGAGTGGTTCTGAATTGCACACATGCACACATGTGTACACTGAAGCTAACACAGTAGACCTCAAGTGAAGAAGAAGGCTAGTGGTGATAGAATCCTGAGGCCTCAGGCAAGTAGCAATGCAGCAGGCTTCCAACAGTACCTCTTGAATGTGCACAGACTGCCACCAACATTTAATTTGTTATTTTTTAAAAGGAACTCTTAACTGGGAGAGAACAGCAAATTCTTGTAGCTCTCTCCTAAATTTTATCCTTTTCAATCTGGCTTTACTGTATTACTTATGAGGAAATAATAATACTTATGGTTGAAATAATGATGAGTCAGACAAGGACTGGCAGAGTAAGCTTCATTTAACTATTTTCACAGCTAGCATTTCAAGTGTTCATAATAAGCACACGAACGTAAAAAGAAACCTCCCATTTCTCCTCATTTTGTCACTCCAAATATATACATTACCCAAATGCAACTGAGATTCATTACTGCTTGAACTCGCAAATACAAGTTTCAAATCATTTAAACCATTTTCATAACTAGTGTACATGTGTCTTAGGCAAACCGAGAATTGAGTCACATGAATGAACTTGTTCTCATATTCAGTCCATAAAACTAGTGTCCTAAAAAGGCAAATAGCTTCCCCCCCTCCCCCAAGGGAGATTCAGGTAAGATCAGGTAAAATAGGAAAATCAAAAAGGAAAGTTTATATTTAAAATAAAGTTTTCACAAAAGCAGAAACTAATTTTAACTGTTGGGTAGAATCACAAAGCAAATAACAAACAGTAAAGTCATGGATTTGAAACTTGCTAGTTTTGCTATGGACTATTTCTAGAATCAGCTAGTTATCTCAGACAAGATGGATGGCAGTAAATGGAGAAAAGAGATAGGTAGAGAGCCTTCACTCACTAGTTCTTGAAAAACAACTCAAAGCAAATGCTCTGATAGATTAGAAACACCTTGGGAGATGAATCTCAGCATGTAACTTCCACGTATTTTATCAAGTATCATAAAACAATAATAATTCCTTTGTTATAATATATAACATATTTATAAAGTGTCTTCTATCTACATTCTGGGATGCTCAACAAATCCTTCCATCTCTATATTCACCATTATACCAGAAGGAAGGAGACAGCTTGGTTAACTCATTGAGAAAAGCACTGCCTCCAGAGTCAAAGGACCTACATACAAATCTTGCTACAGATATTTATAATCTTTCGGACCTTGTAGAAGTCATGTAATGTCCCTGGACCTCAGTTTCCTTATATGTCAAATGAGGGGTTTAACTGACCTGTGTGAGAACCCTTCTAGCTCTAAATCGATTAATCCATGATTTTATCAATATAGGGATTTCCCATGTGGGAATCCCTCCCACTAAGTCCAGTCTATCACTTCAAATATAAAGTCTATAAAGCATAGGGAACTGCCTGAGATATAAGGAGGTTAAATGATACCCCTGATGTCACATGGCTACCATCAGGATCGAACTAAGTCCAGCTCCCATACTATAATCATCATCTCCGCTGCCTCTTTCCACCATCATTGGGGGATAAAAATAATAATCCTTTTTTTTAACCGATGATGACTTCAATTCAGCAAACAACTATTAATACCTATTAGAAGTAATGCACCATGTGAGTTGCTGTAGAATAAAAGAAAAATGTAATGAAAGTCTTTGACATCAATAGGCTTATTTTGCCAGGGAAGTACAACATTTACACATATGAATAAAATATAAATTAATATGCAATCATTTCAAGAGAAAAAGAACATTAACAACTGGGGCAAAGGAGGGCAGATAAAGACACTTTATAGAAAGTAGAGAAAATGAGAAATGTTTTTAAGAAGGAAAGGTAAGGAAGGAGTTTATCTAGACATTGATAATAACCTATGCAAATATTGACATGCAGACTGGAAATGAAATGTTTTGTATGGGGGGTAGCTAGGCTAGTTTGACTGAAATAAACAGAGAGTGAAGGAGAATAATATAAAATCAGACCAGAAATGTAAGGGAGTAGGGTAATAGATTACAGGCGACTTCAGATGTCAAGCTGTCAAGTTTATGTTTTCTCCTAGAGGTAATGGGGAGTCAGTGAAAACTGAGAGTCAGGGAATGACAGAGTCAGCTCTGTGCTTTGAGAATATCCAATTGACTATCGGGACAGATGAGGCACTATAGGCAGCAGGTGTTTGTAAGAGTTCAGATGATAGGTGATAAGTAGCTGAACTAGAGGGGCTGTGTGAATGGAGTGGAAAGGAGAGGTTCAAACGATGTGGTAGAGATAGAATCAAGACTCGGAAAGTTTAGCTTATAGAAACTGAAGAATCAAGAAAGATTTCAAGGCTGCAAACCTGAGTGACTAAATAGTGGCAGTAGTCCAAAATGGCAAATTCTGGAGGAGGGATACGTTTGGAGAAAAATGGATAAAGTCTAGTATTCTATTCACATATCTGATAAAGGGAGACATATCCAATAGATAGCTGGTAATCTGGTACCAAAGATGAGAAGTAAAATTAGAGATAGCTAGCTAGAAATCTATCTATCCATCCACCAGTTGTTGGCTCAAAGATGATTGTTGACCTGCAGTCCTACCACAAAGGCTTTACCTCTGTTCTTCAGAGAAGACTCTATCTCTCATCTTTGTGACTGTGCACTGTCCACATTCTAAGCATGGAATACACTGTCTTCTTATCTATACCTCATAAAATTTCTCTCTTCCCTAATGATGCATGATGCAGCTTAGGTATCAATGATTCCATGAACTCTTTTCTGATCCACTCAACTGCAAGTGCCTTCCTTGACCAAATATTTTGTATAGTATTTAGGTGGTTTTTTTTACTTATATTACCTTTCTATTCATGCCATGTGTACACACGTACACACACACACACGCTCCCCATTAGAATGTAAGTTCAATGCAAGTAAGGACTATTACCTTCTCTGTATTTGGATTCCCTGTGCCTGTGCAGTTCCTTGTATGTTAAATTTATGACAGACGATGGGATTATCAGAATGTAAAGAGAGAAGTAGGGATAGGACAGATCCTTTGGAATATTCAATCTTGTATGTGAATGGTTCACGGTGGGATAACCTCCCTTTGGTGTTGGGTAAGACATAACTATGAAGAACATGGGATAACAATTGTTTTAAGCCTTATAGTAAAGATAAAGGGAAGGAAGTGAGATCAGATAAGGGGCAGAAACTGAAGGACAGAAGAATAGAGGTCAATGAGAAAAACTTGAAAGTTCTGAATTTTGAGTCTGGAACAGTTACAGGAGATGGTCTCATAAAGGCCAAGAGGAAATAAGTGATGATCAGCAAGGTAGCTCAAGGTCAATTCTTAGTTTTCTGATTCACAATTTAAACTGATACACAAATTAAACTACTAAATCACTCCAACTATCACAAATTCTTCAAGAGATCTTGGCTGGATAGTCATTCCACTGGCATGAAAATCTTCCAAGGCTTTCATAAGAAATTCTTTAAGTTACTACCCTAGGCATGGAGAGAAGCAACGGTTTGTACACTTTCTAGGGACACAGAGTTTATTTGAAAACATGATATGTTTACTTTCTAGGAGGATGGGAAAGTAACTGAAGAACTGTAACATATTCCTTTCTGTTCCCTTCATAAAATGGTAGTATAACTAATGGCTTTTGACATGCTCTTTGTTTCCTAACATTATTTGGTCAACAGAAAACACTAAAGAAATATTTCATGAAGAATATTTAGCTCTAGTCTTAGAGAAGTGAACTCTTCTTTTTTCTTCCCCTGGATGAATGTGTAAAGTTTCAATTGCTATTTTATCATTAAACAAAGGTCCAAAGAGGGGGAAAGATAGAGATGGATGGATGGATGGATGGATGGATGGATGAATGGATGGATGGATGAACACACCCTTTGACCTACTGATCCCACTACTAGATCTGTAACCCAAAAGTAATAAAAAGCACAAAGGAAAAGGACCAATATGTACAAAACTTTGTAGAGAAGCTCTCTTCTGGAGGTAAAGAATTGGAAACAGAACGGATGCCCATTAATTGGGGAATGACTGAATAAGTTCTGAAATATTGTTGTAATATAAGAAAGTATGAACAGGATGCTGTCAGAAAAAGCTGGAAAGATTTGCATGGGCTAATGCAAAGTGAAAAGTACTGTGTACAAAGTAACAGCAATATTGTAAGATGATCAGCTATGAATGACTTAGCTATTCTTGTAATACAATGCTTTAACACAACTCTGAAGTACTTATAATGAAAAAGGCTGTCCATCCCTAGAGAAAGAACTGATAGTGTCTGAATACAGATGGGAGTAAACTTTTTTACTTCATTTTTCTAGCTTTTTTTTTGGGCCTATGTTTTCTTTCTGACTATTATGGATATGTTTTGCATGGCTACACATGTATAACCTATATCAAATTGCTTGTCTTCTCAATGGGGGAGGGAGGAATAAGAGACAATATGGAACTCAAAGTTTAAAAAAATGTTAAAAATTGGTTTTTTATGTATTGTTTTTATATGTAACTGAGTAAAAATAAAATAAATGCTGAGATGGGTGGATGGGTGGGTGGATGGATGGATGGGCACATGGACAGATAAAGAATTCCCTCTCATCCCCAACAGAACATAAGCCCCTTGAGAGAGTCAGTACTTTTTTGTTTCTAGTGTTTCCGAAAACTCAGCAGTAACTAACATGTAAGTAGGCAATTACTGAATACTTGTTCAATTTGGCTGGGTTTTCTATTATTTTTTCCAAAACAACTGTCAAGCTACAATGGAGAATCCCAAATTCTGGTATTCTGAAATTTTTTTTCAAAGTTCTCATCTTTGGGGTGGCTAGGTGGCACAGCAAACAGAGCACTGGCCCTGAAGTTAAGAGGACCTGAGTTAAAATCCAGACTCAGACACATACTAGCTGTGTGACTTTGGGCAAGTCACTTAACCCCAATTACCCTTTAAAAAGCAAAACCAACAACAACAACAACAGAAAAAAAAAGTTCTCATTTTCACATCTATCATATTTTCCTAGACTATGGGTACATAACCCTTTTTGGGTTCCATGGAAGGATTTTAGAATGTCTACAAAAGTAGATAGCAGAAAAAACGCATTTTTATTTCAATATAACTGGTTTCCTTTAAAATTCTCTGCATTTCATTTTATGCATTTAAAAACATTCTGAGAAGGTAGATTTTACCCCCCCCAACCCTTCCAGACCAAGGAGTTGATCATACCAAAAAAAAAAAAAAAAAAAAAAAAATTGAGAATTCCAGTTCATGCCCCCTTTCTCAGACTTCATGTTTCTAGACCAAAGGATTCAAATTTTTTTAAAAGTTGAATTCATATACAACACTTTACATTACTGCATACTTTTTATTATTTTATTTGTCCTTGACTGTGTCTAATTTAGTGCTTATTATCTGGGCTATGGAAATCAAGATTGCATGTAGTATTTGGCCTATGATCACATCAGGATTGCATACAGAACTAGAAAGCATTCTCTGATCAGTTTACAATAAATTTCATAATGTTAAGCTCTATTTATCAGTTTTAAAAAGTGAAAACTTTCACCTAGGAAAATTAAAAATGTAAAACACAGGGAAATCAACAGGCCAGATTATTTTACATCTACTTCTTCATAATCAATGAACAAAAATTGAAATACTCCTGCTATTACAAGAACTAAACAACATTTACTAAGCCCATACTATCTGTAAAGCCCATTACTAGATTTTGACTCATTCAGTGACTAGTTACCTAATTCAAATATATGAAATGTCATATACTTTGGAAATTAAGGCACATGGCTATTATCTACCTGCCTGACAAGGTTCACAAGATAAAGGCAAGGTTTCACTATCATCACCACTGTGCATTCTTAAACCTATGACATAGAATAACAGATACTCAAAAGTGAAGATTGTGATCTATAAATTCCAGTCTTTGTGACTCCAGGCATATGCTCTACCTAAGCTATGTCCCACCTAAGCTTGCCTACAAAGTTATTACAGAAAGCACTAGACTATAATTATTAAATTTACATCAATAGCTACATGTTTTATTCAGGTAATTGAAGGGGGGAAAAAAGAGACAATTTTAAAAGGGCAACGTGCATGACTGAAACAGATGTGACATAAGGAAACAACTTAAAATTCACTAAATGTCATTGCATCAAAAACCTGACCAAGATTACAAGATGCCTACTAAAGTTTGTTGCTTTTACATTTGGACAGAATATATGGAAGACAACCATGTTCTGCTACATACTCAGGTCTAGTCTGCAGTTACAGGAGCTTACAAGACTGATTAAAATATAAGATGGGCACATCTGTATCTTAATTCTCTATAAAGTCTAATTCAATCTCGTCATTACTAAGGGAACTTGATCCACATCCATGTGACTCAGAAGTCAGCAGCTAGATTCTTGAAATAAAGACGTAATTTCTTAGATCTGCCAAAGAACTAAGGAAAACAAGGTTCCTTACTGGACTGTGGGTATTTACTTTGTTGAGATTGTGCCTGAATTTGTTACAGGGTCAAAGGAATTATTATCTCATTGACTCTTGCAAATTTGCTAAGGAAAGGTAAAAGATCTGGCCTTGAAATTATCTACACCAGAAAGCCGTGGGGTTTAAGACTATTCTTGTTTATTCCTCCTGGGAAAGAGGTACCTTTCCACCTAGTGAGAGGTATCCCTTTCTATCCCACTTAAATGGTAGCCCTTGACAGTATTATACTAACTCTGACTAAGGATCTCTTATCAAAACGACTGATTACCATATGTTTCTGGCTAGTAAAGCCTTAATCTCTGCAAGCAGGCTGCTGCTCAGAATCTGAAGGGTTTTCAACAGCTCTGCTACTGACCCAGGCCAATCACTGGCCAAAAAAGAATTCCAAATGGCTGGTTCAAAAATTGCCTTCCTGTCACTACTCAATCTGTACCATAAGGAACAAATGACACTCATAATTCCACTCTCTCTCTTTCCTGGCTGTTTACCCAAAGAGCCTACATACATCTATTAAGCATTTACAAGGTCCTGGGCAGGTGGTCCACAAGTTGATGGCGTATGATCCCTGGGGGGAGACAGACACACCTCTGTCAAGTCTTACTCCAACACAGAAACATCAATAGGTGAGTAATTTAACATTTCAGTGCCCAGGGTGTCTCTCCTCTAAAAGAGTAAGCTGCAGAGCAATAATGCACCTGCTTTGAGACAGAGGCTTAGAGGAAATACTCAAAGTCTCCTACAATGATGAAATTATAGGTCAGTACAAAAAAAGAAAAACTCTGCCAGATACTGTGTCAAGCTCGGAGGATACAAAGGCAAAAATGAAACAGTCCCTGTCCTCAAGAAGGTTATATTCCATGGGAGAAACAAAGAAACAATATCCTTCCTCTAAACATACACAAAATATGCCAAAGTAAAGAAGAGCTTGTGTGCAGGGGCCACTAGCAGCTGGAGGAAGTGGGGCTAGGAGTGCTCTCCTAAAGAAGGAGGTGGTGTATGGGGTAATTTGGAGATCCAAAGAGGTGAAGGTGTTGAAGGAGCTATGTATTCCTAGAAAAGAAGAATGCCCACCAAGGGAAAAGGCCCAAAGTACAATTGGGGGTGGAGGGAGTTACTAGCTGGATTCTGGAGGGATTAAAAAGCCAACAAGAAGTTTGAATTTTATTCTAGAGGCAAGAGGTCATGGAAAACTTCTCAACTAGGAAGTCTGTGACACGATAAGACCCATGCTTTAGCAATAATCAATCTGACAACTTTGTAAAGGATGAATTGTAGAGGGGAAGAGCCTTAAAGTAGGTGGGCTAATAAATAAAAAGGCCACTGCAACAGGCCAAGTACAAGGTCATCCATTCCTCAGGGCTGGAACTAGTGCTCTTGTGGAAGGAGAGAAGGACACAGATGTGAGAAATGTTGTGAAGTGAAAATCAACAGTACCTTCCCCTTCATCCTGGTTAAAGGTAGTACTTGGATAGCCTTTTGAAGAAACAAGAAAAAATTGAGAATAGGAGCAAAAAGAATAAAAAGCAATGCTTCAAATAAAGTGACTTTTGGTGATCCTGGGATCTCAAAGGCCACACCAGGGAAGTATAAACTCTGGGAATCCCTATAAAACTTAAAGGGACCTATGATAATTTATTTCTGTTACTCCAAGATAAACCTCATCATGAGGTCAGTTATGATGACCGGTTTTTCCAAACTTTTGAGGTTTCCTACAAATGAAGCTACCTAGAAATACTGATGTCCTTGATGTACCACATATAGGACACTCCATCTCCCACTAGCCTCTGCACCATCGAATTTTCTCCCCTGACATGCCCTCCCTTTACACCTCCACATCTCTTGGAATCCTTCATTTCCTTTGGTATTGACCTCAAGGACAAACTTCTAAATGAAACCTTTCTTGATTACCCAACAACAGGGCTATTTCCTCCTCACAGAAACTTTGATTAATTTTGTATATGTGTTACACACACCACACTCATGTAGATGTATATTTTTGTCTTCTCTAAGCGCTTTAAAGGCAGGTCCTATTTTACTATGGGGGGGGGATGCTAACGAGGGGAAGGAGTGTATTCCAAGTGCTAAGCAGTGTCTGGCAAAAGGTTGGTGCTCATTCATTTTTGAATGACCTATCTGGTGCTGAAGTTAGGAGGCATGAGTTAAAATACTGTCTGTGTGACCTCAGGCATGACACATCACTAAACCTCTTTCAGCTTCTTTTCTTCTTTTCCTTTTTGGAGGGGGGAGGGCAAGGAAATTGCAGTTAAGTGACTTGCCCAAGGTCACACACAGCTAGTCAGTGTTGAGCGTCTGAGGATTTGAACTCAGGTCCTCCTGCCTCCAGGGCTGGTGCTCTACTCACTGTGCCATCTAGTCACCCCTTGCAGCTTGTTTTCTTATTTGTAAAATGAGGTTTGTACTAGCAAGCCTCTGAGGTTACTTCTTACTCTAGATCTGATCTGGGGTCCTAGAACTAATTTTTGGTGACTACTGTGGACCACTCTAGATGGCTAGGGGTAGGGGGAGAGAGAGGATAAAAATCATAGAAGACACAAGGCTTCCTATCATAGGAGTTTATAGGTGAGTAAAGGGACAGGACAAAACTATGTGGGACTGATGTACAGTTAGAAAGGTACCAAACAAAACTCTGTATAATAGCACCTGGATAAGGTTATCACTTAGAGAGGAAGTCAAAGGATTTACTGTGGAGGGCAAGGCATGGCAAGCTTTTAGGAAGTGAACAGAGCAATGTGGATGCATCTATGTGCCCCTATAGAAATTTACGTGCAGATGAAGTTTTTCTTATTAGTAAAGTATTATTTTTTAAAACATGTTCTTCATATTCACCTGCCTCTGGTAAATACTTAAAGTACACAAATTAAGACATTAACTTATATCTTTGTGCCAGAAAGTGAACCAGTTTAGTTTCACTAAAATTATTTCTTTAGATATCAGAGTCATTTGGCACTGAAAAAGCTCCTCAGTCATTCTGATCTATGAATACTGTACAAACACAGTGTGGAAATAATTGAGTCCTTATGTACGCACATTTTCTATAAATTATCCCTTCAAAACAAGTGACAGATGGAAGACAATCACTATTATCACGTTCATTACTTTTTAAATGCCCATACAAAATTTTGAATACAACTGAATATAAAAGCTTTGAATATAAAATCCACAAATATCCATGATTTTACTTCGACTTCTATGCAAGCTTATAGTAGATGCTCAAAAATACTTACTTGATGGCTTAAACATGTGTTGTTCAATAATTATGGTAAGATGTTAAGGTAATGCTTGATATGGCACACTTATTACAAGTCAATAGCATTCAGAACATATACCAGTCTTACAAACACTATCAAGATCGGTACCTTCTATTTTAAATTTGGAAATAAAAAATGAGACTATTTGGAATTAAGGAGGATAATTTTAATATTGTACTATAAAACATAACTTTCAATACAGTTATCTTTCTGGGATCTGTAATTAATCCAACTATTAAAATCTTTCCTCTTTTGACAGTTTATATGTATAAAAATTGATGTCACCAATCAGCAGAGAGGCTGAAAGAGCAGCATGCTATAACTTTGTTAATTCAACTTGTACATATCAATTTTAATAAATTTAAGGCAGTTCTTTCTCAGCAGCTTCATTACTCTATGTACATATTGCAATTTCAAAGACTAGAAACTACAAATTCAATACTGATTTCAAATGAATATTTTAGAAAATACTTTTAAATCAATAATGGAGACAGGTATAAGTATCTAAGAAAAAACCAAACTATCTACAAATAGTTAATTTTATATATTACTTCATTTAGTATACTTTATACACAGGCAGTCATCATGTAAAACTTTTTTGAAGAAATAACTGCTTACATGTTAGATTTAATCTTTCTACACTGTGTACAATTGAGTATTTTTGCTAAGTACATGAAATAAAATAATATTTTCTTATAGAAAGAGGTTTCGTCTAAGTAAAAATATTCCCTATTGACTGGGTCTTATTACATCTTTAAGGCCCCCTGTGACTCACAAGGGCTAACTACAAATGATATACAATCTATTTGATTCAGGAAGCATTTGAATTGAGCCAAATTATTTAAGATTTTCTTTAACTCAATAGAATAATGCTGTCTTAATCGTTGCTAAAAATCTCGTATTAAAAATAGGTTTTCTCCAAAACAAAAGTAGAAAGGAAGACACTTCATTGGTGTTCCACACAATACTTCCTTATAACTGTCATCCCACTCTACCCCTTTACTCAGGTTGCTAACCCTTCTGCCGTATCATTATACTTGCTTGTAGGACTAATGGGAACGCTATAGGGCTAAGGCAAGTCTCCAAGGTCCAATGGCCTCTGAGCAGAAACAGGCCACCTTCTGATCTGTAGATGGAATGAATGGATTAAGTGAGAGCCAAGCCAGCTGTTGCAAGCTTTATCAGTACACAGACCTAACAGATGGGAGCCCATTCTGAAAGCCTCCTGCTACACTAAGCAAGGGCCTGGTGCTAGCCTTCTGTTCACTGGGCTTCTCTGACAGGGAGGCAGACATAGAATACACTCTAAGGAGAACACACAAATCTTTCTCAATATCACCCCCTCCCACCATCCATCCATCCCAATCTTCTCTTACTCTCACTGTCTCCATTACTCTTTATCTCTCTCCCCCCTCTCTCCATCTCCATCAGAACAAAGCTTTACAGTCAGAGCTGAATGCCCAGAAATATCATCTTTTATTTCATAAAGAGTAAAATTTGTTTTCCATTATTTTGTTGCTATTAATTCAGATTATCCCCTGCAAAAATCTCTTTTGTGAGGCAATAAATACACCATGGCACAAAAATCAGACGATGAATAAAGTTAATGTTCATCCAATGGTATGCCTAAGAAGAAAAAAATGTAAAGATTATTTGATTAAGAATAATTATTTGTCATGGTGAGATGAACTACTAATATTGTTGCATATAAGAGTTGCCCAAAATACACACTTTTCCTTTCCCTGAAATGGGCAAAACTTAGAAAGAAGTAGAATAGGCTGTCAACCAGCAGAACATTTGCACATGAAGGCTGCTACACACACAAATTTAAATCACTATGGGAAAACCAAACTTAACAAAATTGGATGAATCAAAGTTCATAATCTATATGATTAATATAGAACTTGTGTTAATGATGCTTTTTGGGGAGGAAACTAGGTTTTATATATTGTAGACTTCAGTCAGGATATTTTTTTTGTAGTAAGTGATAAACAACTGAACCACGGCTGTTGACTTCTGCCAGTGACTATTTCTGAAATGTTCTTTTCTTTGTTGATCAATTAAGATATCAACTATATCACTCATTTTATCTCATTTAAATAATTTTCAAAAACTAGGGTGTTTTTTTTTAAATCATGCTAGTTAACACAGAAAAGTACGCATATAAGAAAGCCTGTTTCCAAATATCACAGTTACTTCAGTTGGAGCTTTTTAATAACTGAAAATATTTGAGAGAATTAGGTCATTTTGATTAACCTTAGCTTTTATTTTATATTTATATGCACAGAAAATGGAGAATTATTCTTGGTAAGCAGTACAACTTCATGACAATCTAGCAAAATTTCATTCAAACGTATTAAAAAGGGAGACAAGTAGAAAATGTACACATTTTTTCCCCGCTCCACTTCTTTCTGCCTTGTGACAAAAACACACACTGCTTCCCCCAAGTGAATTCATCAAACTAATTTAGTCTCATTTTTAAATGAATACCTTGGCTATGAACTATGAATAACCAGAAGAATCTATTTTGGACAATAAAATCATCAATTAAAATAAAAACTATAAAATGTAATCCATATTAAAGGAATATATATTAAACCTATAAATATAAGTGAATGAACTAGAGAAAGGATAAAATAAGTTGGCAGACATTTACTACGTCATGGAATATGGGAGAGGAACAACTATTAAGTTCTATAACGAGTTCAGAATTAAAGGCACCTGGGCACTATGCTGAGCCCTGGGGACTGGAGGATGAGGATGAGGGACACAGCAGAGGTAGCATGATTAGGAAATGGTGGCTGGAGCTATCCTTGTATTGGGGAATTGCTAAGCAAATTGTGGCATATAAAAGTAGCAGTATATCACTGGACAATAAGATATAATGGAACCAAAACTTTCAGAGGAGACTCTTACCTTTATGAACCAATATAAGGCAAAGGGAGCAAGACTAGAAAAAAATTTATACATTAATAACAAACATTATAATACTAATGATAACAAATACTTATACCGTGCTTAAGACTTTGAGAGGAGCTTTTTAAACGTTAGATAAAATTATCTTCCAACTACTGAAAGGCTGGTTATTATACTCATTTTATAGATAAGGAAACTGAGGCAAACAGAAGTTAAATGGCTTGCCCAAGGTCATACATCTAGGAAGTGTCCGAGCCTGGATTTGAAATCTGTTCTTCTTGACGCCAGATTTGGTGCTGTGCGTTCACTTTGAAAGACTTGGAAATTCTGATCAGCACAGAAACCAACCACAAGATCCCAAAATGGAAAAATGAAAGCTCCTAATAGATGGGCAGTCAATGGATTTAAAATGCAGAAAGAGACCCCCCCCCCACACACACACACACACACTCAACATGGAAAATGCTGAGATTTATTTAATTTTTGCAATGGGGCTGGGGATACCGGACAGGACAAACTATTGTTTTTAAAGATAGTTATGCTCTGACATGTCACATTTATTACTATCCAGCAGTGTTGCTCTGAACCCAAACCTGGGGAGTATTCCCCATTGCTAAAAGGGAATGCTGAAAACACACTATGTACCTAAAAAAAGAGAAAGCATTTCAAGGCACTATTTTATTAGGATACCACTGCTACTGACTCTTGTTGGGACTGAAAGGAGAATATTTATGGAAAAAAATGTATTTAGTTCATAGGATTTTAAGTACACACATCATTTGTTGCTTAATTTTTAAATCATTATATTGGAGGGGGTGTGTGTGTGTATGTATGTATGTATGTATATATGCTGTGTAATAAAAACAAAAAATTAAAATTAATATACTACCACTCTCCCTCCCCCAAAAGAAGAGGAAACAGTGGATGGGAAGAGAGGAGGAGGGCTGGTTCAAGGAAAGATAAAAGGCAAGGTCATATCACCTATCAGAGCCCCGGGTGCCTCAGAGCCGGGGGTGCCTCAGAGGTAATCTAGCAAAACCTCTTCTTTTAACAAATTGATCATTTGAGGCTCAGACAGAAGTGCTTTGAGTTTCAAACCAATGGTCTTTACCCTGTAGTGTAGCACATGACAAGGAGCAAATCAGACACTTCATTGTGCAACTATTAGGCACCCTTATTCTGGATACAGTTTTCAACCTAGCTTCTCCCAAATCTCCCCTCTAGCCTCATGTATTTCCCTCTAATCGCTAATTCTTCAAATGATTTTCCTTAATTCCTTAAACAAATTCTCCTCTGGCTAATCCCCCTTTCAGACCAAAAATAATACTCTAGTTATGATCTAGTCAAGTGATATCACCACCTTCCTCAGAAAAACTATAGAAGGGATTCCCCAAAGTCTTAGGGTACTGTAGTTTTAGGCTCTAAGAGCTGAAAACTGCACAACAACTTTTGGGACATCTTGTATTACTATGAACACATGTTAAAAAGGCTTTCATTTTCTGGGTTTCTGCATCATAATGATATTGGGCTTAAAGAATACTAGAACCCCCGTGTTCATATGACCTGCTTTCTTGCCACTCCATCTGTGTAGTTGATATTTTTGAATCAAGTATAGAGCTTGACATTTAACTCTGTTAAATTACACCTTATTAGCTTTGGCCTTCTGTTGATATCTTGCGGGATCCCAATTCTATCACGCAACGCACTAACTCTACCTCTCAGTTCTGCATAGTGTACAAATGTTGTGATGTTGTCAGCGATCAAAATACCAGTAGTACAGGACTTCGGGGGAAACTCCACGGACCGCTATAAGAAATGTACCTTGACTGATTAATTAGCAGTCTTTAAATCCAAACCCAAGCATACTATCACTCAGCCTACATCATTTCATATAGTGCATAAATATGAACATATAAAACTTTTATCAAATACCTCATGGAAATTGAGGTGTGTTGAGTCTATAACATTCTCCAAACTTATTATTCAAATAATACAATCCAAAAAGGAAACAAGGTTAAAAACTGGCATGGTTTGTTCTCGATGAACCCACACTGGCCCTTAGCAATCAGTTGCTCTTCTCTGAAGTGTTCACAGACCAAGCCCGTGCAGCGTTGCTGGTATGAACTTGAGAAATCAATCCCAATAATGTAGCTGACATTTTCTAAGGCACTGGAAGTTTTAAAAAATCCTTTGTATACATTATCTCAGTGGATTTCCCCAACAACTCTCTGAATTAAACTCATCTGGGTATTATTACCCCTGTTATAACAGAGGGATTAAATAACTTGTCCAGAGTCACAGAATTATTAGATATTAGGGACAGGACAAGTCACCTCAAGTGCAGCCCTTGATTGCAACCTGCTCCTCTGGAAGAGATGCAATTTACAAATCACTTCTTTTGAAAAAGGATAATGAGAATAGCTTAGTATTATGAAAGGCCATCGTACACCTCATCCTCTGAAAGCTCTATAAAGTCACATGGAAAAGAAAAGGAGAAAGAGTCTGGAGGGGTACCTCACATTCCCATGTAAACCATGCTACCAATGACAGTAAACATGTTCCTTATTGGGGAGAAGAGGAACAGCCCAACACTTCTTGCCCTTATTCTTATAAAATAAAATTAAAATCTTATGTCATATTTAAAAGCTACCAGGAAAGCCTAACAATAAGGTGTTTTTAACATTCGGCATAAGAAACTTATTATTTGAAAAGGTCAAGATCTTTCTCACCATTACTATAAGTACTTTTATTTTGTTAATTTTTCTAAAAAGAAAAAAATAAGGATTTCAAAACTGTGTTAATAACTGTATTTTACTGAGGTCAATCATGAATAATTCAAATCAAAATCGAAGATGAAATCACCTGTGTTACACAAGTACAAGTTGAACCCCAGAAGCTTTGAACACGAGGAAATGTGGGCATTTTGTATCTACCCTCAAGAATGCCCCGATTTGAAAAGATAAAATTAAACTAAAAATATGTGTAAAAGTTTTAATATTAAAAAAGAGATTCGAGGCACACTCAGTACTTATGACTCTGAAACAAGAAATTTTTAGTGTTTGGAGAGCTAAATACTAAAGAGAAATTAACATAAAATAAACAAACCCCGAGCAATTATAAAGAGGCACAAGTTAACTAAGACTGTGAATGCTGGTTAAATGGCAAACAATCCATTACAGCCAATGTTTAAACGTGTGTCAATTAAACAGGAGCAGATAGCCTCACAATTAGAATTTAAAGATTTACTTTTGCTTCTTCCAGATCTTTTTACTGTCTTTGAAATGTGAATACTTTCCTTGCATTAAAAACCTCCCCCTGGAATGCCATACATGAACTATCACCCTGAATTCAAGAATTTTTGGTAATTATGCCTCAAAGCAGGAGACATTACTACATTACATTTCTAAAGGGGCACACAAAAAGGTTAGCATCATTGGAATTTCAAAGTACTTGAGAAATTCTATAACTTTAAGTGAAAACACTAGAAGAAATGCATTTTACAAATTGTGCTGAAAGTTAAAAAAAAAAATAGTCCCAATCCTCAAGCAGCTACCAGTGGCAAACTCCTAATTTTGCTTACTGCTTTTCAAATTTTGTATTTAACCTTTGTACTAACATTATTGTCTGGGATTGTTTCCAAAATTTGCTTTTTCTCCCAATTGCTCTTCCTCAAATAACATCCAGTTCCAGTGCTCTCCGAATTTCTCCACTGTGACTTTTTATCCTCTGAAGTCTCAGATCATTTAAAATTTTTATTGTTAACTTTTGTTTTCACCAAACAACTAGCATTTTCAAACCTTCTTAATGTGTATGTGGAGTACTTTAAACATATTATCTCATTTGATCCAGACAATAAGCCTGGGGTGTGGGTACTATTGTTATCCCCATTTTAAAGAAGGGCCACCTAAAATAAGAGATTAAATGACTGGCCCAGGGTCTCACAGCTTAAGTGTCTCAGGAAGGATTAAAATTCAGGCCCTCCTAATTCCAAGTCCTGAACTTTACTACACCAACCAGCACCCTAAATATGCATGCCTTCTACCTTCCCACCACGTCTCTGCTCCTGACTCTTTCATCATAGAATCAATATCCTTCTCACCCAAAAGGTGTTTCTATATACTAGAGGTCCTTCTTGATTTATGAGTTCCGGAGCAGGACTGCAATCTAACTAAGCACTCAGGAAAGCCATGCTCAGTTGTCTCTGGGCTCTGCTCCTCGTAGTCCAGACTTCCAGTTTTCTAGCCCTCCCTTCCACCATTCAAATGTAAGCACCTTGATGGTAGAAAATGCCCTTTTTAAAAATTGTCTTTGTGATCCTAGCACAGCAGTAATTGTTCCATCTCTTCTCCACAGAGAATCGTTAGTTTTAGTAAAGAAGTTATAAATGGGGGGAGGAGAGAGAGAAAGGGGGGGGGTGAGAGAGAGGGAGAGGGAGAGAGAGACAGAGATGGAGAGAGAGAGAGAGACAGAGAGGGAGGGAGAGAGAATGAGGAGGGTAGTAAGGATAGGAACCAGATCAGCAAAACTAACCTGCACATGTTAACATGTTCACAATGAATGTGACTATGACAGCATAGGCGATTTCTGTACCTATAAGGCCCCCCTCAACTCTCCAAAGAAAGAAAACAACTGCATTTTCTTAATTCTGGATCCTGATCATTATGAGGTTAATTATAATTTTTTTTTGTTAAAAACTTGAATTTTTGTTGTTTTTCCCTTTACATTTAGTCATTTTTATTCTGTTTACTGGTTCTGTTTAAACCTATTATTTCAAGTGATCATTTAATCAATGGATAACATAATACTGGATACATTTAATATAGTAAAAGTTCACATCAACATCAGCCCTCAGGAGTTGATTCTTTAAAGGTCATTTATATTCATGAACTAAGCATGTTTTTAAAAAAATAAAATATGATCACTACATCTCTGATTAACCCCTTAGTTCGTATTAAATCAAGAGGGCAAACAGGGAGAACACAATTTCTTACTTAGTTGTCTTGCACAGCTGAAACACAAATATTTGCTGAATCAGTGAATGGATAAATGTTCTAGGTTAGGCCCCAAGTACAGGGGACTGAATTAACTGTAATAAGACTGAATTAACAAGTAATATGGCAAGAAACCTCTCTTTTACTTGATAGTTACAAGAATACATTAAGACACATAAGAAAACATCATTAATGACCAGCATAGTTCCCCAAATTCCTCTGTTACAACAAGCAAGCATTGAGGTCAGTACCAACAGTTAACCTGCAGAGAAGTGAGAAGACCATTAGGTAATGAAAACTATACCCCACATCCTTCTCTGTGAGGCCTTATATGGGTAGGCTTTACTTCATCTAGCCAAGCCAGTGGGATTCTGGGACCTAATTTGGGACTTGAGCTGGTAAACTGTCTGGAAAGAAGAATACTCTATTACAGTACTATCTGTATTTTCACCCCGGGTAAACTTTACTAAGGGCTACAGAAGCCCCCTAAATTTTTAACTGCACCATGTCACTCAGTCAGCCTCTTAGAACTCAAGGTCTAGAAAGTAGCATCTGAGTCAATAAAAAATATAATTTTCTATGAGGGATTTAAATTAATTTATAAATACAAGCAGTAGCTGCAATTTTACAAGTTTGTGCTCCAATGTGACTGTGTAAATCATGGTATTGAACTCAGCAAAGCATAGTGAAACTGGCAACTCAGTTTAATGTTTAGGCAAAAGTGGAGACACCTAATCATCAAATATAAAAGACTTTTCTCTGACTCGGAGAACCATCTTCACCATCTTGAAATGAGAGGTACAGAGTTAATGAAACAGAGTACAAATTCTCCACCTGATTTATACAACCTGTGTAACCTTACTCAGTCAAGAAGCATTTATTAAATGCTTACAGTTTTCTAGTCACTTGCACTCGGTGCTAGGAATATAAATATAAAAAAAGAAACTTCAGCCCTCCAAGTTCTTGTATTCAAATGGAATGTATATTGGGGTGGACACAGGCAAATCAACAGCAAAGCAAACTGGGAGAAAACTACAGTAACAACTGGGGGAACAGGACAGGCTTCATGCAGAACGTCTAGGTCTGGGCTCAACTTTTTTTAATGCACCAAATTAAACACAGCAGAAACAACACTACTTTATTTATCTGTGTCCCTCCAGAACATCCTTCTCCACTCTCCCAGGTTTTTTAACTGTAAGATTTTTTCTTCTCTTCATTTTTGCAATTATATCACTCACCTTCCCTACACCCCACAGTGCTATGTTCCAAAAATATTGAAGAAAATAAATATGGATGAATAAAAAAAATCATATCCTGGTTATATAAAAAAAATTATGTCCCCTACTCCATTGGTCCTACTCTCCCATATTCTGTGGAAAATTACAATCCCTTTGATTTCTCTCTGCATATAGCCTGTTTGCTGAGGGTGATTTCTTGAACTCCCTCTCACTATACATTTCTCCTTTGTAAATGTAATTCACCTGCATGTATTCAACTGCTGCCCCTTGCAGATCAAAGATATAGATGGATGTGTATGTGTGTGTATGCTTGTATGTTTGTAGTCAGCTCATGGACAAGGAAAAGCCTTAAAATAAAAAGAATTTCATCATCTGTCCTGTTCACTGGGAGAGGTGAGTCAGTCAGGTGTCAAATGCAGTCGGTACAATGTTGCTCTTTATTCTCTTTGGATAACCAGAAGTGACATGTGTGACAGTTTTTAAGAGAATCTCTTCAAAATACTACATTACACTTATCACTACAATGTTAAAGTATTTTCTTACAAAACATATGCCATGATGCATACATTTCTATAGTAAATTATAATAATTAACAGATACAGAGTTGCTGTGAGTCTAAGCATGAGAATTTTGTTAAATATTAATCTGGTATATTGTTAAGTTCACAACTTTTTCAATCTTTTGGTCTTTCAACTTGAATGTTAGTGAGAAGACACCCAACCAAAAAAAAAAATCTAGTTAAGGGCATACTAAGCAGATAGTGAAATGATTAGAACACTGGATCTGCAGTCAGAAAGTCCCAAGTTTAAAAAAGTGCATTTCATATATATATGAAATGTATATCTATTATATATCTATCATATATCTAAGAAAACAATGTCACTGACTACAGACACCCAAGACTTATATATCCTTTTAATGTCAATTATATTTAGTCTTTTGTTTCTGGTCTCTTTAAACTCCCCATATATAACCAAAAATCCATGGTGTTCCAGCAAGTCCACCACTATTCAAATGAAGTGAGCCAAAAGATTCAGTATCTTCATACAAGCTCTTCTTGGCTATTTGTTTTAATAAATGAATTCCAGTGGACTTATTTTTCTACCTTCTCTCAGGAGGTTGAGAAAGAAATATATTTTAGGTCATTATTTATTTTGCTTACTAAATAACACTGGTCTTTGTCTGACAGGAATAAAATCCAATTTAATCACCATTCTTTCCACTCTTAAGCAGAATGCCAACAATCTCCTCTTTTCGTACCCAGAACTAACCTTTTATGTACCTTAACCATAAAGACTATTTACTAGAAAAACTACTTGATCACCTCAATGGCACATGTTTTAAAATGGGGCATTCTGCAAAAAAGAAGAGTGTATAATGCTTCCCTTGTGAGACACTGAGGAATATGAATAATAATTTGAGAATTCATATGGCTTTGTTATTACAGGGTTTATAAGATAAAGCTCCCAGAAGATTTAAAATCTTTTAAAAACCTGAACTGTAGTCAATCTAAACTTATTTGTATTAAAGATCCTTATCCAGGTTACAAAAACAAAATGTATGTGGAATTCAAATATATCCACATTAAAACCTTTAATGCAAAACTATATCATGCTTTCTACTTCATTATAGTCTTGAACCCCCACAGTCCCTCTTTTCTTTCCTAAAATTTGAGTATTGTCAGTCCCTGAATGAACAAAATAATTTTGCAAGTCAGATACCCTCTGGGAAATCACATCTAAATTAGCCCCGCAAAACAGGGTAGGAAAATGTTCCGTAAGGAAATGCTGTTCAGATACAGAGAATACCTCTTTTCAAGCTATGCCAAAACTAATCAGTACAAGCAAGTAGTATTTTAGGGGGAGAAGGTCTCTTTACCATCATAATCATAACACATACATTACAACATATTCTCTCAGTTTCTTTATTCACAGCTACAGTAAAACATGTCACTAGGAGCCTGAGAATGGAGTTAAAAATAATGTTTCAGGACTGTTCATTTACTGGGGTAGTGTGACTGAATAAGGGATGAAATTCACCTAAGAAAATGTGTTGGTTTTGAAGTAATCTAAGGGAAATAAACCACATTCTATTTTTTCAGAATATAAAGAAGCATCAGAGGATTAAAAAGAGAAAACCAAATTTAAGCCATCTTCATTATATTAGAGAACAGTCCAATATTGTTTATAACAGAAGTCTTCCCTAAGGTTTAACAATTACTTTCCTTTAAAAGTAAAAGAGGCAAATGTAAAGGAAGATGGCCCTCCTAAAGGTACTAACTTACAAAGTCACAATTCTATTTCCATTCATGGAATGCATAAACACTTCAGAAAATACTACAGGTGTAGTGCTAGGAAAAGCCTTAAAAACACATAGCACCACTCACTCTTTTCCTTATTATTCAAACAAAAAACCCTAAACTCCGAAATAATGCTCGATTTTTAGGGGGAATCAATTCAATGAATAGTAGTTAAAGTGCACCTGTGTGCCAGGTCCTATGTAATGGGCTGGAGAGGCAAACAAGAGAGAGACAGCCCCTGCCCTCAAAAGGCTTACAACTGAATGAAGGAAAAGCAGCACATAAAAAAAAAGGAAGCTGAAGGGGAAATGGAGCGGCCACCAGGTAGTACCTGGCACTGTTCTGAGGAAAGGAAGTTGAACTGAGGTAATGGCAGAGAATGGTGTTAGCTGAAAGGTTATAAAGGAAGGCTTTGAAAGTTTAAAGCTCTGCCCTCCAAATAGAGGAGAGAAGCAAAGAAGAAGGTGTTGAGTATCAAAAACTAAGTCAATCAGCATGGGGAAGCTATTTCAAGTGACCAGGTGGGGAGAGTGGGGGTTGGGATGTTCCACAAAGACTAAGTAAAATTCTGCACAATTATGTTATTAATGTATGCCAATGCCAACCAACCAATACATTTTTTATTTAGTTAAGGAGAATCAAGAAGAAAATAAATTTCTGTAAACACATGCAACTTTTTTCTCCAAAAATGTCAGCTTCTTACTATACTTTAGTATTCGGGGAGAAGGGGGGGGGGCTTTTCTTTTTGGAGGGGGAAGGTAGGGCAATGGGGTTAAGTGACTTGCCCAAGGTCACACGGCTAGTTTTTGTGTTAAGTGTCTGAAGTGGGATTTTGAACTCAGGTCCTCCCGATTTCAGGGCTGCACCACCTAGCCGCCCCTGATATGAATAGTTTTGCCTAAATTCTGAAGGTCTGATCATGACTCAGGAATGGATTATTTCTTGTTATAAATTATAATGGTTTGTAAGTTTCTAGGAGTTTAGAAGCCATGCTCCAACTATTTCTTCTTTTTACAGGTTCTGAGACAAAATCTTGTTGAACACCCTAAGACTTTCTCACTCAAATAGGCACTGCAGAGAGAACACCCAAATTACATGTTGAAGGAGCCTGGGTAGATACATAAATGTAACTTTGAACTTTTAAATTACCTACTGTAATAAAATCAGTTCCTAGAAATAAAGAATGAACACAAGTAAAATATATGGGTTTTGAATTAAATTTCAAAATAAAATACTCCAAAACTGCCTTTCCAGATGGAGTCCTCTTGAATGTTTTCCTCTATGTTGATTCTTAACATGGGGTCATGAATATATTGGCCGGGGGGAGGTGAGGGGGGCGCCACGGCAGAGAGTATCCCGTAAATTTATGCAAGAAAAAGTACAATTTTATTTCCACTAACTGAAACGTATCATCTCCTTCCATTTTGAATTTAAAATAATTTATTCAGAGAGTATTTCTAGGTCTCACCAGACCACAAAAGATATCCATGACACACAAAAAAGACTAAGAACCCTCATCCAACACAAAGACTAACATGTCTTTGCAGCTTTTTCTTGAGGAAACCATAATATTTACTTCCTTAAGGAAATAAAAGCAATTAAGAGCTTTGTTTGTACTAGGCAATGTGCAAAGTGCTGGGGATACAAACACAATGAATGAAACATTTATGTAAGAAAAAATTGTAAGTGTTCTTACTGGGCTTTTCTTTATAATGGGCTATAAGGAATAAATATCAGCAATTCTACTTAAAAAGAGGGGGAGAAGCCCACTTTCAATGGGTATGTGGGCAATGCAATATAAATTTCATATTCGATGAATAATAACGCTTATTCTCTTTTTTTAAAAATACATTTATTACATGTTATTAAAGATTAGCAAAAGCCAGGAATTAAATTAAGGTCTCAATGAAGAATCTCATTGTGTTCAAGTATATTCTTGCAATGTTATACAGTATTACTAACACTTTATAAAGCCTGAACTTATGGAAAGTTTCGAAACATACTATAGTAGATAGATCTGATTCTATCACAATGACTAAAAGCAGATCAAATTAATTCTTTTAGGTCATCAGGTTCTCTTTTTATAGACCTTATTTCTACTTCATCAATGATAATTTAATAATTTATATTTCAACATGTCCAAAAATCCACAATTTTATCCATAGGTATATGATCCCATCAACACTTTAGTAGTTAGCTCTGCAAGTTAGTTGCTGGGTGACCAACCTCATGATGACACCCTATAAACTTAGTCTTACCGACCCCTCAGACCTTTGTTTGAGGGGACTCTATTTAGTGCCTTTCCAGGTTGTTATGATGTTATGATGTTACAGTCTAACAGCAAAGACATTAAGAACCCAAATACCACAGTGAAGCATTCAGGAGAGATTTTTAATAGATGACATTTGACATAGCTGAAAAATATATACACAAGTTTTCAAAAGTGGATTGGTATTCCAGATTCACTCATTTTCTTATGGGGTGCTATGTCCTTTTTGTAATCTTGCTCACTCCAGTGCCAAACCCCAAACATCTGTGAATAAGTGACCAGAGTAAGTGTATGTGGGTCAAATCATTCCATTGTGTATCAAGCCCTGAATATTCAGATCAAGTCAACAGATCACTGCAAAAATTGTCTGTAGAATTATTTTGATTTTATTCCTCAAGTTGTTTGGCTCTTATGGAAGAGGAAAAGATCAGGAAAAAAAAAAAACCTTGATAAATGGTGTCTCAAAACTCACGAATATAGGCAAGTGGTACAAGCAGATGAAGACCATCTGAATGCCATCTAGCCAATGCTAGCTGAAGCCTTGTATATTCTACGATTACTCTCAAAATTCTAAGAAGTAAAGACAGTGAGCAGCTTTTAAACCTTGGCTTGGGAACCTCATGCATATATAATTCACTACCCATTATCTATTCAAGTGTGGCCTTGAGGCCTCAAATTCCCCACACCTAAGTCTATGCGTTCACATGTAGCCTTTCAGGGCTAGCAGAACTTCTGTAAACATCCCAGATGCTGAGCTCTAAGGTTCATCTTATAGACAAAATTCTGTGATCTTTTTGGTGGGGAGGTGAGGGTATGTGGGAGTACACTGTAAGAGATGGTGGGCAGTCGGCTTGCTTAAGACTAGGTGTGCAATGTCCATAGCCAAAGGCACTTCAGATATCATTTAATCAAAGTGCACCTTATTAGGAATACTGTCTATAATATCCTACATAGGTAAGTAGTCAGCTAGACTCTACTTAATTGCACTAATGGGGAACTCACTACCTCCAAGGCAAGACATTTCATTTTTGAATACTTCCAATTATTAGGGCATTTATTCCTACACTGAGGCAAAAATCGTTTCTTTGTAACTCACATCCATTGTTTTTAGTCTTGCCCTCTGGGTCCCAGCAAGACAAGTGTAATCTCTCTTCCACATAAAAAACTTACAGATATTTAATACCTACCTACTATCATGCTCCCACTAAGCCTCTTCTTTTTTAAGCTAAACCACCTCTAGTTTCTTAAACCTACTCCCATATGGTAAAGTTCCTAATAGTTTCTAATCCTCTCAACCTCCCCCGTTGCCCTCTTGTGAATATGGTCTGGTTTCCATATTAAAATGTGGCATTTAGAATGGTACAAAACACACCAGATGCAGTCTGACCAGGTCAGAGTTCAGCAGGATTATCCCTTCCTTTGCTCTGGATACACTACTTCCATTAATGTAGGCTAAGATTACCATAGCTGTTTCAGTTGCTCCATCATATCACTGCTTCATAATAGGCTCACAAACTAAACATCCCTTCCAGAATCAACATACCAGGAATCGCCACTTAGTGGCCACTTCTTTTTCCTTTATAATGTTAAAAAGTCTTTGGCTTCAGTTCAGTTTAAGAAAAACATCTTTCTTCCAACGAGAAAACGACAACAAAAAATGACATAGGTTCTTCAGCATCTATTCAGTTGTAAAAGGCCCTTTAATAATAAAATTTCTACGCAAAGTCAGGACATCATATTGAAAGATGCTCCCTAACCTTCTGTTTTGGTAAATGTATTTCAGAGGGAAATTGAGGTACTGAGTCAGAAGATTAACTTCGAATGAAACCATTCATGTAGCAACAGCTAGGAATGACAAAGAAAAATCTCAATCATTCCTTGGTAGGTTTGGATTGTATCTATCTATCTATCTATCTATCTCTAAAACGTCAAGGGAAATTCAGGAAGGTAGCCTGGGTGGGGATTGCACTCCTGGAGCATCAGAGACTGCTTAGAGAAGAGTAAGACACATATTTTTGGCAGATCTGGATGCATTGCAATCCTCACTACTAGTGGATGTAAGCCACATGGAAAAGATCACAGACCCACCAGAGTATTGACAATGCTGTAACCTAGTACTACTGAATTTAGTGACACTTCCTAGGCCCATAAGGATGATAGAGTATGTTTTCTAAATACAGTATTTATTTTAAAATAAGAATTGCTAAGTGACTATATAGCGCTTACAATATACACAGGCACTATGCCAATTGCTTCACCAATTGTATTGTATCATTTGCTTCTTCCTACCCTGGGAGGTAGATGACACCAGTATCGCCAGTTTACAATTGAGGGAACTGAGGCAAATGGAGGTTAAAAAGACTTGCCCAAGATCACCCAATCACCAAGTATCTAAAGTCAAATTCAAACTGAGATCTTTCTGACTCCAGGCCTGGTGCTTTATTCAATGTACCACCTAAGCTGTGATTAGGGGGAAAGTATTTCAGAATTCCATAACATGTCTTTTAAATTATTTTTAAACCAAACCTACATTGTGGTCAATAAAGGTGATGAACATGCCTGACTGACTGGATCACAGCTGTAATAAAATCAAAGACAAGGTTTCTATATCTACAGACGTCACGTAGTTTGTTCTGGTGCATGGCCATGGGATGCACCCTTACCTCCCTCAATAAGTACTGACCACAGAAAGGTTGTCCAAAATGAGAGGAGAGATTCCCCCACCAATGAAGAGCAAGCCCTACTAATGATGGTCAGAGGAGAGAGGTAGTGGGGCAAGATGTTGGATTTATAAGCAGAGCACCTGGGTTCAAATGCTACCTACACTCATTACCAAATACAGGACTTTGGAAAAGTCATTCAAGCCTCACTAAGCTTCCTCCTCAACCAAGGGAAAGAGTTAGATATGAAATACAATCCTGTATACCTATGTCTTTTTATATGAAAAGGGCTTTGTCAGCTTTCTTTTGTAGATTTAATTCTTTAAAACTATTTTAAACAAAGCAGCCACATGGAAAGAACACTGGACAAGAAGCCAAGATGTGGATCCAACTCCTGCCCCTGCTTCTTCCTAGAGGAAAGTCCCTCACCCTCGCTAAGCTTCAGTTGTCTTGTACACCATTAGTACATCTAATTCATAGGTGCTATTGCGAGAATGTCTCATCAGCTTTGTAGGGCTCAAAGCACCTTAAAATGACATCTATTATTTATAATTTGGGTTACAGGCATAACCAAATTAGCAAAGTGTTTTTCTTTTTAAGCCTGGCAATTTAAATTCATATTGATATAGGCTCTAAAGTGGTAAATAATGACACCACACAAAAGGTATACTGAGCTACCAGTTATCAGTGAACTGAAAGCTCATTGTGTATAGATCCCAGAATGGGCTACTTAGCATAGCTTTTAATTATAAAACTTCAGTTTTAAGTCAATTAATTGTAACTAGGAACATCTTTTGACCTGTGAAAAAGTAGCCCTGCAGAATTTCCAGGTCAGACTTCAAGAACCTATTTAACACCCAATATAACCAAATTATGAAAATTAACTATTTCTAATGGAGACCAAGAAAATATTGCTAAAACCTTCCCCACCATCCTTCTGCTGGTACAAGAGAGAACAGACTTGCTTCTCCCCTTTTTCATAGTAGGGACAAGAGGTATATTCCGGCCAAGGAATACTGGAGAGCAGGGGACGGTCAGGGTTAAAGATTTGTGGGAGGTTGCTACTGCGTACAGTATCTGAACCGAAAGACATAAAAGGGCAGGTGCAGGTAGAATTAAAAGTTCCCAAATCTTGGAAGTGGTGGCAAAGGTCATTCACACATGTTGGCAATTACAAAGCTCCCTAAGAATTTGAACCAAAATGGTCAAAGGATATGAACAGGCAGTTTTAAGTAGGAAAAAAATCAAAGCTATCAATTGTCACAGTAAAAATGTTCTAAATCACTTCTTATTAGAGGAATGAAAATTACAGACAACTCTTGAGTTACCACCGCACACCTATCAGACTGGCTAACACGACAGAAAGGGACAATTACAAACACTGGAGGGGATGTAGAAAAATTGGGAAATACATAAATATAGAAAAACTGTTGGTGATACTGCAAACTGATCCAATCAAACTAGAGAACATTTTAAAATGATGCCCAAAGGGCTATAAAACTGTGCGTACCATTTGGCCCAGCAATACCACTACTAGGTATATATGCCAAAGAGATAAAAGGAAAAGGAACTATTTGTTCAAAAACGTTTATAGCAACTCTTTCTGTGGTAGAAAGTAACTGGAAATCAAGGGGATGTCCATCAGTTAGGGAACAGCTGGACAAGTTGTGATACATGATTTTAATGGAATATTGTACTGTAAGAAATGGAGTGGATTTTTCAGAAAAACCTGGAAGATGAACATAAACCGATACAAACTGAAGTGAGCAGAACTAGTAGAACATTGTACACAGCAGTAATATTTCAACAATAATAAACTACAAAAGACTCAGCTACTCTAATCAATAGAATGATATACTGCAGAGGAGGCACAAAAAAAATATTATCAGCCTTCAGAGAAAGACTGATTCTGAGTGCAGATTAAAGCATATTTTTTTTCTTTTTTTCTTTTTCCAGTGCAGGTTTTAGAAAGGTTTTGCATGATTTCATATGTCTAAGCAGTACTGCATTTGGGGGAGGTGCGTCTTCTCAATGAGTGGGAAAGGAGGTGAAGGGAGGGCAAAAATGTGGAAATGAAAAGTTTTTAACAGTATTTAAAGAAAATGAATAGTATATGAACATTTCTCCATACAAGAATATTACAAGTTTGTATTAAATGCTACCCTCTAATGGATATTATTTTTGTAGCTAAGTTTGAAGAAGTGCTATACTCTGAATTAAATTCAACAAAATTTCAGTACTCATTTATGCTGTGCAAAGGATGGTACTACAAAGATAAAAAAAATAGAATTGTCCTTGTTCTCAAGGGGGTTTATAATATAAAGAGAGGGAAAAAACATCATTCATGGTACAAATACATTCCAGCAAAGTTGCAAGCAATTTTTTTTTTTGGGTAAATCAGAGTGTTTTTTCCCAAAGACAACTTAGAATCTCTCTTCTTTTATAACTGATCTTCAATTGGTACTGCTTCCTCATATTTACCTCATGTTCCCCTGATACATAGTTACATATTTAGTGACTAACAAATTTAAATACTCTACTGGAAATTCATATATGCATGTATGTATATATACACACATAATGAACTAATTTATTCTGTAAATTTGGTTTTTATATTTTTTACTTATGTGGGATCAAGAGAGAAAATTTTACTACAATAAAAACTATTAATTTTGTATAAAAACTACTCCATTTGTTAGTATTTAATATTTATTTCTAACAAAGCAAGGCAGGACCCTTCTCTTTTTTAAGGAAAGTTGTTTCAAACTCAATAGCTTTCAGCCGTTGTAAGGGTAGAGAGCCTCTCAGGTGTTTTTCAGGTAGGGGAGACTTTAACAATGATCCCTCACAATCTCAATCCATCCCTTTGGGGCCCAATATTATACATTTTATAAAAACAGTCAGGATGAGGAATTTCGTTTCTGGCCATAGAAGCGAACTTTGGTATAAAACCTAAAGGGTACAGAACAATATATATATATGGAACATGTGGATATATGAGAGACATATTTAGCCATAATGGTCTATAAAATGCATCTTTTTCCATTAAATTAAAACACAACACCAGAGAAATAGTAGCATCCTCATTTATAACAAAGCATATGACCAAATCTCCCACTTTATCATTAGACAGTGGGCACTGGATTTAGCATTAAGAAATGTGGTTTCCAAAAGTAGGCAAAGTCTCCACCTACTACATAATCACCTTAACCTACCTGAACCTATTTCTCCTATACAAATGGTATGGTAGCATCTGTCTGTACTACCTATCCCAAAGGACTGTTCTGAAGAAAGTGTTTTCTAAGATTCAAAATAATACTTACAATGCGTGGTGTTATTATTGTTGTTGCTATTGTAATGAATGATGGCCTAGATAACAGTACTAACAGATGAATTTGGAGCTAAACGCTCATACCGCAGGAATATCATAAGCGATTCTGTTATCAGTCTAAAGCAGGGGTGTCGAACTCGAACAGAAATGGATTCCTATAGTTGAGTTCCAAAAAAGACGGGGGAGAACTGATTTGGTTTTGGGGGTGGGGAGGAAAGAAGACACAACAGGGTTTAGTTGTGACCATAAGCTCAATTAACATGAGCCAACAATGAGACACAACTGTTAAAAAAAACAAACGAGGCAAACCTATTCTGTATTGATCTGAACACAGGGGTCAGCTTATGGAAAATAACTGTACTCACCTTCTTATCAGACTACACCCAGAACACTGCGTCCAATTTGGGCTGTTATGCTCTAAAGGAGACATTTTAGAGGTCATCTCTTCTCATTCACACCTCAGTAGGGAGTCCACTCCAAAATACATCCGCTTTATCAATATCTCCATGGGAAAACTTAATACCTGTCTTAAGGTAGCCCTATTTAAGAGGCAAAATTATTTTATTTTGGAGGTTTTTCTTATAGCCAGTGGAATCTTCCATTCTTCAAGTTCTATGGCAGAATAAATCTAATCTCTATTCCATAGAATAACCTTTCTTCAAATACTTAAAGAAAGTAATTATCCTATTCTTTGCTAAACTTTCTACAGATGATATAGAGGAATGAAAGCAAGACAGGACAAAATCTATAGGAATTGTCTTGTCTTGGCATCTCCAGCACCTTGCATATGTCAATGAAGGAAAATGCATCTATCAAGAAACTATCTACTGTGGCTCAGGCATTGAAAATATTTACCCAGTGTATGTGGAACTGAACTACATATCTTGAGAAATGGTGTTTGTTTGCTTTTTAAATGGATGTTTAGTCCGAAAAGTAGAAGGCTGAGGGAGAATACATTAACTGCTCTCAAATATTTGAGGACCTATCAGAGACTCTTCCCCTAGTGGTTAAATCTCAGTAATGGAATCAAGGGTCAAGTCCACCCATCTTTGGCAGCTCAGTTAGAAGCTTGGTGTAAATGGAATTACTGGGGTAAATTACAAAACCCTCCAACCATGATAGTGGAAAAACTGGTCCTAGATTGGGCATCATCCTTGAGAGGTCCAAATATGAGATCCTTTACATTCTGCCCAAATGAAAACTGTACCTGCTTTTTCCCTCTTGAGAATATGCTTAGCTCTAAGAATCTGTGTTCCCTAATTCCATATTCTCCTGACTCAATATCCTTAAATCTCTGCTTACCTCCCAATAAATCAATAGGAACACTAGGGCAGGGAGATTAGAACCTGGGGGTGCAGCGACAGCAAGCTATTCACCCTGCCACGAGGATGACTTCTGTAGACATTTGAGCAAAGAAGATGGAAAGAAAAATGGGCTAGCAGTGGTCACAGATGTGGTACGAAGTGACCAGTTCCACCTTGGAAATTTAAATCAGAGGAAATGAACTCATTCTTCAGTTTAACAAATGTGAATTTTTACAACATTATCAACTGTGTTTTCACCTTATTATTCTATTAACTCTGCAATTTCAATGTTCCAGTAATAACTAGGAGTAACTCTAAACTTCACAACATAAAAGTTCTAGCTGCTTCATCTCTGACTCAAAATACAAAATTCCAAAATATTCTGCCTACAGGGTTTAGACGACTTTTATTTATATTACTAAGAATCAAACACCAACAGTGCTATAATGTAATGTTATGGAAATTAATTAAGCCAAATTTAGAGAGACATAAAAACAATTTAAAATGTCATAACACCAACATATTAGAGAAAGTAACACTGCCCTTAGAAATGAACTGGGAGAAGGCCTTATTTTTGATAAATATGCTAGATGAATAAATGCTTTTAAATTTTAAATTAAAGCCAAGAGTTTAAGTCCTGCTTCTGGCACATATCGGCACAGAACATGAAAAAGTCATTCTCAATGCTGTAGGCCAGAGGAGTCAAATACAGCCTGAGGGTCACAGCACTTCCCAGCAGAGGCTGAACCAGATTCAAATGTAATTGAGAAATAGTTAACAAAATAAACAAGAATACAACAGAACGTAGGTAATGTTAATATATGGTTTCTAAGCTAATATAAGGAGAACAGGCCAGCAGGGATCCTTATCTATAGCTTAGTAGCCCCCTTTACTGAGTTTGATACCGCTGCTCTAGGGAATGCTCTAAGATTAGAAGTTTCAGGAAAGCCATCAGCCTTCACCAGCAGACAGTTTCCTTATCTAGGAAGGAAATTACTGATCAAGTCCCTTTTCTTTAAAATAAACATAAAAATATTTCTTTCATATATATTTATACATACAGAAAAGACAGTCCAGACAAGTATGAAACCAGGAGAATACAATTAGGCTTCCAGATTCCAGTTTCACAAACTTAATCTGTCAAAGTGATATAATTTTCCGGCCCTATTCATCTACTTAAGGGTATTTTCTCTCAATACTTTAATGTCTGTACATTTAATATAAAAAGTTTTCTGAGTATACATTGGTTCAAATTTTTTTTTTTTTTTTTGCTTTTTGGAGGGCAGTTGGGGTTAAGTGACTTGCCCAAAGTCACACGGCTAGTTAGTGTGTCAAGTGTCTAAGGCCACATTTGAACTCAGGTCCTCCTGACTCCAGGGCCGGTGCTCTACTCACTGCGCCACCTAGCCACCCCATTTTATCTCCGATACAAAATAATTTCAACTAAAAGAAAACTTTGAGATGGAGGAAGTATGGACAGGTTAGCAAAGACTGGATTTAATATATGCATCTTTAGCTCAATGATGCCAGAAATAAAATTTCCAATCAACATAGAGGCAATTAAAAAAGAGACACAACAATGCCAACATTAACCAAGAGAAAGAACAAAGGGAAAGGAAATGGACCAAGCTGCTGAAAGAGCTAGTAAAAGGGTTCATTAAAAGTAATTTGTACTGCAAATAATTATTCCCCATCCTCATCCCCACACTGAAATCCCGGTTCCTAAAATTAACAATATGACTTCTATAACTTTCAGACTACTAGGGCAGCTTTGTACAAAATTCACATATTACCTGCCTACTTCCAATGTTTGTTTTGGGCTAAATATGGGAAATTTGTTTTCTACATCTAATACAACAACCATTTATGTGGCTGAATGAAAATGACTCATCACTTACCGCATACAAAAGAAAATAATTGTATTAGATGTGGTACACATGTGCACAAAGGATCAGTCTCTACCCACATGACACCACCTGAATCCTGTATCAGTTGTAAATAAAAAGGTAACAAAGTAGGAGAGTGTCTGTCCTTACGTGAACATAGTAGATATGCAGGTCCTAACTATATAATATTTAAAGTCTATGCAGAAAAAGCAAATTGCCTTTATGTAGGAAATCTTGAAAATTCCAAAAGAATTAATGAAATCTTCTATGTAATAAAACTGATTTTAAAAACTAAGTATAATATACCTCTGAAGTGTCATGATACATCATCCCAAAGCAGACTGCATGAACATTTCTACATTAAAATGCATAAACATTCTTCTTCCACTAAATGCACTACGTAGGACAGAAACAACTTGCTAATAGTCATAGCAGAGTCAATGTTCATTTTAAGATACACCTCACCCCATATTAAAGTCGGTTTCTGGAGGGCTGAGATGAAAATACAGGAAGTATATATAGCCCCTGAGACAGAAGCACTGGAAAGAAAGCCTCATTTGGATTTTTAAAAGTGCTCTTGCGAAGGGTGGAAAATACCCATTTCACTCTGTACAAAATTTACACACCTAAACGGAAACACAATCTAATCAGCTTTGCATGCATATTCAGCACAAGCAAAAACTGAACTTCAAATGAGCTAAATGCCAATGAAAATATCATCCAACTATACTAGCTATTACTTTGTAACTAAACAAATCTTTTTTTTTCTTTTTTTCTTTTTTTTAATAAAAAGATTCATGATCCCTGCTGCCACCCAGTGCTTTAGTACCTCTGGTGAAGAAAGTGTAAAGAAATAACTGAATATCAAGCTGTTGATCACTAATGTCTACCACATGGGGAAGAAAATAAGCATGTAAGTGTATATTCAATGAAAAAATAACTGTTATGAAATATTCATTTGAAAAGTAATTAAGCCTCACAATTGAAAAGCTAACCTTTCACAACACAAAGTAATCATGCAGCTTGGAGATTAACACATTCTGTGTCCTCTGGTGTTTATTACAATTTATTTAACACCTCATCCACTTTGATACTTGTGTTATTTATATATTTTCTTTGCCTAAAAGCTGAAATTTTAAAACAGCCCAAGAATACTTCTCTCCCACAAACAGCCAAACTACATGTTTGCAGGTCATATCAACAAAAGAGTAACAAACGATTTTGAACTGGGATTTAGGATCCCATGCCTCCCCTTGGGCAATTTTAGCACATCTAAAAGATTTACACATTATAAAAATTCATGTACATCAGAAAATTCATCCTACACAACCAGGAGAGAGTTTCAAATGTATCCTTTCACGGACAAGCAATAGCTACCAAGTGACAAAGTTTCACATAGAAAGCAAGTGTGTGTTCTATAGTCTTTTTTTTATTATTTTTTTGCTTTCTGGTGGGCAGTTGGGGTTAAGTGACTTGCCCAAGGTCACATGGCTAGTTTTTGTGTTAAGTGTCTGAGGCCAGATTTGAACTCAGGTACTCCTGACTCCAGGGCCGGTGCTCTACTCACTGCGCCACCTAGCCGCCCCTGTGTTCTATAGTCTTAATGGAGACATAAACTTACATTGATATGCAAGCATTTTGTAAGTTTCAGAAGCTCTCAAATAATCCTGTCTTAATTTTCCTAACCTAGGATATCACATAATTAGCTCTTCTGTAGTCTCAGCACATAAAGAGAAAAGGGATTATTCATTAGGGGAAGGAATTAGCAGGATTTTAAGCTTCAATGGCCAAAACATACTATTAGCTTTCATTGGCTATTAGGTTGGTAAGCAGAGTGGTCTCTAAAGCGTCACCAACATATAACAATAAATTCTCAAAATTAGTCTTAACACCTGCTATTCTAATATTGAATAGTGAAAAGAGCTGAATCAGCCATTATAACAAACCCATTCAAGTAACACACTACTGATGTCACAAAAAGCCTTGATAACTCTTCATTTTAGGAAGCCAAAGGTCATGAGATGAGTTAATAAGCCATGCAGTGGAGCCCAGTGCTACAGAAAAGCTCTGAAAGAAACCATTTCACACAACTGGGCAAGACAAAATGCAAAATTGTGAACGTTCCTCCAAGTCAGATAAGGGAATTTTTAAAAATATGAAACAAAAGATTAATATGAGAAGTTACTCATTTAAGAGGTCCTTCATCTCACAAATGGCAAGGATCTTAAGTGGGAAAGGTGTGTAAGAAACACATGGTTCTATGACTAACCGTGTATAATCTCACCCAGACCAAGAGCAAAAGTTATCATCTGATGGTCTCTTCTCCCTCTCTGACCTCCATATTCTCCTGAACATACCAGGGACTTCTCAGTTACAAGGCAAACCATACTGAATGCACCTCTGCTAGGAAAATGCCATGGAATGGCAGCAGCAACATCCACCATTTTAAAAGCACTTTAAGGTTTGCAAAACACTTTGCATGTTACTCATTTTATCGACACAGATGCTGTAAGATTATTAAGTGACTTGCTCAAGGGTACACAGCTGCGAAGTGTTTAAAGCAGGGCTTCACTTTTGGTCTTCCAGTTCTAAATCCTACACTATCCATTGTGCACCTGACTACAGTGTACAAAGAGAAAGAAGTTCAGGTGTGTCTGTTAGCTTCTAAAGTAGCTTCAGTTCCGACAAAACATGGAAGGGACAGAGTCAAAGATCCCTTCGATTATACAGGGTATTCCAAAAAGTTTACATTTCTGTATTTAAGATTATGCTTCAATTAAAATAAAAATTAGCAAGAAGGTTGAATACAAGTCTGAAAAATGGGAAGAATACATCTAGGTTTCAATTAGTACAAGTTATGAATCCCATTAAGTGGTAGACCTATTCAAAATCCCACTGTGGATTTTTACTGAACTGGAGTCAATGATCATATATTACACAACTGTAACTGATTAGTGTGAATTCACATACATGCGACCATTTCAGGGAATTCATTATTCAGAGGATGCATTATTCCCACCAATCAGGAGCTGGTGAGTAGCAACAATCTGTCTAACCTCACAGAGTCAATGTGAATACTATTCCATAAAATCTGTTTTGCAACACTTTGCAAAATATTTAAAAAACGACAACCAGAGATGAAACTGGAGAATGGGGGCAATATTTGAATATGCAGATCAAGTTTAATTTTTTTTAAGCTGAATGCAGAACACTATGCTTTCTATCATCTTACTTTCCCTTCATGTTACAAATTATGATGCTAGTTCTCAGAAAGGAAAATTACTTGCCCGTGGTTACAGAAAGAGTACAATATCAGGTGAGATTTGTATATACACCCTTGGATTTCAAATCCAATGTTCTTTACACTACAAGCATCCTGCCTTCATCCTTCCCTTCCTATTTGTATCAGGAAGTGGTATCACTCTATATATTAAAATCACACAGTTGGGGGAAGAGAGTTCTGAATAGCAAGTGAAGAGGGATAAGAAAAAGTAAACTAGAAAACATAGTAAGACCACTTCATAACTCTATTATATGAAATATCATAGGCCAATGAATATTATAAAGATGTGTCTCCATTGTGAAAACTGTTGAATGTTCTGCAAATTTTTTCAAGGCTAAAACCGACTGCATAAAAGACATTTGTTGAAGTAGAGAAAATCAATTTGGATTTCCTGATATATTATCATTATATATCCAAACAGACAATATTTTAAGACAGTATACAGGTATATTCAAAGTGATGACACAAAAAAAGGTGACTATTTTTCTAGTAGAGATGGGCTGGCTATGTGGAAATTTTTTCTTTGTTATAAAATTCAGTTTTTGTTCTGTTTTAGAATGTATAACAATAATGTTTTAAAAAATATTCTCTGTTTAACAAAAACTTAGTCTTAAGATATATAGTTGTTATTCTACCTCATATGTCCATTTATATTTAAGTGAAGAAACGATTAAATACTCCTTATACCTGATATATAAATTTAATATTCATTAGGATGAAATACTGGTTAAAACTAGACTTACAGCAATCTCAGAAAGGGTTTGGAAAATTTCTCCAAGAGGACAAGGCACTAGAATGTTAACCTTCAATAACAATAGCATTTTACCTTCTAAAACCCCTACCATTTAACAAATGTTGCCCACACAATGTACACAGCGTAACTGGCTCTGACAGAGGGATAAGAGAGAATAGACCAAAACAACAACAACAACAACAACAACAACAACAACAACAACAACAGTATAAGGGACAAAAAAAGAGCAGTATTATTTGAATTTCAGAAATCAAAGTGTAAATTATTTGAACTTCAAATATTTAAAAATATTTTTATAATTATCTGCTTCCCTGCATATCTTTGCTTTTATTTTATCTGTAAGAACAGATTTCAGAAATCCCTCAATGGCAAAGGCAAAGATTTTAAATGAGAAGGAACAGGTTGTAGCTCAACAATTCCCCATTAACTTTTAGTGGCAGGTAAGGAAATCTACTAATATTCTTTAACAGTTCTATATAAATCCACAATTCAGCTACTAAGCAAACAATTTCCTTCTCACTTATACCTTTCACTAAGCATTCTAAAATTCCCACCCAAATTCTGTGAGATAGCTCCAGAGATCTGTAAAACCTAACATGGAAAAAAAAAGTTTTAAATCCTGATGTACAATATGCTGGGAAAATGAATGGTAAGGCTGTGCTAGCAGTTTATAATCCAATTCCATCAATGATGGCCGGCACGGAGTCTGGCTAAGGCCATTCATGTTCATAAGGAAGGAGTTCAAATCTCCCTTCTAATACTTAACTACAGGTGTAACATTGGACAAGTAGCTTAACATTACTGGACATGAGCTTCCTCGTCCATATAATCAGGTGGCTGGACCAGATGGCTTCCAAGGTTTCTGCTGGGCCTAGATGTATGGGATGATCTTATACATCCTGGGAGAAATTCTAAACAATAGCACTGTTCAAAAATACTGGCAATGTTCTTCCCTTCCACAAAATACGATCAGTTTTCCCTTTTGGAGCCATTTTATTTTCTCTTTTAGCAAATTAGCTAAGTGCAATACTTTACAAACTTCAAAATACAATACCAACTATGCCTCTTGTTCTGAAACTGATGTAAGAATGTATCTAGATTTCTCTACTCTTTTTCTGGGAATAAATTCTCTTTTTGTAAATAAAAACCCCATAATAAGGGATGTACACAAGTGAAAAAAAATTATACATATAAATACACACATACGCATACATATAGATAGATGTACACATACACTTACACATACTCTGAATGTGTGCATATGTTTATATTTTACACACAAAAGTATACCTACCTAGGTATCAAAAATGAAAAATTACTAGTCCAATGACAGAAACAATGTCATTTAGATAATGTGAATCTTATGCTAGTTCCTGGATTAATTATGAACAAATCTTTTGGGGTTTTCCCCTTTTGATGAGTGCTTTTTAGACTGAAAAATGAATCATGGAGAGTAGGCAAGAAACGGGCACTTAACCTCTCTAGCTTGCTTTACCATGGAAATTGATTCAAAAGAATATACACTCAAAGCCCATTCAGACTCAACTAAATTTGCTCATAAACAGCAATGGTATTTTTAAGAGTAGTACTTTGTCCATAGAAACCAAATTTCTACAAATTATTTTCTGGAAGGAATTATGCTTGAAATACAGTAATTACAGAGTGAAAGAAATATTATTTTAGCTTACTAGAAAATTAAGATAAATTATTTTAGGAGCAATAATTCCATAAACAATGAACAAGGGACCAAACAGGAAAGGACATCTGTCACCGAAACAGATGCCACATCATGCATGGAACACAGTCCAATTATCCAACTAAAGAAAAAAATGTTAACCAAAGATTTAGAAATTTTCAAGCAAAATAAAAATATATTCAAGAAGGTCTTGCTAGTGATCTAGCATGAACATTACGCCTCGCAGTAAAATGGAGGAAAACCCAAGAGATTCTAAATATTCAACCTTAAAAGGGAAGGGAATTAGCTCAAATAAGGCACTTAGAGTGTAGACCTCTTAACCACTGGGAAAGGACTAAAGAGAAGGGGGTGGAGGGGACAGGAAGTCATCTCAACTCAACTCTTATTCAAAAACTATTATTTTTTCATCCTGAATAGGAGAGAAACAAGTGCTCTCCATAATCACACAAAGTGACCTAGCTCTCTTAAAGTGCTCCTTTAGATCCACAAAGAGCTATCACAAGCAGAAAGTATGACTAGCCTTTCTCCTTATTCTAAGTCCTTATTTTAGCTTTACTAGAGACAAAAGTGATAAAGGCCAAAAGCCTCAAATAAATGTGTTAACCAAATTGTTTCCGGCTTTGGGGAATGTTTTTACAATCTTTATCCTCCTAAGAAAATAGGTAAAAGACCAACACAAATGGTGACCTACCCTTACCAGCACAGCAGGAATCTAAGACTGAACTTAACTTCTCTTTGCTTAGAGGGAAAAAAAAAAATAATCAGTGTCTTTAAATCTGAAAATCTGGGAAGAGAGAAGTAATCTATTTAGCCAGACTTAGTTCAAAAAGTTACCACACTGCTGCAACACTCTGCAAACATCTTTTGTAAAATACTAGCATTTTTGAGGGGAAAAAAAAATGTTAACAATGGATGTCGGAAGAATCCACATAATATCTTAAAGAATCAACCTCCCTACATAACAACAAATCAGTGCCAATTAAACCTAGGATTTGCCAACGATCTAAATCTATGATCACTTTCTCTTGGAGACTGAGAATTCTGAATATGCTATAACACCACACTATTAAAAAACATCAGGCTAAATTTATATTTATAGAGTAAAGAAGTCCATTTTCTACAGTATTTTAATATAGAAATCTCACGTCCCCATTTAACAACTTTTCTATGGTCTTGTTGCTATAATAAAACCAAAACACACTTCAGAATTTTGTATTTAAGTAGAGACATATGTCATAGTTACTGATTTTTGCTGAACTGGAAACCCCAGATAGTTACCATCTGGGTTAGGAAGTGTGGAGGAGGGGAAGGAGGATTCAATTTCAGAAATTTCTCACCCATCTTTAAAGGTTGTTCTGCTTGGTTAGTGAAATTACATAACTCCGTTTTCCCTCTTTACTTGAACTCTTTTAACTAAAAGGGGCTTCTTAAACAGATACGGCAGTCAGAGACACATTATGGTTCCAGTTACCTAGCTTTTAAATTTTTCTGAGAGAAAAGACAAAAAATAGTGCTGCTAGACAAAAGGACAAAGAGGAATCGAAAAATACAGGACTTAACTAGATGAACTAAAATTTACCACTCTGACCATCAAAAGCAATGCACCACATCTGGGGGAGGGAAGGAGTGGTGTTTGCATCTGGCATCAGAGGAGGGATTACTTATAAAGGAGAAAACAGCAGGCATTTTAAAAAATGAAATGAATCAAAACAATGAATTCAGCTCAGCTCAAAAAAGGGCTAGAGAAAACATTTAAATACAAGACCTTTTTTTAAAAAATTGATATTGATAATAAAAAAATTGAAATAATAAAAAATTATATTCCACAATTGATCCTCTCTGACTAGGTCATGGAAGTGACCTAGGCCTCCAACCCACCCCTCCAACACAAAAGCTATGCCAAAGGAGTACAAACTGTTAGGTCTCACCAAGCTGAAAAGGGTTTTCAATTACAGAGCCTGGGATGGATTGTATATGTTGTCTGAGTACCAGTAGCAAGACTGAGTTCAAAGAGGCTCACTACCAAAAGGTAAGCACAAGGTGATGGATTTTTTACTCACAAACTAAGGAAGACTGTGACCCCTCCACATCACAGTAGATAAACAGAGAAAATGGAAGCAGTCTCTACAAGAGGAAAAAATTTATGCGAATTAGGCAACTTATTTTAGAGTGTTTAGCAATTTTGGTGAACTTATATTTTTTCTTCTTTCCAAGAAATGGAAATATATCAGCTTAAGCCACCACGAGGTCATATAAACTTCTTAGTAAACCTAAGTACACAATTAAGAGAAAGATCAGCAATTTCTTTAAGACAGGGAATATGACAGGCAGAAACTCCCTCCAAGACAGGTGCTAGCTACAGTCTAACTTAGAGATCAGCAAATCCCAGAGAGGTTTCTAAAGTGAACACATGTTGAGAGGCTTCCCCAAGGTCTCAAAGTCAATCAAGTATCAAAACAATTTGAACACAGATCTTCCTATCTGCCATACCAAACTGCCAATATCCTAGCAAAATGAATCCATAAATTCACCTTCTTTCATCACAGAGCCATAGAATTTAGCACTGGAAAGGAGTATGGAGATGATGATACAGATTAAGTCACAGTGCAAATTGTCATCCAGTCCTTTATTTCTAGCATAATAGAATATAGTAAATGTTGCAAATATATAATAAATATGAAGGAATCTGAAAAAAATTTTGTATTTGACCTCATCAACTTTTTAAAAAATTTCTTTAAAGGGGGAGGCTAGATGGCTCAATGAAAAGAGCACTGGCTGTGGAATCAGGAGGACCTGAGTTTAAATCTGACCTTAGACACTTAACATTTACTAGTCATGTGACCTTGGGCAAGTCACTTAACCCCAATTACCCTGAATTCCCCCCTCCAAAAAGCAGCCAAAAAAAAAAAAAAAGAATTTTCTTTAAAGTAAGGAAAAAAAGAACTTGAAAAAGAATTTGTCAAGTGTGGTATTGGTATAGTGACTAAAAGTAGGAGAGAATATTACAATACTATAACAGTGGATTATTTAGGCAAAAAACATGTTATTTAACTATGTGAGTACAAAAGACCATACTTGAGATGTAAAGGAGAGTGAAAATATGAAAAGGAAAATGTGAATATTCCAGCTACCCACTATATTATTTCGCCTACAAAATATAGTTATCACAAAATACCCAGCCTGCAGGACATTAATATGTAGTGAACAAAAGTACTACCCTTCACTAGAAAAGAAATGCAAGGCAGTATCACTCAACTTGCTTGCCAGCATCCTAGCAATTTTAAGTTGTGCACAATAGAGCAGAACATTAACTATCTACAATCTCTTACAGTCTGAAGATGATTAAACTCATCAAATTACAGCTTGTAAACCAAACATTGATAAGAATTGTCAATTACCAAATGCTACAGAGCGGATCAGAGGCACTGGGAAGAAGGCAGAAAAAGTCAGGATGACAACATGGTCACCATAAAAAAGAAAAACAAACAAACAAACAAACAAAACACCAACCCAGCATCATGCCTGATCTGTACAACCACTCAAATTGGTAGCTGAGAGAATATTACTCCTAAAAATGCTGCCAGGGGAACTCCAAGGTTTTCCTGTAATTTCCCCACATTTTTTAGGACTTAGCCATGTTCTGTCACAGGTTAAAGCTCTGTATGGAAGAAGAAGGCTTCCTCTTAGAATTCCTTATTTTTGCCACTTACTAACTAAGTGTTTTTGTCAGGCACTGTGCTAGGAATTAGGGATACAAGAAAAGGTATACACACACACACACACACACACACACACAAATAGCCATGCCATCAAGGAACTTCTCATACTAATGGAGGAGACCATATGTAAACAACTAAATACACGTGCAACATATTCAGTTGTGGAAATTTGTGGAAGGCATGAGTAGCTAAGGGACTGGAAAAGCCTCTTGCAGTAGGTGGGATTTGATCTGAATCTTTAAAATGTCAGGGAAACCAAGAAGCTGAGGGGTGGGAGACAGAATAAGAAAAGGGGAAGAGAAATGGAGTGCCATGTTCAAGGACCTTGTTACAAGTAGGCCAGCTTCACTGGAAGTTAAGGAGATGGAGCAGAGCATTGGTAATTAGGCTGGAAAGGTGAAAAGGAGCAAGGCTAGGGGGAAAAAATACCTTGGCAGCTTTCCAGAGGATAGACTGAAAAGGGAAGAAGAGAAGTAAGGATCAATCGGAAATCAATCAGAAAGATATTGCAGTAGTTTAAGAGAAGGGTGATGGGAGCCTAAGTAAGGCTTAAGGATATATGAGTAGAAAGAAAGGGGACACAAGAGATGGTGTAATGGTAGAAATGGCAAGATTTGGCAACCAACTGGATATGTGAGGTATGTATAAGAAGCAGAGAATGATGCTGAGGTTGGGTGTCTGAGATGATGGGACATGACAATAACAGGAATATTGGGAAAGGTAGATGAAGGGTGGAAGGGACTGAAACTCAAACTGGTGACACAGTACTGGACCTCAGGGGGAAAAAACCCTCTAAGACTAGATACAGATATGTATGGATGTGAGAATCATCTACATAAAGATGATCATGGAACCCAGGAGAACTGGTTAACAGAGAGGGAAGAAGAGAGCCTGGGATAGAGCATAGGGCATGGGTATAATACGGATTAAAAAAAACCATCAAAGACTGAGAAGATGCCCTGAAAGCAAAGAGTCAATCTGGTAAGGGGAGAGTATCCAGAAGACAATGATGATGGCAAGTGCTGCAGAAAGGTCAAGAAAGATCAAGATTGTGAAAAAGCCATTAGATTTTGATCATTAAAAAAAAATCACTAATAATTTAAGAGAGGGGCATTCAGCTGAATGATGGGATTAGAAGCCATGTGACAGAGAATACACAGGAGAAGAAATAAAGCAGATGTTCTGTTGAGGACTGTAGCCACAAAGAAGAAGAGCATAGGACAATAGCAAGTCTAGATGGTAGAATAAAGTGAGGTTCTGTTTTGTTTTAAGGGAAATGGGAGACATGGGCAGGCTGGCATCAGAGAAGAAGCAAGAAGACAAGGAGAGATCAAAGATAAGAGACTGGAGATTGCAAATGGGGGAAGCAATGTGCCAAAGAAACTAGCAGGGGATAGGATGGCAGGGGATGGGACGGGATGAAGGACACATGCAGAGAAACTGGCTTTGGCAAGGAACAGGGTCGTGTCTTCAAGGGAGACAGTGCAGGAAGGCATAGCAAGGGAAGATATGCTGAATGATGTGACAGAAGAAAGAACTGGAGGAGGGAAGTTAACGGGAAACTGCAAATTCCCTCAGTTTTTTCAAATGAAGTTATGAGACAAGGTTATCAACTGAATGAACTGGGGAAGGTACCATGGGAGGCCGGATGAAAGGTTTGGAACAGGTACTATGGAGAGTGGGACAGCAAATCAATCAGGGAGGAGCACAGTGTTGCCCTAAGAAACAGTGAAGGATATGATACAAGGAGACCTGTTAGATCTCCAAAATTCTGATGTAAATCTTTCTCTGACCGACCTCCTATCTACTGATATCCTCCCCACCCCATTACAACAACTATCCAGTTTTTATCTTGTATCTGTTTTACAAACGCTTACTTATGTATCTGTTCTTTCCCTAAAAGAATCTAAGTTCTTTGTATCACATACACTTTATTTTTCTCTTTGTATTCCAAGGTCTGAAACAGTGTCTGTCACATGGAACATTGTTAATAAATGCTTGTTGATGGGTTGATTCAAAGACAGTTGTGATTTAGGTAAAACTTAAGACCAATATTGAGAAAACAGATACTTGAGAAATAACAGGATCTTCTTATGAAGGTAATTAATCTATAAAATCATCAAGACATAGTTAACAGATGACCTTCAATTAGGAGTAAGGCATCCATGAGCTTGTTTCACATAAGGGATGACCTTAGCAAAAAATTTCTTCTGAAAGTCCTCCTTTCGATTGTATTCCTGAATTTGTGGGATACAATTTTCTTATATTACAACGTAAGGGTTTGATCATTTTTAAACTGAGTTGTGTTTTTATTATGTTGGGGTTATATTTGCTTTAAATTAAGTACAACTGTGTTTAATTCTAGTTAATGACCTTCTAGAACAAGTTTTTAAAAAAAGGAAGCAATGATATGGGGCCTAAAAATTATTTCCACATCAGGGAGGTTTGTATATTATATGAATTGCTTCAAGAAAACACAGAAATGCTCTGCCAAGACAATCTCAATAGTTATTTATCCAAGGAACTGCTCATTTTTTGTTATTGTTTGGACGGTGGCATATACCACTATTTAATTATTTAGAATGCTAAATAAACTTAGGAATGATTAGCAACTATGCAATAAGCACCTGGTATTCAATTCCCTCTAAATCTCACCTATTGAGAAAGAAGTCAAAATTGCGGGAAAATGAGGAGAAAAGGCCTCTCTCTGGGCAGCCAATGATAGAACATTCATGCTGTAAAGCTCCAGTACTTACTCACAGGAAAGCCCCTCAGGCCTTCAGTCAGAGACTAATTTTAGAGACAATTCTAACAAGCTGAAACTTGGTTATCTGGTTCCTCAGGCATTACAAGTGTGACATTAGAAGGAAAGGGGATGTAAGGTTGCTTTAATGCTAGGCAAACTGTAAACTTACCTAACCAAATAATCATATATCAAAAGACGCAGAAAAGACATTTGACAGAATACAATACTCATTTCTGTTAAAGAAAAAGAGACCAGAAAACATAGAAATAAAATAACCTTTCCTTAAAATGATAGTGAGCACATGTGCATGCATGCATGCACACACACACACACACACACACACACACAGAGCTATCATTATGAGTAACAAATTATAAACACCCTTATTCAAATAAATTCAAGGAATAAAGAAGGATGTCCATTGTCAATTAATAATATAATAGTCAACAATATACACCTACTACTATATGTGAGGCACGGGGGGATATAAACAGAATCAAGACAGTTCCTGCCCTCAAGTATATTACATTCTAAAGGGGGAGCTAACAAACAAACAGATACGTACAAACAAGCTGCGGTTGCTGTTTAGTAATTTTTTTCATTTGAGTCCAACAGCTTCTAAACTCTTTGGGGGTTGCGGGAGTTTCATTCCCAAAGATTCAGGAAAAGTTCATTATCATTTCCTTCTCCAGCTCACTTTACAGATAAGGAAATGCAAAAAAGGCTGAAGTGACTTGCCCAGGGTCACACACCTAGTAAGTGTTTTGAGGTCAAATTTGAACTCAGGTCTCCCCGACTTCAGCCTGGCACTTTTTCCACTGTGCCATCTAGCTACCCCAAACAAGGTATACACAGGATAAATAGGAAATAAGCAAAAGAATGAAGGCACTGGAATGAAGAGATGTTGGGAAAGACTTCCTATAGAAGATGGGATTTTTGTTAGAATTTGAAGGAAGACAGGGAAGTCAATAGGAAACATTCCAGGCATGAGGAACAGTCAGAGAAAATGTCTGGAGTCAGGTACTGTCATCACTTCTATTTGACATAATATTAGGAACACTGGTTATAACAATAACAAAAATAAACTGGGGGGAATAACCACAACTAAAAAAGAAACAAAATTATCACTTTTTATACATATGGTGACATACTTAAAGAACCCTAAAGAGTCAACTAAAAAATTAATTGAAAATTAATTTGAGCAAACTTGCAGCATATAAAATCAATTCACACAAATCATGAACATTCATTTCTATATAAAAACAGCAGGAAAAGAAAGAAAAGCTCCATTTAAAATTGCTATAGAATATGTATAATACTTGAGAGTCTACCTTTCAAGATAAATATGTGTGTGTGTATACACATGCATACATAAATACAAACAATTAGAAACAACTGTGAACATAAATACAGATCGAAGTAACTTGGATAAATGGAACAGCTCATGTGTAGGATGTGTCAATATAATACAAAGGACAAGACTATCTAAATTTGCTTACTAGATACTATAACAAAGGATTGTTTTAAAGAACTAGGAAAAATAATGAAATTTGTACATAGGGGAAAAAAGATCAAGAATCTCAAGGGAAATAATTAAAAGAAGTGTGAATGAATGACACCCGGTATATATAAAACGTACCACAAAGCAATGACTCTCAAAACACTTTGGTACTGGTTTAAAAAAAAAATTAATCAGAGGGACAGATTATGTATACAACATACAGAAGCAAAAATATCTAGTATATGTTAGCATCCCGTCAACATAAACACCCTAATCATCATCATAAGTATTTATAATCTGACAAAAACACCTAGCAAACTAGACCACAGTATGGGAGAAATTACATTTAGACCAAGATCACACACATTATACCTATGAATGTGAAAAAAATCTTTATGACCAAGCAAGAGCTACCTCTACAGAAGATCAGAGATAACTGTGATTACATAAAATTTGAAAGTTTTTGCAGAAACAAATTCAATCTAGCAAATATTAAAAATGAAATTATTAACTGGGAAAAAATTTTTCAGCAGGTTTATTTAATGAAGGTCTTGAGGAATTGATTCAAATTTATAAGAATAAGAGCCATTTCTCAAATGATAAATAGTCAAAGGATAGGAAAAGGCAGTTCTGGAGGGAAGAAACCTAGGCTAGCTCATAACATAAGAAACATTTCAAATCAATATTAAAGAAATGCAAATTAAAGCAGTTCTGGGATTCTACTATCTATCTACCACAATGATAAAGAATAAAAAAAGAAAAATGATCAATGTTAGAAGGACTGTGGGGAAAAAAAAACAACACTATGCTTTACTAGAGCTGTAAATGGGTACAATCATCCTGGAAAGTGATTTGGAATTATACACAAAAATTTACTCAACAGTATTATTACCCTTTGACCCAGCTAAACCACCACTGCTAGGCCTATGCTTTCAAAAAAAAAAAAAAAAAAAGAAGAAGAAGAAGCCCTAGCTGCACAAAAGTATTTACAAGAGCTCTTTTTATGATGGCAAGAAAAATTGGAAACTAAACTGATGTCAAATAAAGTTAAGCAAAACTAAAAAGAATTTATATTATTATATTAATATTCTTAAAAAGAAAATTTTTTTGAAGTTTTATAAGAACTGATGACGAATCAAATCAGCAGAATCAGGAGGATAATGTATAAAGTAACAATGTAGAGAACAATTGTAAAAGATGTGAGAACTATGACCAATACAATGAGCACTTGTGATTCCAGAGGATTAATAATGAAATGATGCCATCCATGAGAGAGAGGTAAAGGATGTAAAGGATGGTAAAGAGGTAAAGGATCAAGGATGTAAAGTCTCAGTCTCTCTCTCTCACACACAAACTCTCTCTCTCTCTCTCTCTCTCTCTCTCTTTCTCACACACACACACACACACACACACACACACACACACACACACACACACACACACCCCTCTCTGTCTTTCTCACTCTCTCTTTCCCCCTCCTTCCCCTTTCTAACCCTCTATCCCTTCCCTCCCTCTTTCCTGTATAAAGGCAGTATGATAATTTGTTTTGCTTGACTAAATAATTTGTTACAAGAAATTTGCTTTTCTTTTGAGGACAGAATGAATAAAGCATTGATTGGGCCTGGAGTCAGTAAGACCTTCAAAACTCTAGCCTCAGATGCTTCCTAGTTATGTGAAGAAAGATATGCCATTTAAGCTCAGCCTGATTCAGTTTCTTCAAATGTAAAATGTTAATAATGACAGTGCCCACCTCACAGGGTTGTTGTAATAATCAAATGAGATCATAGATAACTATTTATGAGATATATTTATATATTTCAAAGCTATAGATATTGCAGAAAATTTGAGATAAGATAACTATTATTAGTTGAACTCAATTGTTTCACTGTGATTAGAAACCTCTCAACTGAGTAGAGGTTACAGGCAAATGTCTCTAATGTTAAAACAAAACACATCAACAAAACAACAAAAAAGAAGGCAGAGAAGGTAGATGAGAGGTCGACAGGCACACTAACTACAGTAATAATAATGAAAATAATGTAACAGCTGATAATACTGTATAGACAAAGTAAAGAATAAAAAAATACAAAGCTTAAAAAAAAAAAAGGCCTAATCATAGAGCCATTCAGCATAGGAGCAAAGAGCCAAAGACACCTCAGGGGTCCCCAAGGGCATTACTGCTGTATTTCAGGACTTTAGAAAGATTTTCATTTAAAAGAGTTAAAATAATACGTTTGCATTTCTTGAAAGGATAAACTCTTTTACTCTCAAGGGAAGAAATGGCAAATCCAGAACTACTTAGACCCTGGATGTCTCAAAGAGTTGAGGCGTCCTTCTATTGTTTATATAATTTATACTTACACTGCACTTTGTTCAGAGGTAGCCTACATTCGCAGTCTCATTGAGAAATAAGTGCTCAGAAATGGAGGTGGGACAGTCATATATAAGAAGAGAAATAAGTAACAGATGGACACAATAAGTGCACCACTAGTAAGCAAATACACGCACGCACACAGATGTCTGTCTGTATACAATCCTGAAGACTGGATCCTCTCTGTCTGAAGGGTTTTGGGGGAGAACAGAGCAAAGAGCACAGGATATGAAGATGTAGATGGTGGCAAATTACACAAACTGGAGAAACACCAGCATCAGGGAGATCCTGTATCCAACCAAAATATTGAAAAAAAAAATCACTAAAGTCAGATGGTAATTAATTAGCATTCATTAAGTGCCTACTATGTAGGAGGACTTGTGCTCAGCACTAGAGGTAACAATGGCAAAAAAACAGCCTCCCCTCTCAGGGAACTCAGTCTAATGGGGAGAAAACACAAAAGCTGCCCTGCAGAAATAAGATAAAGATCAAAATGGAGGTAATATCAGAAGAGAGTTAGTAGCATTAAGGAAGATCCCAAAGGGCTTCTTAAAGAAGATGGGGCTTTAGCAAGAGAAAGCAGGAGGCGGGGATGAGGAGGGAGAGAATTCCAGGCATGGGAGACATGCCAGGATTTTCACACGTATCATTTCACTAGTATCCTATAACAGGTATGTGAAGTACGTAAGAAATTAACATTCCATTTAACACATAAGAAAACTGAGGTTTTAAGTCATTAACTGATTTGGCCACTGTGACTCAGCTAGTTAGTAAATGAGTCAGGTCTAAAACACATGTTGTTGGGTGCCTAGGTGGTGCAGTGAATAGAGCACTAGCCCTGGAGTCAGGAAGACCCAAGTGCAAATCCAACCTCGGATATTTAACACTTACTAGCCATGTGACCTTGGGCAAGTCACTTAACCCCAACTGCCCCTACAAAAAAGCAAAATAAAATAATAGAATGCATATTGTTAATTTTATTTATTGCTAATCTCATGATGATATTCTGTCTTTAATTTCACGTCACTATGATATGTTAAACATAAGAACTGGAATTAGGAGAGCTGGGGACAAATGCTGGTTCTACCAGATTTTAGGAACAAGGCCACTGACAAGTCACTTAAGCTAAACCAGTATTCTTCCCTCACAAAATGGGAATAATAATCCTTGTACTATCTACTTCACAGGGCTGTTGTGAGGAAAATGCTTTGTCAACTGTAAAGCAAGAGTTGTTAATGGAGCAGAAGTAAGTGTTAGAGGCCCCAACACTGTACTGAAAGTCACAATGGTTCTTCAATACTATCAGCAGAAACTATACCCTATACACACCAGGAAAATTCTTTATATACTACATGCAATGTTCCTATAGCCGAATAGGAGAGGAGAAACCTTATTACAGAACTGGGAAGGAGGCCAAGCAGTGTCCCCAGGGGCTCTTTCGAGTCCCTTTCTCCCATAAAAAGTATTATATCTTTGGAAACCAGGGTCCTGGGACAGCATTGCGGGGAGGGTGAAGGGATTGCTTTTCCAAATGCTATGTGTCTAGGGCTCCCTTGGGGCTGGCACCAGCCGCTATTTCAAGTTCCCTATGTAATTTACTGTAGCTGCATTTGAGAATCTACTTGGGCCACTAAAGATTCCCCATAGTAGCACCCTAAGTAGCCATCACTGGAATCTCAGATTGATTAGAAGCAACCACAAGGGATAAGAAGTAACATTACCACCACCTCCTCCCAGTTACCCCCTCTCCCCCAAAGAATCCACAGTTACCTACAATAATTCTGGATAATCGGATTTTGAATGCTGTATCATTCTTAGCTCCTAAGACAGTGACAAATGCACAGGGTATATTATAAATAAATGTATTTTCGATGACTCTATCTGAGACTGAGTTTGTTGCAGGATACAACTGATAATATTTGAGAACAAAAATATGAGTGCATGGAATTATCAGAAAGTTTCCCTAGCCCTGGTTCTCATCTTTTGGATTCACATAAAGAGATAAATGAATTCAGGATCAAAGACATATTTTTTCCATCATACCTCCTTTGGGCTGGGAATGGATGAATGGAATGGAAAGCTAAAATATATTCTCGTCAATATTTGGCAAGTGAGAATTCTTAACATTTCCAAAGGCAGCAAAGAGCAGGCCTGCATAAACTGCATTTATTTGCACCAGAATAGACTTCTTTTTAACAGTTTTTCAGACATAGGACCAAGGAGATTTCCAAGTGCCCCCGCAATAGCCTTCCTGCTAGAGGTACTTGAAATATGATAATGCTCCATGGTCAAGGCCAATTTAAAGGTATCACAATTTTTTATCATTTCAGTTGACACTCTCATTGTTGGTCTCAGTTGAGGTGGTTCCTGAGCCCAGAAGAAAATGAAGGGTTGTTCAGGCACAACTTCTGGGTAACTAGGTAGAGAATTGTATCCCAAAAGTACTTGGTATAAGACTTTAACCAGTGCTAATCAAACTCAACTACCATAAAATAATCAACAGCATTTAACTCTCTTAATTTTGGTCCAGATTTACAAGTCCATCCAATTCCTTACAAATCTGCAAATCACATAATAGTGTGAAAAGGCTGCATGTGAGAATAAGAGAAAAATGACCTGCCCAAGATCACAAAGATAAGGTTAGTTAGAGAAAGTATGGGGTCTTCCAGATTCCAAGGCATACCTTCCATATAATGTATCCTGTTGCCTCATTATTTAGGATATCCTCATTAGAAAATGCCTCATTATTTAGATATCCTATCACATTAAAGTTGTTCACTAGGGTAGTTTATAAGAGGACAAAGACTATTTATTGTCTCAAGATGGATACTTCTGCAGATAGCAAATTCTCAAGTATTTCTAGTCCTAGAAAATTGATAGCACGGTTAACCAAAATCCACATCTTACCCACAAGTCTTCCTGTAGACATTACTTTCAAATTTCTACTATCTTTGTAACAATGACTAACAAGTAATTTCTCCAAATTAACGAGGCATCTGATATATGGTGGAGAAAGCAATGATCTTAGAAGACAGAAAGCCTGAGTTCAGTTCCCTAACTCTACCTACCATCTATTTAGGCAAGTTAATTTACCTCTCTGAGCCTTAGCTACCTACATTAGAAAATAGGTATAATTCATAGTAATATTTGTATTATTTACATCTGCACACTGTAAAATTAAAAATATCTTTATCGGCTCCTGTTGGGCACCTCCCTCCTCCCAGCTCCATGTATTCTTGGATCCAGTGACACTGGCCTCCTGGATGTTCTATGAATAAGACACTCAATCTTTCAGCTCCAGGTATTTTCTCTGGCTGTCCCCAAGGCCCTGTAATGTTCTCTTTATCTCCACCTCTACCTCTTGGCTTCCTGCAAGATACTACTAAAACCCCACCAATTTTAGTATTTTCTCCTCTTTAATTATTTTCTATATATCCCATATACACCTCATTTGTACATATGCATTTTTCCCCCTTGTCTTCCCCCATTAGATTGTAAGTTCCTCAAGAGCAGGGTCCATCTTTTGCTTTTCTTTGTGTTCACAACACTCTCAGCACAAAGCCTAGTAAAGCTGTTCATTCATTACAATTATGTCCTCCTCTTCATGACCCTATGTGAAGCAAAGATACTGGAGTGACCCACCATTTCCTTCTCCAACTCATTTTACATATAAGGAACTGAAGTAAGCACAGTTAAGTGATTTGCCCTCAAGGTCACCCAGTTATTAAGTGTCCTAGGTCAAATTTGAACTCAGGCTCTGCTGACTCCAGGCCCAGAGTGCTACTCACTAGGCCACCTAGCAGGCCCTAGTACAGAGTAGTTAGTAAAATGCTTACTAGATGAAAATGACCTGTGAGGTCTTTTCCTGTTCTAAAGCTATGATGTCTATATATGCAAAATTAAATTCAAATCAAATATTAATTAAAAAGCTGTTAATGTGCTTTGAGCAGAGTATACAAAAGCCAGTCCTTCCTTCAAAGGGATTTCCAGGGTCTATGGGGGTGTGAGGTAGGAGAGATATAGATGGATAAGTACTCCATTAAGTCATAACATGCTATATAAAGAGTTGCTAATATTACTACTTAGCTTCCCAATTCAGCCACCTCTCCTTGACTCACAGTGTAATAAGAAAACTAAAATGGTCTTAACAACAATGATATCTTAGATTTGATCATTTTCAAATATGTTCACATTTATTATCTAATTGTAGGAATAAGCATGGAGAACCTAGAAAAACACATAATTAATCCCCAAATGGTCAAAAATGGACTACTTACATCTCTCTAAAACCGACTGGTACAGGATCAGACAGAAGGAACATGTCACTGCTAAGATCTGCCCCCCTACTAACCCTACTTTGTGATGACCTGCACTTTCCTAGAACCCTATACCCTCTTTGCTCCCAGCACATTTGGTCTATGGAGGAGGAGGGGCTGAGATTAAATTGCCACTTCAAGCAAAAAATATATTTTGAAATAAAAGTCCTTGCTGCATCAACATGCTGAGAACATAGTAGGCACTTCCTCGATGTGTATCGATTCAAACAGAATCGAATGAAAAGCAGACCAACAACGTGACCTTCTAAAGTTCTAAAAATAAACAAATAAAAATAAAAACTTTAGTCCTTGATTTGTAACTCTAAATTGGGAGCTAAGTAGGAAGGCAAGGTCAAGCAGAGAAGGGGTTAAAACCCCCCAAATAAAAGAGCAACAGAGCAAATCTGACTGCATGTTTGAAAAAGCCTATAAAATGTTACAAGCAAAACAGGAAAGCTTGTGTTAATAATGCATAAACCAAAGGAGAAAAAAGCCACCCATTTAATGGAATAATGCTTTTATCCTTGCAGTTAAAATGAAATAAACCATGACTATTAATCTAGTAAGACCATGTAAAAATGTAATTTTTAAAACATTTACTAAAAGGGGATAGTTCAGTAACCACTCTAAAAATCAAGGCCTTGCGTACAGCAGCATTCAAACGCTAAATACCAATCTCCTGTCCGTGGAGGCCATTACCCACCCTGTCTCCATAGCAACCCTAACAGTGTGCCTGACTTCAAAGACAAAGATGTAATTTCAGACTTCCAGCAGCCAGAGGGAGTGGTAAGAATATTCTACCCAGGCGGTGTCAGCTGATGATAAATTATAAAAATATCCAGGAAGGTTAGGAGGTGGATTGTACCACAGAATTCATATTCCTGGGGGAGACTTACATTAGTCAAACACACTCAGGGACAGCAAAGAGGAGAGAAGTAAACAGGAAAGAATCTCGATGGAGTCTGAATTTTTTTTTTTTAAATTACACAGTGCAGAGTTCTTTCTGTCTGCCTTTTCTCCCATTCCCAGGAAGTAAAAATAGCTGGGCTCATGTCCCCTTTCTCATTCGGATGGAGAGCGGCTGCAGATCTTGCTGCACGGCTGTGCCAGGGGCCGGCTCTAGTTCTGAGCCTGCTTTTCTCGGTCTGCCAAATGCCAGTGAGCCAGTTGAGGGAGCGGGATCCATTTCTGCACAGGAGCCACAGAAGACACTGGGGAGAGACCCTCACCATGGGGGCTTTAAAAAATCTGACCCATGTTATATAAGCTTTTCTCCTCCATAGAGTCAAGAGTTATTATCATTATCATGTGGGGTGGGGGTGAACACACATGGAGAGGAGCCCTGAGCAACACAAAAGGCCCATCCACTGCCAACTTTTAAATTTGCTAGTCTACAGATTCTAGGGACTAAAAATAACCGAAAGATGAAGCCACGCAGATTTGTTTAAGTTACAGGCTGTCACTGACAGCCTCTTAGTCAACAAAAAGTAACTATCAGTCCCAGCTAAGAGAGAGCCTCACAAAATCCCATTAGGAAGCAGCAAGTGTGTTCTCACGGTAATAAAATACAAAAATGGTCAGCTGATTCGAGGCTTAAATTCTCTTTGGAGAAGCTCCGCTGTAAAGAATTATAGTACAATTATTGGGGGGTTCTTTTTAAGGAAACTATGGAAAGAACAGATACCTCCTACCCATAGAGGTAACCCCTATTCATTATGAAGGATTCTCTCTCCCCACCCTCACTATTTCTCTCTACCCTTCTTTCACTCCCTCTTCTTCCTATCTGTTTTTCTCTCTCCCTTTCTCTTTCTTCTCTTGCCATCTGCATCCTTCTCTCTCTCTCTCACCTTCTTTCTGTTTCTCTCTTCCCCCTCCTTGTTTCTATTTCTCTCCCTGTTCTTTGCTTCCTCTGTTTATCTGTTTCTCTCCCTTCCTCTGTTTTCTCTCTTTCCCGTCTCTCCCTCCATTCTTCCATTTTCCCTTTCTCTCACTTCCCCCTCACCTCTTCTCTCTTTCCTCCTCCATCTCTTTTGTTTCTGTCTTCCCCTCCTCTCTGTTCTCTCTTCCTTTCCTCTCTGTCTCTCCCTCTTCTTCACTTTATCTCTTTTTCCCTCTCTCTCCATCTCTCAGTTTTTGTGTCTCTTCCACCACATTTTCTGTTCTGGTCTCCTCCATTGTCTCTCTTCTCCCCCCATTTCTCTTTTTCACTTTCTCCATCTTTCTCTGTCTCTCCTCTTTCTACCACCCCCTCTGTTTCTCTCTTCCCTTCTCTTTCCCTATTTCTCCATCTCTTTCTCCATCTCTTTCCCCCCCTCCACCAAGAGTTCTTAATAAGTCCAAGAACTTGTTTTGTATTTTTAAAAAGCTAAATATTCCAATATAATTGTCTTTCTTTGGATTTTATTTTCTGTATTTAGAAACATTATTCTGAGAATTCAGCACACTGCCAAAGTGGACTGTGGCACAGAAAACGTTAACCCTTGCTCTAAATGAACCTTCTCCCCCCCCCCCTCTGGATTAGAGTGGTGGGGGGCAACAGCAGGAACTCTTTGGAACTCTGCAAGGAATAGACCCAGTTTCTGGTGACCTTTGCTTCATAAAACAAGTCAAATAGAAAACAGGAAAATAGTAACAACAATCATTTCACATTTACATCTCACTTAATCAAGTCAAGAGGCATTTACCAAACACTATGTTAAGTGCTGGGTCTACAAAGAAAGAACAAAACTAAAAACAAACAAAACAACTATCACTTAATAAAGCACCTTCAGATTTACCCTGTGCAGGAGGCAGTAAAAGTATTCCTACTACCATCTGACAGATGGAGATAATAAACTGGGGGCCAGAATGAACTTGTAGAGATTACCTAGCCCAACTCCCCCACCCTAATTTTAAAGATCAAGGCCCACAGACATGGGTTTTTTGCCCTTGTGTACCAGAGAGCCTAGATTTTAACACAAAATACTGTCAGTAGAAATCTAATGTTTACCCAAGACTGCGAGTTTTAGGGATTTGTCTATGGCCAAGCAATTGTAAATGGTTGGCATTACCTATTCTGCCTTCCACCCATCAACATTTGGTCTGGGTCTTAAGTACATCAAACAGAATGACACAACTGACAGAATACTACCACAAAATATGGCATCTGAACAACTTCTGCAGGTAGCAGTAACCATGCCAAAGAAGAGACGGATTGCACTTGCCAATTATTTTATAAGCCTTCTATTAATTTCAAAACATCAATTTCATCTTCCCCACACAGTTAGATGATTAGTTCATTCCAATGAGAAAATACATTTTTCAAAGCTACCACAAACTCAGTGTTGCCTTCACATCAATACAATTTTATTAATCAAAACAGTATCTAGACACATCTGACAAAATGTGTATGTAAATATGTGCAAGATATGGTTTATTCAATACACACACAATATTTTTGCTTATTTAAGGATCTGTAGACGCCCTTATAATATAATATCATAGCTACTCTGGAGTCTAGAGTCCATAGGTCAGAAACCATTGAGCATGTTATTTCTCATCACTGATGATAATCATAATAATATTAACAGTTTTTACATTGTTTTTAAATTTCTAAAATGTTTTCTTCACTGTACCTCTGTAGGATAAATGTTAGAAGGCTTCAACCTAGGACTCATTTCTCTAAGTCGGATGCTCTTTCTATTAAAGGGCCAAGTGTCTGTTAGATAAGCTCTGAGCATACATAGTAGATGGTTACAACCTGCAAGGAATACATCACCTATTTTTAAATGTATTCAGTCTAAGAGAAAAGAATTAATTGAAGAACTCTGCTCAATCAACAGTTGTATACAAATATCACCCCTGAAAATATCATGAGGCAACTGTGATCCAAAGCCTGAATTGACTGGTGGTACTGCTAAGGAATCCTGAACCCAGAATTTTGTGACCTGAGAACTGAGGGACAGCAGTCATATACATAGCATATTATAGTCTTAACTCTGCCTAATGAGGGAGGGAGGGAGGGAGGGAGAGAGAGAGGGAGAGAGAGAGAGAGAGAGAGAAAGAATCAGTTTTTAAAACAGCAAATCTCTATCACCAAGTATTCTGTTCCTTATTTCACAATTCATTTTTTTCTCCATTACAAGGATTTTTATCATGCTTCATGCTGAGCACTGAAAAAGTCTAATGACATTTATGTAAACTCAATAGGTGAGCAGCAAAGTTGCACCTCTCTAACACTGTAATCTAGCAAAGGTGAATGCTAAATACTTCCAACTTAGAGGTAAAGGTAATCATTTCATACAAAGATAATACTGAAAAGGTACCAACCAGTATGGCTTTGTTTGTTTGTTTAATTACATGTGGGGGGGGGGGGGGAGAACAACTTGTAAAAAGGAAGGGAGTACTCATATAATTCTTTTTGAAAGAACTACTACAGCTATGATTTTTAAACTGCCACCTACATGTTAAAAATTGTTTGAATAAGAATGGTTAAAGCCCTCAGAAGGCCTTGCTTACCAAAAAAAAAAAAAAGACAATGAACCAGTGCCTGCTAGTCTTAGGAAGGACACCAGGCTTTCCCAAGAGGTCTGCAACACTGAAGCTTACTGGAGCATTCAGTAAGTTTTAGATATCAGAGATCATTTACATTGCCAGGAAAGAGAAGAAAAAGGGAAAAAAGGGTATGAGATATCACTGAATACGAACATCAAAAGGATAACCTTGTGCAAGATACTAACTCTTTTAATTTTGAATTACCTTAGGATATGCTGCACTGAAATCATTAGGAATCTTGATAAGATTTTTTTTAAAAAAACAAATATACTTAAAATACATGGAGTATTTAATAACTAGAGAGAATGTTCATTTTCCATGTCTTTAGAGCTTTACTAAGCTCATTATGTTCTGAATATGATGCACTAATAATTCAGATAACAAAACAGACATTATTGTTCATAATCTGAAATAACATTTTGAAGATAAGTTTGCACTTTGATTACTGATTCACTCCTATAGTTGCTATTGAAAATACTTTTAAAAGAAACAACAAAAGTAAGAGATTGTAAAAGCATTAGATGTAATAGAAAGAACATAGGATTTGCACAGATTTTGGTCAGAGAGCACAGGCTTGAATTCCAATTTTGTTAACTTAAAAGTTCTATGAGCCTGTATGAATCATTTATCTCTGACACTCAAGTTTCCTTGGCTGTAAAATAATAATCCTGCTCTAAAATCTACGATCTATTGATTTATTTGAATTGTACAACCAATTTAAGCATACTATTTTAGAACCACTGTTTTCAGTCCTATAATAACCTGACATCCCTATTCACATCAAGTCTATATTAGTTTCCAAAATGAAACTTCCCTCCCAAAAGATTTTTTGACCACGTGCAATTTGTTTGACTTAAGCAGAAGCAACCTATAAATAAAACCCCATTTATTATATACTATTAAAAAAAAAAAAAGGATTGTGTACATGGGCACTACTTATCCATTAGTATAACAATCCCTAGTATAGAATGTATGAAAATTCAAATTCACAGGAAAAACAAATTAATTGATTTGGGGTATATAAAAGTATTCTTGATCTCAAAAATAAATTCTCTGTAGAAGTATGTCATAATTCTGGGGGTCCATTTAGAAAAAAATGAATTTGCTATCAATTTTCAATAATACATTTATTATACAATAGACTTGAATCATTCACTTTTAACAGGTAAAATAAGAGATCTTTGAGGTTTTATTCATTTCAATTTTCATTTTCTGTTTCTGTACTTTAAACTACAATAGTGGTAGTGACCTGCATTCAGCAGTGCTGAAAATTTCTATTTGCAAAGAGGAACTTCTTATTATTAGCAAGTACCAAGCTGAAGACAGATGTACTCCACTAGGAAAATCTAGAAGGGCTTATACCTCAACTATGCAAATTATCTTATGTCAAAATGCTAATTATGTAAGAATTGGGTTACAGGCTGTAAACAAATATATGTGATTGTGCTTTCTGTCAATTTCTCAGATTTTATGTTTTTCCTATTTTAAATAATTAGTAGGTAAATCTGAAAAAGTTGGCGGGTCACAGTCGGTCCTCAAGGACCTCTAGAAGAAAGGTGCCAAACATGCAGCCAATAGGCTTGAGTATAGACCCAAGTAAATTAAAATGTGAATGGGAAGTGTTTAACAAAATGAACAAAAATACAATATAACATCAATAACATTCATTTGTGGTTTTCTGAGTCAATATGGGATCCACAGGGACCCCATTTCTATTTAAGTTTGCTACAACTGGTCTAGATGCTTAGAGTTATAGATGACAAATGAGATAATGCAAGATAAGTGTTTTATAAACCTCAAACTGATTTATAAATGTCAGCTATTATTACTGAATAATAATAATACTTAAAACTTACATTTAAGTTTTATAGTTTAAAATTATTTTCATTTCAATTCTCTCATTTGATCTACCTGTAGGAAAGCAGAAAGGTTGCTTGGGAAATTATCATGACTTTATGGATTCAACAAACATTTATCAGGTACCTACTACACAGAGGCCATTGGTCTAACCAGAGGGATGAAGAGATGGGCTCCAGCAAGAAGAACAATAGTCTTTGGAATTTAAAAGGTTAACAGCATGATGAAACCTGAGAAAAATGAAGAGACGAGTTATATGTTTAAAGGACAATGAGAGGCTGGAATGTATACAGGTAGACACCCAGAATATAAAGGGACCTGGAGACCCTGTCAAAAGACAACTAGAAGAAAGAATGGTCTGGTAAGAGAAAGCTTACAGAGACTTTAACTTATCTTTAAAGATGGGACTGGTTCTTTTATGGAAGAGTAAACTGGATTTATACTTTTTGGTTCCAGCAATGGGTAGAATTTGTATAGAAGCAGATATGGACTCATCTTATGAAAAACCTCCTTAACAACCTAAAAAGTCCCAAAGAGGTGTGAATTGTCTCAAGGAGGCAATGAGGTACTTTCCCATTAATGGAGGTCATCTAAGGAGGCTGGAAACCATCTGCTGAGGATGTGACAGTGGGAGGGGGAGGGAGCATGGGGAATGCCTGTTTATGTATGGATTCATCCAGATGACCTATGAGGCCCCTTTCAATTTCTGAGATTCAGAGATTCTATGCAGGACGTGAGGATGGCATGAGGAGTCAGGAATAGTCAATGAAAACAGTGGGGGCAGGTGAAATGTATTAACCTATCTAAAAGTTCTAGGGTACAACCTGACCTAAACAGTCTCATTTCCTCCTACTGAGCTTAGTGAATACTAGATGGGTCATTTACAAATTTGACCACTGGGGGACTTGTGTTATAGTTTACACATCAATAAGCAGAACCACCTCTGGATTGAAAGAACAGCACTAATAAATAATCAGGGTGAGAATGCTTGAAAGGCATTTTCTCTGACCAAATTACCACCTTGAAAATGACCTCATTCAGGAAGCAACATATTTCCTTTAATTAATGTCATCTAATCAATTGGGATGTGAAAAGCAAAATTCAAACAAGCATATTTCCCTATACTAATTCAATTATTCAAACAGGCCTCAAAAGTTAGTTCCTACTGACTGAGTAAAATATTTCTGAACCATGTAGTCTGTTACCCAAGAGGTCATCATTACTTGTCTTGAAAAAGATATAAAAAAAAATTATTGACTCTTGCTACCTCTGGTCCCCTTCCCACTCAAGTCAAGTCAACTATAGTTATTTCTACGTAATTCCTAGAATTCTTATAAAACATTCCTCAGAAAATGAGAAAGACTGAACAAAAGAAAGTCCAAGACTAGGGAGGTGATAATCCCTTTATCATCCTGCTTCTTGGTCATACTCCATTTGTGGAACTGTATTCAGTTCTGGATCACACATTTTAGGAGTTAAAAACATTAAAAGTTTTTATACATTAAAGAGTTTGGAGAAGAGGGCAACAGGGCAGGTAAGGGCCTCAGGATCACACCATGACAAAAGGCTAAAGGAGCTGGGAATATGTGGACTAAAGAAGAGATGACTTTGGGGATATGAAAGCTTTCAAGCTTGTCATGTCAAGAGGGATTAGCCTCGGTCTGCTTTGCCTAAGAGGGCAGAACTAGGAATAATGAGTAGAAGGAGGAAAAGATACAGATTTGGTAAAGAAAACTGTAACAAAGTATAATGGGTTAGCTAGTGATGTTGTCCAAGGAGTTCTTATTCAGGTATAGAGACTAGTCCGAATTCCATTCAACAAAGACTTACTAAGCATCCAGGTGCAAGGAACCCAAGGCGCAAAGATGAGAACAAGAAGATTTCATTCTACTATGTACACTAGATTGAATACTGAGCACCGGAGAGTAATTTTAAGAGGAAGGGGCTATTAATGACTGGAGCGGCAGGAAAAGGCCTCATTGATGAGCCTACACCTGAAAGAAACTGGGCCTTCTCAGAGTCAGATTGAAGGACAGAGGGCACTCCAGACACGACAGACACCAATATAAAGACACAGAGGAAGAGGATGGACAAGGAAGAGCTGCTAGCAGGTCATCTGGACTAGAATGCAAACAGCATAATACACAATAAAACTGGAAAGATAGGTGGAAAGTCAGGTTGCAGAAAGCTTTAACCATCAGGAAGAAATGTTTATAGCTTATATAAACTATACGCAATAAAGACCAATTAGACTGGGAGGAGAGGGGTGACATAGTCAGACATGTGCCTTAAAGATATCAATGTGGCATTTTTATGGCAACCATAAAAATGAAGAGGGTGCCCAAAGAGGGTTAGGGTTGCCTGAGACCCCAAAATACCAGCGTGTCGGGTCCTGCTGAAAGAATTCCACTCAAGTCTTCATAGTCAAAGAAAAAGTACAAGTTTATTGAAAGATATGGGATAGACTCTTACAGAGCAAGTCTCTGCTAAGCTATCCTAAGGTGCTCTCAACCATAGCAAGTCTCTGCTAGGGCATTCTGTGGTGCTCTCACTAAGATGGAGGATGGGTTGGAAATGACCTTGGGTTGCCTTCTGACTTTGCAGTTCTGAGATTCTGCGAAACCTGAATTTTTCAGAGGAAAATCTTCAATTGTTTTAGGTTTTTCTAGCCATTCTCTAGTGATGGCTGTTCCTTGCTCTGATTGCCCTACTTATTTTAATCTCAATGAGACAACAGGAAGGGGAAAATAAAGGTCAATTTAAGTCAGTCCATTCTGCTACCTGATAAAATTACCCTCCCCTGACCCCCAAATGAAGTAACTGAATCTAAAATTAGAGTTCAGGATAATCTAGAGAATTAATGCATCCCAACTAATTTAGCACCTCTTCCTCTAACCATGAAACACAACTCTCCTCTTCAACCTGGTTCTTGATGCCCCCCACCCCCATCAAATTAGTTCATACTTAGATATTTGCACATTTATACACGCTGATCTACCCAGGAGAGTACAAGCTCTTTGAAGGTAGGGACTGCATAGTTTTGATCTTTGCAGCCCCCACCTCCAAGGTTTAATTAATGAGTATTTAATTAAACTCTATTCATATATGTTTTGAAAATGTTACATATCACAATGCCAAAACTGAAATGCACAGGGCAGGACAGTATCAGATGGGGGAAGGGGACTGTTTCCCTCTCAATGTATCACCATTCAGAATATCACATATAATGATCAGTTATGTATTCCACCATTCCATAGATTTCTAAATACCTAGTACCATAATAAAATAAGTACAGCACAGCAGCAAGGGTTGAGGGGAAGATGGCAAGATGGAGGTGGGAAGAACAGAAGACAGGCAAGGAAAGGTCATTAACATTAGACTATAAGGTATAGTAGAGAGACATTTATCAACCATTCATAAGAACTGGATTCAAAACAAGGTTCCACTGTTAAAAAAGCTATGTGACAGAGCAAGACACATAATCTATGCCAAGTTCTCTGTCCGTATTCTACAGTAAGTTCTCTGTTCACTGCACCACCTAGCCAACCGATCATCAGAGTGCTGGCCCTGGAATCAGGAGGACCTGAGTTCAAATCCAGCCTCAGACACTTACTAGCTGTGTGACCTTGGGCAAATCACTTAACCCCAACTGCTCTGCCTCCGCCACTCCAAAAAGAGAGAGAGAAAAAAAAAAAAAGAAAAACGGGAATGATGTATCACAGTAAACAAAAACCTATCCTACCAGGTACTTTAATGCTAAAATTACATAGCAATGTTGGTCTTCCAGCAGTCAACGTTGTCAAGAACTATGGCTGGTAGCTTTATTTCTTGCTTGGCAGACTGTAAGGTTATCAACATCAGCAATTCCTTGGCTAATAGGAATTGCAAAGGTCAATAATAACCACACAGAGGTAACACAATTACACCCCAAATTGCTTTGGTCAAGGTATTTGGGCTGCTTAACCCTCAAATAACCCACACAATTGCATCAGCAGCAGGAAGAATTTTTATATTTCCTGTTTCATTACCACAGAAAAGAGAAAACTCAAGAAATCTGGCCAGCCAATCACAACTAACAATTTTAAAAACACAGAAACATTTCATAAATAGGAAAGTCCAAGTATGTGGTGTCCTTCCAAATTTATTACCAGTGCTTACAAAAGTCCTGGAAGCCCAAGTTCTGTCTTTCATTCCCTAAAAGCCAGTAAGAAGAGAAAATAAGATTTTTTTGCCACTTAATGTACCTGTAAATACAGTGATAAAAAATTATTCTATAATGTCCTATTATGATAACGCAAACTCACCGGATTCAGGGATTAATTATGCAGCAGGTAAAACAAAACAAAAATTCTCTTAAAATCAGAAGGAAACTGGAGTTAAATAAACTTACAAAGTTGCTTAAAGATAACATGAGCTAACCAACACTATTTTGAGGGGAAAACTGAAGCATTCAATGGAAGTTCAAAAGAGCAAGACTTAAGTCTGCTGTAAATAAAAATGTATTAGCAACTAGGGCTGTCCAAAACAAGAAGGGGCTTGAGTTGGAGATAGTGACTCTCTCCCCCCCTTACAAAAGCTCTTCTTTTGAATACCTTAAGTATTCTGTAGTATTTTTGTTCAGGTATAGAGAGAGAAAGGATCTCTTTCAACTCTTAACATTTTATGAAAAAAAAAAACTACTAAGCCCTCATAACATTCAAGCTGCTCTTTATTACTGCTGGTCTTAATTTCTCTATCATAGTCTCCTATTATCAGAACTGGTAAAGAGCCAGTATGCCATAGCGATGCAAGGTGCTAGGTTCAAACACTTTTACTGATACCAGCTGTGAGACTCGGACAAGTCATTTAACTTCTTTGGGCTCAGTGTCCTAATCCATAAAATAAGACCATCAATAACACCTCATAGCATTGTTGGGAGGATCAAATTAAACATGTGATCAAAGTCAGGCTGCAAACTTTCAAGTTTTATATAAATGTATATTGCTGTTGTTATTTCCACAGAAAAAAAATACTAATGCCCACAAAAACGAGCAGTAACAAATAATAATTTAGGTTCTTATTTATTCATCTATTGTAAAAGACAATGAAGAGAAATCTTGTACCTTGCTTATACTTTTTACATTAAAACACTTAATGATCTTAATTCTTAGTATAAAAAAAACAGTATGAAATACAAAAACAGGGAAATTCAAACATTTCTGTTTATTATAGAGATCTATTGCTTTAATGAATGTGAACTGCTTATTTTTTGAACATTCAATTTAATGGGACCCAAAGTCATTAATCTGTAAACTGTTCTTAAGCGAGTCAGTCTAATTAGCCAATGGTTGATACTCAGGTACTACGATCATTTACTGAATTTCACAAACTATGTCAAATGTTAGGTTCTCTTTGCCTTCAAACCACACTTTTTACTCCTATTCTCAGTCCTTTATCCAGGAAGAGAAATTATCATTCAATGTTTGCAGGGGTTAGCGATTTTTTTTTTAAATACTTGTTTTGGAATAAAAGTACCTATTCGTAATTCCTACCTTTGCCTTAATTTCTCTAAGCAAAGATTCCAGTCTATAAATATAAGGCAATAATATGAGTAACCAACTGCAGTCTTAAAAAAATGAGATGCGCCAAGTCCTCCAAGAAATGAATGCTTAAAAAGAAAAGTTAGTCTTCTCTCTCTCTCTTTAAGCACACAGACATTCAGAAAACTGAGGAGAAATAAATCAATCAAAGGAAAATGTAAGTTGAAAGTGGGATGGAGGTTGAGAAGCTATAATAAGGATAATAATGATATGTATCAATTATAGGAGAGGGTCTCCAAAGAAAAATGGTTAAAAAAAAAAACAACCAACCAACCAAAAAAAAAGTTTCAATCACACAAAAGGATACCAAACAAAATAATATACAGTAATATTCAACATTTCTGAGGGATACAGTACAAGAAATGACACTACACTGTTCTAATGATGGTCTCAGCAAGCATCCAACTTTTCTCTAATTCACACAATAAATTAGTTCCTGCTTAATTTTTTAAATTAAATTAAATTCTCTCCCAATATCAGTTGAGGTTAGGGGGCAAAAATGTTCCATAGTCAAGGTCTTCATAACAACTTACGTATAATATATCATCATTCATTCCATCAATCTAAACTGACCTATACAATGGATAAGACAAGACTGGAATATGAGGAGAACTGGGATGGTTAGGGGAGAGTGATTATAAACTGAAATAACCCTTGCCTTCATGGAGTTTCCAATCTAATAAGGAAAATAGAGTGTGTGTTAAAAAAAAAAAACTTTAATTGTAAATTTCCTTATATCACAGGGCATTATGTGACATGTGTCTAATGATATTCTCCATCATTAAAATGTTTTCCTCTAAAAGTTAATGCTTTTTTGCTCCTTCCAACTTCTAATTTTAAGATAATTTTAAAGTAAGATCATGGACTTTTGTAAGAACAATGTAAGAAATTACAATTCTGGTGCAACTAAAGTCTACTAAATATTAAATTCTTTGGGACTGTACCTTTCAGATCTTTATATCTCCTCAATAAACCTAGGATAATGCATGATACTTACTAGCAGTTTAGCTTTGCTAGATACTGATTTTCTTCCTTTCCTGGCTTGTACTCCCAACTTTACTACAAGTTTGTGTTCCCAAGGGTCCCTTTTGTATCTCTCTACTGCTTCCACAAATCCCTGCCTGGTCTCCAGAGTACAATAATTCTACCACTCTGGCTCTCCTGATCTAAATATGGACATACTTCACCTTTTCCATGGGGGTTGATTATTTTTTTTTTTAAGGAGATCACCAGCTACTAAATGGAAAGAATGAAACCAGATTACAGAAAAAAATTACCATGTTATAAAATGCAAAGCATCTCTGCCTAAAATAACCCCTTAATAAGTCATAAAAGGCAACTTCCTGAACTGACTAGTTCCATTCACTTTCTCTGGCTTACTTAAAACCAGCTTCTGATTACTTTCCACTTTGAGACTATTGACCCTCTGACCCCTTTCCCCCACCATCCTCTGGACAGCACTTTCAGGCACCATTAGCCCACCACATTAACCACATGAGTCCATCCATTAAAGGTAAGAAAGAGGGTCTTTCTTCATACAGCTTCTATAACCAGGTTCCATATCAATGTCAATGGTCTCTACATCCTATTAATCACCTACATTCAAAATCTTTGTCATCTTTCAATTTTCCTTTTGCCTTCATAGTGAATAGCTAGCCACCAAATCCTACAGATTGTTTCCTTCCTTTTCCATTCTCACTGTGCCACTATGAATGCCTATAAGAACTTGAGTTTGGGGAGTTCAGGGTGGTAATCAACCAAAAGATGCCACATAAGACAAACTCCACATAAAGTAGAGCTAGAGTCATAAGGGTTGGGGAGTGGGGGTGGAAGGGTGGAGGAGTGAGGACTAGAATAGGGAAAGATGGGGAAGGGGGAAAATACCCCAACTGAGAAGAACCCAGGGAGTTTGAGTTCAGGGGGAAAGAGGAAGCTAAGGCACATTTCTTATAGATAGATGGTCTGGAAATGAATGTAATGTGGCAGACCTCAGAAAAGGCCAGATAAGTGAAAATTTACCCATTAGACTAGCTATGTGCAAAATTCTAATAGTGTTATATGTAATATTCAAAAACAACAACACTACAAACAGATACTGAAGCTAAGAGTGGTTAAAATTATTTTTCCAAAGTCGTATGAGTGGTCTGAGGCCTCTATTTTGGAGATCCCTACTATATATGATCTTGAAGTCCATTTTAAAATAGGATTTTTTAAATGTCTACTTCAGTAGTATTATCCTTGTCAAAAGTCTTGAACGTAGTAGGCATTTAATACTGAAATCTAAATGCAGTTACATTTTAATAGTTGGGGTAAACAACAAAGAAGAGAGTGACAAAACTATTTTCAAATAGCCAAGTTTTTAAAAATATTTCTTATAACTGTCAAAATGCTGTGCTTTTGTATTCCATTTATATTAATAATTCAATTATCTAGAATTACATAAATGAATCAATCAATGCAAAAAATAAATGTTTTGTTAAATGTTAACAAAAATACCTATTTTTATTGTGATTGACCTTTCACCCATAACTTTTGTATACACTGATTAGCAAGCAGATGGATATATAAAGAACCCTTTATCAAATATATTTTGAAGGGGAGAAAAAAGTAAGTTATATCTTTCACACACACTCAACCCCTCTTTCAATTGCCAAGTCAAAATCATGTAACATCAAAAAGAAAAATATGTAAAATAAGTGAGAAAAGCATTTGAAGAAAGCTTAGTCACTTTTCCAGGGCTTTAAGCTCCACCCTCTTTCCCTTATTCCAGGCTTAAACAAAGTTCAGTGGGGCACCAAGCTGCCTGTTTTAAATTATAGTCTGTATTTTAAAATAGAATGCATGCACAACATGTTCCTAAAGCTAGAGGGTGGGAGTGTTATTCACTGAAAATTGAAGGCTTGTTGAGTCAATAATCTTCTTTCACAGAGTAACAATTTTCAGCTAAAATTTCTTGACCCAAACAAAGGAAAACAAGACCATTCAGTTATTTCAACACTGCAGAGAGGGCAAAAAGAAAAAAAATATATGAGGAAGGAAGAGATCTCTCAAATTCTATCCTGTGAGGAAGAGAAGATAACTTTATTGTCAGGTAAAGACTTCTAGGAACTATTTCTCTCCCTAACTTGACAGTGTGGATTTAACATATCCCAAAATAGCTACTTCTATTCTAAAGAACCATAAAAGCAAATACCCAGAGTCCACAATTACCATCATGAACTACAGCAGGATATATATCCCTCCCTCATTAAATAAAATAGAAACATTCCTCAAAAGGTGTGTGCAAAGTGAAAGTCTGCAAATTGAATTCTAGGTTCCCACTGACTTAGATGACATGAGGAGAGATGCATTTCTAATGGTCAATCCACAAGCAATACTGGGAAACATAGCTGACTATAAGGCATGTCAGTGGTAGTAGCCAAGGCAGGCAGAGGACAGCACAAAGATAGAAAGAGGGAGGAGCTCTCTCTTCAGGCATTTTGGTGCTACATTCCAGGAACTGTAGTTATAGAGGGAGAAAAACGCAAAGCAATAGGGAAAAGGTTTTCTGTCCTCCCCATACTAGCTTATCTTATTGTTTTTTTAATTTCCAATCAAAGGGATAAAAAATATCTGAGACACAGATGTTCAAATCACTTCTTCCACATTTGCAAATATCCACAGGGTGTTCCAAAAGTCTTAGTGTGGTTTTAAAGTATTAATAGATGTGTAATCGTAGTAATTTTTATTTATTTTATTTTTTCGACTGTTTTTCTCTCCTCTCAGCAAACCAAGACTGTACCTAGGGATTAGGTCCCAAACATACTGTTGGTGTCTATTCTTAAGTTCCTCTTGCCTATGTTGTAAAGTCTTGGAAATGGGGCCAAAATAACACAAAAAGCCATGGGCCCTCAATAATATTTAACCCTGCATCTTCAGGTAAATTATGCTAAATTTCTATTCTGCTTTGTAAATTATACCTTGGAAAAATTGTGCATGGTAACTTTACTGGAGACAGGCAATGTTAATTTAAATCAATCAATTAAATATATATTGAGGACCATTTATCTAAAAGTTAGCTTTTTTCTTCCATTACTAGAAGTATAGGCCACTGCAAATTTTTAATACTTTTGCTTTCCTTAAGTGCATTTTTTATTTGTCCTTATTCAATGGACTACACTAATTCACAGTCTGTAATCATACTAGCTGGCTGGAAAATCCACTTTTGCCCAATCCAGGCTTAAAAAAAAAAAGGCAAGCTCAATGAATGACTTGTGTAAACAAGATTTGCTGGGGGCATGTTGAACCCATTTAAGAATTTTTTTTTTTAAAGGATTTTGGCATATCACTGGAATGCAAATGGTAGTGCTAATTACAAAAAAAGATGACTTATTCGTTAAAACAGGTTAAAAGAACTTGACCTAGAAACAGTCAGTATTTTAAGCTGTTGCATATATTGATTCTTATAAAGTATTCAGTATTTCAGAATTTTTACTGATTTAGATGGGTCTGCTCCATTCCAAAGAACTTTTATCACACAAAAACGGTGAAAAACAGATGCTTCAATTAAATCATACTAACTACCTTACCTTATCAAGTTGGTTATTTTTAACAAGACTGATGAACAGGTTAAAATGGTGAAAAATAATCACTACTGGCATATTATTTTTCCTCCTTACTTAAAAAAATGTTATATAGTAACATGCCATTAAAAAGGAAGTAAATGATCAAAACTAAATCTTATGGTCTCAGTAAAAGACAAATTATTTTTTTTTTATAAATCTTAAGTTCACCCCCCGCAAAAGTCTCCTTGATAATGACAATTCCCATTCTTATCCAATATATACTGCTTTCTATCCTCTCTTTCAGAACGACCTTCATCTGTTGCCTCCCAGCATCAAAAATACATATCTTCAGTAAAAGCCACTTGAACAAACTTTTCTAGTCAGTCTCTCACTGTCTAAAAAAACAAGACATCTGTTAGCAAATCCCAGTAAGAAGCATACTTTGAACTTTATGGGTTACTGGCATCAGGACATCCACAGCCAGCATCTATAGTAAATGAAATCACTTTAAGTGCTTACTTAGACTTCTTAAAACACAAACTTTGAGGCAGTTCTCTCTGAAAGGACAAAATGAGCTATTTCAGAAGTCAGAAAAATCAACAAATGATGATGATCACACGCCAAAAACAAACAAACAAAAAAACCTGTTTTACTAAGAAATGAGATGCCAATCAAATCCTTTAACTTTTAAAAATTAAATCTCTTTTTATTCATGTGACCATTCAATGACTTATATTAGCATAGTAACACCGAAAATATGAGTGTATACATTAAACAAAAGCGTTCTGAAAACCCTATAAACAAAATATATCTTCCTAAGGAGATAGTCCCTTTATTTCTACAGGGAAAACAGCTCCAAAGAACATTACTGTGGATCTTCACATATCACCACTTTTTAGGATGGGAGACTTCAGTACCTCAATTTTAGACATCGTCAGATGAAAATATCTTCAATTCCAAAAACAAAGATTTAAAAAAAAATTCTAGTCATAGTTGTTTTGTTTTTAACATTAAAAGACATAAGGTTTGGCATGGCTGAGAAGCTATATCTACAATTCTTTTGCAATAGAATATAAAATTTATGCATAAGAAGCTAATATAAAAATTATTTTTCCTCCAAAACAGCCCTTACCATATTTTAGTTCTTTTGAGACTTGAGAATGACATAAATTCTGACTCTTTATTCCTACCAAAATTCAAATGAATTCAACTTACAGTAAGTTTTTAAGGTAAGAACTATAATGTAGCAAGAGACTGGGAATCCAACAGCTCATTTCACCACCATTACAGAGAGTCACACACAAATATGTATAGTCATCATGAGTACCTAAAACACCACGTGTGAGTGTGTGTTTGTACGTGTGTGCACATATTGCACCCACCTGCAATAGCAGAATTAGTAGATGAAAAAAGGGGAGAATATGGAGGGGGAAAACTGTGGACAGAACTCCAGTGTGAAAATTCTCTCCACTAACATACTCAGCCATAATCAAGTAAAGGACAATATTAGAGAGTCAGTCACCTGGAGCACTGAGTTTTGAGTGAATAGCCCAAGCAAGTATGTCTCACTAGACATACTCACCAAGGTCTTCTAGACTCCAAAGTCAGTCTTTTATTCATTATAACACAGAGTTTCACAATAGTAGTAATGATTACCATTGCTGTAGTAATAATAAAACACAATATTACGTATTTCAGCCGAGTTCCTATCCCTAGTTTTCAAGAAGGGAAATTGTCCTATATATATATGTAACATAAGATATTGCCATGGATGTTCTTCCATTCTTCCAAGATCTGTATCTATTTAAGTAGAAAAATACATATGAATCATGACTTTGGGACATTATGAGAAGAAGTATATCACTGGCCAATGGTCTTATATTGAACTTTAGAAACTATATGCCAGTTCTAAAACAGAACCTAAAAAATTACAAAAATTAACACTGATTAAAGAGATAATATAATAATGGAGCTTGTGTATATGTATATATATATATAATTATATATGTATAATATTATATATATATGTGTGTGTGTGTGTGTGTGTGTGTGTGTATGAACCAATACAAATGGAAGCACCAAGATTTATGCAATGAGCATTTTTAATTCCAGTTTCAGCTCTAATATATTGACTTGGGTGTATAGGAAATTATCCAGTACGTATCTCTGAAAGCCATTGATCATCTTGTATGTTTCACTGAACACTTCACCAGAGAATTATAACTAGGAACATCCCTCTCTCTAGAATAAAAAGATAGATGACATTTAATTGGCATCAGTTATTTAAGTTATCAACAAAACTGAATGGTCATAGAGTGAAACAATCAACATTTGAAAAGAATCAGTAAAAACTACACAATGAATTTCCAAATGACCCAACAGCAAATTCTAATGTGAATCAGTCTTGAAACAAGCTTGGTAAGGTGGGTTTGTTGTAGAATTGGGTAAATGCCAATAAAGCTATCTCACGCATACCAAAAAACAAAAGCCTGTTCGAAGATAAGTACAGATGTATATGACTAGTTTAACAAACAATGGCTCCTGTTGATTCTAATGAGATACCATAAATCACAAGATCATATGTTTAAAGTAAGAAGAGACCTGAGACATCACATAGAACAGCCCCTTCATTTTACAGAGATAATTAAAGGCATTAAAGATAAGCTAGCTGGTTCTAGATCAAATAAATGACCAGGAACGGGGTAGGATTCAAATTTAGGTCTCTGACCTAAAATCTAGTATGCTTTTCCAACTAACAGTAGTACATAAAAGCAATTACCCTTCAAATAAGTATTGATAAAGTATCCAGACTCATATGCAGCACCCTAAAAATGTTTAAGAAAACAACCAGTATGAAATACAATGGGAAGTACGCATAACAAAAAATTCATTAGGCACTGAAATATTATATAAAAACCGACTAAAGACACAACAGAAATACATATTCCTAGTTCCAATGTCAGAGTTAAATTATACGTGGAAGTAAGAAATAAAAAGCAGGATATATGCTAGGAAAAGAGGACTAGATCTGAAATAAAGAGGCCTTAGGCTTGAATTCTATCTCTATTACTCACTAACTGTATAAACCCGAGTGAGGTAGGTAGCATCTTTTAGACTCAGGTTGGGCAAAGAAGGCTTTCTTGGCCGCAGTTTACTCGTCTGTCAAATGAGGGAATAGTCTATATAATTTCTAAGGTCACTGCCAGCTTTAAATTTATGACCCTATGAATATATAAGTCATTTGCTGTTATGGAAAATGTGATTTCTATTGCAGACAAGCTAGTTTTCATAAGAATCAAAAAATCTATTATTTGCTTTGGAACCGTTCAGAAAATGGTACTTCTAAGATTCTTCTCATATCCTCAGAATTACTGTTTTCCAAAAAGATTACTGTATTAGATCCGACCAAGAGGATACATATATCCAGAATGAGTCGATATCCTTAAAAATCTGTGATAAAAAACACACTGCTAAAGATCTCCAACACAAACCGCCTAAGAGATTGAAATGCGGTGAATTATTAACTGAAAACAATTAGTCAATAATGAATGTTAGCAGCTCCTTCTTTATAATACTGGACATGGGGATAGAAGTATTCAAGGATAAGGAGGGTAATCAAGCAAACTTCCCAGAGCAGAGCTTTTCAATTATTTAATCTGTTATAACAGTTCATTTCCTCATTAGTTGTTCTTTACAGTTGGTTGTCAACCATCATTTACGAAACCCTTAATCTAAGAACAGGAGAAAAGATTTTAAAACATATTCAATAACTACAAAAGTTATTGCATAAAAAACACTACACACTACAAAACACTCTTGTCAATATATACAAAATACATTCCAGCCAATAAGAATTCTCTGCAAACCTGCTATGGAACAAATAGCTCCTTGAAAAAAAAACACTAAGAAATCATATACACAATGATAGTACAAAAACAGAGCAAAGTAAAGAAACTCAGGCACTTCTTTTCACAGTCCATCCTAGCAACCCATTCAAATTTCATAAAACAATTTCTTAATATTCAGCAATGACCAAAATTGATCAACAAAAGGCTCAAGAAACTTGGATAACACAATAAACATATGCCAATCCAAACCACCAGTTAACCTCCATTCACAAGTGAAACAGCCAGAGTCAAGAAAATATTCTGAGAATGTAAACAGTCGATTAATTTTTAAGACATGACAACTTTTAATTAGGGGTATATCAAATGTACTTGCAAAATAGAATATTCAAACAAAATTTAAACCTTAGAAGCTAGCACTTACCTCCTACGATGCTATTTCCCAAATATGTAAGGTAAGGTGGCTTATATGTGTTTAACAGCCATCTCATTACCAATGTTTATTCTCAAGTATTCATAAATGAATACATTCTATCTTGGTTCATTCATCCCTGCGGCTCAAATAAAAACAAATGCTATCCCAGCTTTTTCGTTAATTTCCATTCTTCAACAATCATTTTTAATGGAGTTTATGAGCCATACTGATTGCTCTATGAATAGAGCAGAATATTTTTAACCAAAAAGTAACTAAGAAAAGTGTCTTTCATTTTATAAATAGATTATTTAATATTGAGATAAATCAAGCATGGATAAAATTGTCTAAAAGGAATATCTGGAACCAAAAGAAATCTTATTAATATGAAAGTTTCAAAGGGATATAATGTACATAACTCCACATAAGGCAAACACTGAGTTTTGAATATGTATACCATCGAGTGATTGCTGGTTGTACTTCACAAATTTTTCATTTTTAATAGTAAAAGAAAAATAATTCCATTGGAGTGAAAAAACACAGGAAAAGGAAACTGAAGGTAAAATAAGTCATGCTCACACAACTAAAAGATCAAATACTAAAATGGCTATCAAATGCCTTAATATTTTATTTCATCATTCAGACTTAATGAAATTTTTTCAGGAGGTGGGAGTGGGAAAATGGGGTTGAACATAGGAGCAGGTGGGGGTGTTTATATGTGTATGTATATGTGTCTACATAGAATAAAGAGCAATAGAACAAAGAAACTCTAGGTGTTACAACCAGCAAAAAACGTATAATAAAAATGTTATTTCTTTTATTGATTATGGTCAATAATAGAAAAGCCTGCAACTGAAATAATTACCAGAGAGTTCCTTTAGGAAAGAGTTTCATCAGAATTAATGTTAATTACTTATCGCATCTGCCTTCTAAAAACATGCCCTTTGAAAAGAAATACTCAGTAAACTCCAAAAACAGATTTCTAGTTCAAGGGTTTTGTTCCATCTCCTAAATTAACACAGGCGCAATAAACAATGGCTCATTTTTCAATATATTAATTACATTTCCAAAACAGTCAGATTAATGTCTTACTGGTAAACTTGATGGTCTTTCTTGCTGTATTAGGCTCAAGTCTTCATGGTTAGGCTTTCCTGGTGCCATAGGAGGTTGAGATCTAGTTCCATAGCCTTCCTGAGACATGTCCTAAATAAACACAAAACCAAGGAAATTTAGAAATATCTCTCAATGGATAATGACATAGTAGACAAATAAGAAAAGAATTTATTTATAAATGTGCATATTGGCAGGTTTTATTTTAGCAAAATCATAGATATGCTATAACTATTATGACTTTCAACATTTTATTTTAAAAACAAACATTTTTGATGGTCAAAGAACTACTTAGAAGCAGTGTACAATTTAATTATGAGAATATATAAAATTACATAATGTGGGCTGTGCAAAGGAAGAGTAAAAGAACTGAAACCAAATTCTCCAACAAGTCTTAAAGTCCTATCTTACAACTAAATATTAATTTAGATACATTATCGTATAGTATTTCCTCTGAAAAACATTAGCATAATCAGCAACTTGTTTTGTTATTCATTTGTCTTCCATAACCTCTGCCTGAAACACCATTATAAATAATTATTAAGTTCACAACATCCTCAATATTTAGCAAATCAAGAGTTGCACAGAACTATCCCTGTTTACCTGGCAGTGCTTTTACCCATTGCAAAGGAAAATAAGGATCCTAGGACTTGTGCAGTTCTCACCAATTTGTTACAGTATAATAAACTGATTCTAAAGTCTTTTCTTACATAGTCTGAAACATTTTAACAAAGGTATTTATTACCGGGGGTTGAAGCCCTTTCCTAAAATAAGGTTATGTAATCCGATACTATAAACTACCAATACTATAAAAAAAACTTACTTTATACTAGCAAGTTCCTGCTCATTACAGAACTCTAGCTGACGAATGATGCCAAAACGCTAAATATTTATTTCTTATTACGGCCATTTACACCTGAAGTCAAGGAGGTGGGCAGACTGTGAAATATTCATTATAGCACGTCTAACTGGCACCACAACCTGAAGAACCAGTTTCTGATTATGGAGATGAAAAGGGGAAAGAAAACATCACACCTTCAAAGTTTCTGTCCCCTACTGCCCCCAAACAGTTCAGCTCAGGGCTAAATGGAACACATTTTTTCATTTCCCCTTTCTGATGCTCATGTCACTTAAATATTATTTATAAAAGATGATATTTTTTTTCAGCTAAAATGTTATAAAAAGCTTCTCCTTGCCCCACCCCTTTCTCATACAGTACACACACTTTAAATTACACAGCTTCTTAAAAAAAAGAAGGGAGTTAGAGCCAAGAAACTTCGGTTCAATAGCTGTACTCCTCAGTACAAACTCAACAAATTAGACTTAACTAGCTAAGGTGTTGGTGCAGTCTGGATTCACCCAGACTTTAAATAAAAAAGTATACCAAATAAACAACCATTTCTCCCTCAGAAAGAAACCGTACAGGTGTTAATCAGGAGACAGATCAGAATTAAAAATTAAAGGTGACTGTTAAAAATTTACCACTTTTCCTTGCACCAAAATTAAATCATAATGCTTTAGGTTTAGTATTATAATGACAATAAGGGTCCATATCATCGGCTCACACATGTCAAGTAAAATCAAGGAACCCTTGAAAGGGCAACTTTTCAATCCAGCTACCAGCAGAGGGTAACAATTAGACTCAGGGTGACAAAGCTGATGGCTGAATGATTATTATCACTCTTCCCCTACCCCCACCACACACACACACACACACACACACACACACACACACACACACTCCCCCTCCCTCCCTCCCTCTCTCCCACCCCCCGTCTCTCTCCCTCCCTCTCCCTCTCTCTCCCTTTCCCAATCCCAGATTTCCACTTGTAACAGTCCTCCCTGCTGTGTAGACCAGCAGGTTCCTGTGGATTAACATCTAGGGCTTAAAATCAACACATGGCACAAGGCCTCCATTCAGTAGACTTCACCCTATTACAAAAGAACATAAAGGTGCAAAAGACAGCTTCACAATAGTCAAACAAATGAACAAACCTCTACTTTCCTTTTAAAACACACACAGACACACACAGACACACAGACACAGACACACACACACACACACACACGGCTTCTAGTCACTGCACAGACCCTTGTAATAAACTTCAGCTAAAGAAACAGTAGCAACAACAGATTTGCCCTATGTCCAACCTTTTAACTTCGTTTTACTCCCTATTCATAGCTAAATAAATTCCAACTTTCTAAGAGAGCTGGGGGGAAAAAAAAGACCATTATAAGAGGAATCAGAACAAATTTCAATTTAGATGCTGTCCTTTCAGAAACAAGATTACCCCCTCACTAAACTGACAGAGTATGGAAGACATCAGAGTATATTCCTGAGACATTAAAGATGACATTTCATGCTTTCAAAATTCAAAATAATTAGCTCCTTCCAAAACTGCCAACACTCTAACTGCCAAGAACATTTTAGATACTGTATTCAGAAATAAAACTAACAGAATAAATTCCCTGAGAATGACCCAAAGTGGAACTTAGGTACTGTTGGCCTGGTACTCCTCAAGATAATTACCTCAAAATCAAAGATTAATTATGACAACACATGAGATCATGAATAATAAATACCAAGACTACCTGAAATCATAACCTTGACCCTTCACTATCAAATGGTTCCACAGAGACCATTTTAAGTTTGGTCTACAGTTTTTTCTTCTTTCTACTTGGGGAACACATACAAGTGGGAATACACATATACAATATACAAATACTTCATATGAAATCAAACCAGAAGAAATGACTCTTTAACATGTAGGAACACTGATAAATGAGCACATACAATATGACGAGTCACAGGGCCACCTCATCTACCCATAACAGCCTAGAGAGGTTCCATGAAGTCAGAGATTGCTCCTTATTCTATCTACCCTTCATGGTTTCTAAAATAGTGGGTGTGGTGGCTAATAAGTGGTTCAGTGAAATAGTGCACCAGCCCTGGAATCAGGAGGACTTAAGTTCAAATCCAGATTCAGACACTTAACACTTGCTAGCCAAGTGACCTTTGGCAAGTCACTTAACCCAAATTATCCTGCCTTCCTCCCTACAAAAAGCAAAACTTAAAATAAAATAAATAAAATAAAATAGTGGGTGTACACATGTATGCATACACAAACATCCAACAGCTACTTGTTGAACAAATGAGGTTAAGAATCAACTGAAAAGGAAACAATTCTTAAAAAAAAAAATCTTTACATTCGTTAACAGTTTTTCTGGATATTACAAAGATTTCAATGAGTTCAGCAGAAAGACAGAAACACAGACAGAGAGGAAAGGACAGAGGGAGAAGTGTTTTCAACATACGAAAGACAAAGATATAAAATAGAATGAAAGCCTGTTATAATGTAGAAATAGAATACTACCAAGCTTGTGGAATGTGGTTTTTACTCTGAGGTTTTTTTAAGCAAAGTAATTTCTCTCTTCACTTCATCAACAAACTTGCAAATTCATGATCACTCATGACAGCTTTCATAACCATGCTTTTTATGAATCAAAGAGAAAATGTTTTTAACAAACTAAAAGTGTGAAAATAGTAGTCCCAAATGCCCAAATGAGTTGATTAAGAATGTTCACAGCATGACAGAATTTGAGAGTTGGGAGAGAACTCTGGCAATCAAGTTTTCATCTCATACATGGAAAAGAATCCCCAATATAGAACATTCAACAGTGGACATTAACCTCTCTCTGTATGAAGACCTCTGAGGAACAGTAAGGAACCTACAACCCTTCTTTTCAAGCAAACTATCCCACATGTAGATAGCTTTAATTCTTAGGAATTTTTTCCTAACATCAAATGTAAACTTATCCCTTTACATCTTCTACCCATTGCTACTAAGTTATCCCGCTGGAGCTAAAGACCAAATTTAAATCCCCCTCCACAGGAACGTCTTTAAATACTTGAAGAAGCCTATCATACAGCCTTTGAGTATTCTATTCTCCAGGATAAACCCTCCATAGTTCCTTTCACAGATACACAGAGATTCAAGGGCCTTCACAATACTGGCTGACCAACTTATGAAAGTTCTGCCACAATTGTGATGCCCAAAACTGAACACAATATATGATGCCTGACAAGGGAACTATAGAGCAGAACTGTCACCTTACTGAAAACCGTGCTTTTCTTGACTGTAAGTGATGCCTCACATTGCTAACTCACATTAAAAGCTTGCAGTTCACCATCTTCGAGAGCAATTTAGAATTATGAAAATAAAGTGACTAAAATGGTCATGTCCTTTGAACCAGAGACTTCAGTATTGGGCTTATACCTCAAAGAGCCATCAATAAGAAGAAAGACCCTCATATACCCCAAAGTATTTATAGCAATTCATTTTGTGATAGCTAAGAATTGGAAACAAAGTACATGCTTACTGGGAAATGGCTAAATTGTGATTCATTAACATAATGGACTATTACTGTGCTTTAAGAAATGATGTGTGAGGAATACAGAGAAGCCACGGAGAAACCAACATGAACTGATGCAGAGTGAAGTAGAGCAGAACCAAGAAAACAACATATACAGCAACTACAAACAACCATACACCAAAAACATCAAAATGAAATGTAACAAAATGGTAAAGAAAAAAGAATGACTTGAATTAAGGATGAGAGGACACTCCCAACGCACCCCACTGTGGATGTGGGAAGCCCACAGGTGTCACATATTGTGCATATTTTCATGCTTATTTGACATTATTAATCAGTTATAGTGACTTTATTTTCCTCTAAAAATATTATTTGTCATATGGGAAGGCTCTCTGGAAGGATGAAAGGGAAGAGAATTACTTGGGATAACTAGTGAATGAAAGAAACAGAAAATATCAATAAATACTTTTTTTAAAATATGCTTGCGATTCATCAAAGACCTCATCTCTTTTTCAGAACTCCTACCTAATTGTGTCCCATTTTATACTTATGGAGTTGATTTTTTTTCTTTTTTGCCTTTTTGGAGAGGGGAAGGCAGAGCACAATTGGGAATAAATTACTTGCCCAAGTTCACAAGTGTCTGATGCCATATTTTAAACTCAGGTCCTCCTGACTCCAGGGCCAGTGCTCTATTCACTGCACCACCCAGCCACCCCTAGAGTAGATTTTTTAAAACTAAAGTGTAAATACATCTACTAAATTTCATCTTATTAAACTAAGTTTATTGCTCTAGCCTTACAAAATGGCTTGAGAGCCTTAACTTTATCATCCACTTTCCAAGGTGATGATAAGCAAACCATTTACATCTTTATCCCAATCAGTGATAAAAATGAAACACTGCAGATATCTGGAGACATCCTTTGGCACTGTCACTGCATTCCACATTAACAGAGAATTCTTTTATTCAGCTACCCAACTAGTTTTGAATTCTTCTAATTGTGCCATCATCTAATTCATATCACTCTACTTGCTCCCTAAAAATAGTATGAAATAATTAATTAAAACTTTGCTAAAATCTAAGTGGTCAGCTAAGTGGCACAATGGATAGAATACTATGCCTGGAGTCAGAAAGACTCATCTTCCTGAGTTCAAATTTGACCTCAGACATTTACTGTTTGTGTGACCCTAGGCAAATCACTTAACGCTATTTGCCTTAGTTTACTACCTGTCAAATGAGCTGGAGAAGGAAATGACAAAAGGATTATGGTATTTTTGCCAAGAAAAGTCCAAAATAGGGTCACAAAGAGTAAGACACAACTGGAAAATAACTCACCAACAAAAGTCTAAGTAAAACATACACACAGAATTCCTTTAATCTACTAGTATAGCAACCCTGGGGGAAGGGAACAGGAGAAGTAAATAGGCTTATTTAAACAGAACCTATTCTCAGTGAAGCCATGCTAGTTCTTGTAGTCACTGCTTTCCTATCCAGATCTTGGCTAACTATATCTTTAATAATCTGTTCTAGAATTTCTCAGAAATCAATGTTAAGCTCCCTGCCTTATAGTTTACAGAAGTTGTTACCTCCCCCTTTACTGAAAATCAGGGCATTTTCACTTTTATAATTTGTGGTACCTTTTGTTATTTGTTCACATTTTTTTCAAAAACTAAGAAAAGTAGTTCAATAATCATATCTGCCAAGTTTTCAGGAAAAATTATTTACATAGTCAAATGAAAATATCTTTACTTCAATTTGAGGAAAAGATCATGGATTTGTGAGGCCAGTGAAATAGAATGAAAAAAAAAAGCCATTTTATTTTAGATACCACTCTCTACACCCAAGGATGGAGGGCCAAATAACTTGAATTCATCAAGGGCCACTAGGTATTCATGTCCTGTCCCTTTGCTTGTAAGGTTACTAAATTTCCTGTTAGACATTTTCGTTCTTTTCTTGCCAGTGTACAGGTTTTGTCCTTTCCAGAGGAAAAAAAAAAAGGTAGAAAATGACCATCTGGGATATAACCTCATCTCCATATACCCAGAACAGGTCTACATCTTATTTGATCATCTTTTTTGGTTCTGAAGAAAAGGCTACTTTTTATCAAGGTCTTATATAATTCAATCAATAAAGAAAAATCTTTAAATAGTCAAATGAAAATTATGTTCAGTTCAATTTTCAGAAACGATATGACTAGCCAAGGACATAATCAATGTGGGGTTAGGAGGGTAGAATGGGAAAAAAATTTCATTCTATTTTAGATACCAATTTTTATTAGCATTAGTTTACATAAAATTTAAACCTTAATTGTATCTGAATTTCAGTAAAATGCAGAATGAATCAGGATCACTATAGCAATAATCACATTTAACAAGTAAAGGAAATGAAATTCCGAAATAGAAATGTATCAATATTGGGAGATGGGACATGTCTGGGAAGAAAGGTTCCTGGAAGAAAATTACTTCTAAATCCCCTATCCTAGTCACTAGACCAAGTACACAATCTAAGATAAAACACATAAGTGTCTCAGCCACGTTGGCAAAAAGGCAGAAGAGACAGTTTAGAAGTAGCTGACAACCATTCAGTAACTATCTTCCAGAAATAGATAGACAGAATTAAGTAGGTGGTGACAAGGGGATGGATGCAGTAGTATGCAGAATAACATGTGAAGTACAATAGTAAGAGACTTTATAACAATTCATGGAATCTCTAACTTGATATACACATGATATAGACATGAGACTGGTTAGCAGGAGGTTGGGAGCAAGGGGGATTTATGGTGGCAGAAGGCCTTGAAAATAGTGAAGAACATTTCATAAAAAGCCCATAAAGAGCAGTTTCTTGAGCAAACCCATGTAATAGTGAAATAAGTATTTGACAAAGATTTTATTAACTTTGTATTGGGCAAACTGATCAGAAAAAGGACCAAAGAGCACAAGCTTGATTGTTAGGATAATTTTTTTAAAGTGACTAAAATGTCTGTTAAATGCTTTTAAATGAGGTTAAGGGAGATGTAGAAGAGGTAGAAAGAGCTTGTGAGAAATAAGGTTACTTTAAAAGAACCAAAACTAACCATAAGGGCAAAGAATTAATGAAAAGGGAGAGGGGGGTGAGATTTTTTTTAAACCTAATTCAGAAACAAAAAGGATAGAAAAAAAGAAACAAAAAGGAATACTAGGCACATAAAATATAAACCTAATTTAAACAATCCAATCAAACAAACAAACAAAAACCTGACAAACTGGTTTAAGAAAACAAAACCCCAAACTCTGTTGTTTACAAGGAACACATGTAAAAAAGCAAAGACATATATATAACTAAAATCAGAGGCTAGAACAAAATTTACTATGCCTTAGGTGAATCCAAAAAGCAAGAAATTCAATTATGTTATCAGAGAAGGCAAAAAGACAAAATTTCACTATATAAACAGAAAAACAAGGCAATAACATTATATTGAAAGGAACACTGACAGGTCAATATCAATACTAACCACATGTATGCTCTAAATATGCTAAAATATGTATGCTCTAAATGCCATAATATTTAAACAGCAAAGGAAATATAAACTGACTTATAAGAATACAGAGATGGCAACAATAAATAAAAGACTTTAAAATTCCTATCGCAGAGTTGAACAAATCTTAAAGGAAAAGATAAGGGAAAAGGGAAAGTCTAAAATTAAATAAATAAAAAGCAAATTAAAACAAATAGACTTACAATATCTTCTAGACTGGACCACTGAGGAGCATACATATTTTTCAGTCTGTTAACAAAACTTTTGCAAAAATTGATCATGACAAATCCCTTAATATAGAAATGACAATGTTTACCTTTTTGTGGTATCATTATTATAGAGAATTTCATATCATAAAAGCAAACCACTTCAACCAATGAAGATCAATGCATGCTTTGTAATTTATAATCTTATAGAGTTGCTTGGAATACTGAAAGTTTCAGTGAGGAGTGACTGACTCTTGAACAAGAGTGGAAAGCACCTAACAAGAGCAAAGGAGCATTTATGTACTGGCAAAAAAGTTGATGGGATTGAGAGAGCTTTAAACTAAAAAGAGCAAAAGGGAAAACACATTCTGTTGTTAAGATACCATATGGAGGGAAAAATAACCCAGTAGTTATCTGAATTTAATGATCAGGGGAAAGGGCAGAAAAAAATAACCAGAATTAGACAGACAGACAGATAGGAAGATCAAAGTACAAAATACTAGGAATAAACAAAAAATAAATGATCTTTTAAAAACTGTCACTGAGATTTAGTAGAACAGAACTCATGACTATAACATACTAGGAGAGGGATGCATGTTACTCAAGAAGAAAAATAGAGTTTATATAGATACACACATTTATAGTTACATTCATATAACACTATAACACTTGAAATGTCTTCATATATCAGTGGTTTTCAACTTTACTAATGCTCTGATCCTTTAATACAGTTCCTCATGTTGTGGTGACCCCCAACCATAAAATTATTTCCGTTGCTACTTCATAATTATAATTTTGCTACTGTTATGAACTGTAATGTAAATATCTGATATGCAGGGTGTAATTTCATTGTTACAGATTGAACATAACCCACAGTTTGAGAACCACTGTCATAAATGGATACATCATCAATCTGCATAGAGCTCCCTAATGAAATCTGGCAGAGTTCTGATGGCCTTATTGCATAAAACTTTTTTTCTCAGTGATATAGAAGTCAGAGATGATATGATGAACAGATTTATAAATTTCTAAAAGTTAAATGGATAGCATATACACTAGATTAAAAAATTAAGACCAGAAAGAGATCTTAACGACTAGAATAATGGGTTGAAACTACCAAGATTTATTATGTGAGCAATATATTAGACTTAGAGTTAGATTCAAAAAGAAATCTCTCATGAAGCATGAAAAGGAGATAATTTTAAAAAATAATTCATGTTTTTAAAAAATACTAGGGGGCTGAGTACATTGAAAGTTCAATATACATCAGCATAATGATGTGCTGGTTCCAGAACTGGTCTCAATCAAAGTTGCGTAGAATGATGAAGGTAACACTCTCACAATATTCTGACCTGGTCAGATTCATTTCTAGTTGTCATATTTTAGGAAAGTACAAATAAGAAGGCAACCACAATGAGCCTGAAACCAGACCACAAGAGGACTTTCCAGTATGTTAAGCCTAAGGGAAAAAAAATTTTAGAAAGGGCATAATATTTGCCTTAAATATTTGGAGGAATATCATGTGGAAGACAGATTAGACTCAACTAGTCTATATGGCAATATAAAACCAGTAACAGCCAATGGATAGAAATTGTCAGACAGAATATTACTGCCAAACCTATGGGAAAATGTCCTAATAATGGGAGCTGTCCAAAAATGGAACAAATGAAATGGCTTGATTAAGAAATGGGACACTGGGAAATGTAAGAGGGGAGAGATGAAGAAGTACAGAGAACGTTAGAGATGTATGTTGAGAAGTAACTCAACTGTCGAACTTCCAAGGTCCTTTCCTGCTCAATAAATCTATTTAAGAGATCCGTTTTTCCATCAAGCCATCCCTGAGCACTGGTTTTCTCATTTCCAGAAAATATCACAGCAAATTAAGTGATAAATGCATAGTATAAACATACAGTGCTTTATATTCATTTTTAATTTAACTTTTAATGTGAGTATGCCTTGTCTCCCCAATGATACTGCAAACGGTTTAGGCTAATACCCTTAATATATAATACTTTTACATTCTTCAATGGCTAACATACTGCTAGAAATTTAAAAATCTATTTGCTGATTTTTTTTAAAAGTGAAGAAAAAAAGGAAAGTTTATGTTTAAACAGCAAAATATCTAATTTTAAAATTCAGGGGGGAAAATTATGATGTCAGACACGTAGTAAAAAAGAAACTTACTTAAAGGAAATAAACAAGGGGATAAACAATATGCTGAAAACTATATGCAAAATAATAATTAATATCAAAAGTTCAGATAAAAACAGTAAATTGAATAGAACTACAATCCTTAAAGGAAAAGCTAAACAAGTTACATAGATAGAATAAAACTGTTATACAGATAGATTAAAACTGTAAGGTGAAGAATTTATAAAATTCATTCTTGGACTCAAATTACCCTCCCCAAAAAAAGGAGTTAAAAACTTGAACAGAATTTTAGAAAACTTAGATGCAATAAATCCTTTATAAGCACGTGCTTTACTAGCCACAATACAAAAAAATTATTTTAAGTACCACCAAAGCAACATTAAAAATTAATGGCAGACAGAATAACTGAATCCTAAATTTTAAAAACACCAACAAAAATCAAGTAAATAAACTCACAAAAAAAATCACCAAAAAAGAAATTCTGAAAATCAGGTTAATAAAACTAAAAGAAAACAATTAAATTTTTAAAAATTGAACTGAGTTGATTTTTAAAAAAATACAGAAGCTATTACCTTATCAATAATTTCAAAGGAAAATCCATAATAAATTAACAGAAATTAAAAGAAATTAGAAACTTTTGCTCAATGATATGCCAATAAAAAATGTTCTAACAGAAATGCTTACACAAATCTCAATAATTGAATTAATAGAATCAAAAATGAAGGATTCAAATAACAGTCTCACAAAATAAACAAGTCACATAAATAAAAAAGCAAGTTATAAGTGAAAGACCAATGGAAAAAAAAATCCTGGAACCACATAGATTAAAAACTGAATATTATCAAAGAATATTTCATTGTAATATTACATAAATTATTTGAAAAAATAATGAATGTTACAAATCGTTCCATAAAACAAATATGGGCTAAAACAAGGAGAATCAAAATAGAGAACATAATAATACCTTAATATAATAAATAATAAATAATTCCTTAATAAATAGTAAAAAAAAATTTTTAAACAAAATATTAGCAAAGAGGATACAGCAACATACCGAAAAGATTATACAGTATAATGAGGTTAGATTTATACATGGGATGAAAGATATATTCATTATTAATAAAATATCAAAAGAATAGACTATTGATAAAAACAAAATTCACATTATGTCAGCAGATGCAAAAAAATGATAAAATACAAGATTTACTTTTATATTAAACATTAGGAAAAATGTAAATAGAGTTTTCCTTAATTTGATAAATGCTATATCTAAAACAAAAGGCTGACATTACATGCAACGGGCACAAACTGAAGGCCTTTTCAGTATGATCAGGGAGTTTTAAGTCTATTTTGACCAATACTATCTGACATAGTATTAGAAATAATAGTGATAAGGTTTATCACTAATTTTTTTTAATCCAGGTATTTGCATAAGCGCAAAAAAGTAAATAAATCAATCAATCACTCTGAAGTATGATTAGGTAATTCTAGGGAGATCACTAAATTGGTACTAAAATATTAAGGTTGGCTAAATTACAGATATCAAATAAATCCACATAAATAATCAGCCATTTTGTATATCATTACAAACAAAACCCAGCAGGAAGAGATAAAAATTTCTCTTAAAATAACCAGACATTGTATAAAATATATGGAAATCAACTTATCAAGACACTTACAGCTACTGTATAAGTACAACTACAAATCACTCTTCGTAGCAATAGGGACAAGGGTAATTAATTGGAGAAATGTTAACTGATCATGGATAGGCCAAGTCAAAATAATAAAAATAACAGAGTTATTAAAATTAATTTATAGTGTCAGAAAAATAACAACAAAGTTCATGAGAGCAAAAAAGGGTCATGAATCTCAATGGAAATTATTTTTTAAAGGGAGGGGGAGATTTAGATCTCTCACAATCAAATCTTAACTATATTACAAAGAAGTAAATTCAAAAAGATCTAATGCATTTTGCAAAATAGAGAGGTAAACCAGTAGAACATATCTGACACAAAACAATACCCCATTACTGTGGTAAGAACTCACTACTGAACAAAAACTTACAAGAAAACTGGAAAGCAGTCTGGCAGAATATAGGCAGAGACCAATGTTCATATCATATAACCTCCAAAAAGATACGTGATTTAAGACATAAATGGTGGTATTACAAACAAACTAATGGAGAAAGGAAGAAATTACATTTCAAATCAGGAGGGAGAGAGGGAACAAATGTTAAATGCTGGAGGGTGCTACAGAAAAGCAAGAATATTCAGGTACTGTTCACAGAAGGCATTGTAAAAATCTGGAACTATGAACAGAAAGCTATATAGTGCATCCCCTTTGATCCCATGTTAGCACTATTGGCCTATACCTCATGGAAAAGAGGGAAAATATTCATATGCATGCAAATATTACATAATGGCTCTTTCTGTGTTGGCAAAGTTTTGGAAACACAAGGGAAATACATTAATTGGGGAAAAATTGAATAAATTATGGTATCTGAATATAATGGAACATTATCAAGTCATGAAATATAACAATAGGGTCTCAGAGAAACATTTGAAGACTTACACGAACTGATACAGAGTGAATGAAATGGAAGCAAAAGAACAATTGATAGAGTAACAACTACAGTACAAAGACAAACAGCTGTGAATGACTTAAAGAAGTTGATGGACGCAATGACCAGTTAGACTTCAGAGGAATAAGAATGAAGCATGCTACTCACACGTCATGATAGGAAGATAACAGGTAATAAAACAAGGGAAAGCAATGTTGAAGAGGAAAGACAAGCACATTTATCATTACTGGTGGAGCTGTTAATTGATACAACAATGCTAGAAATTTATTTTTCAATTTTACCAAGAAAAAGAAAAGAAAAAATAAAATCTAAACTCTTGGATCACGAGACTCAGCTGCTAGGCACATACTCCAAGAAGGAAAATGGCAGAAAGAAAAGCCCAATTTACACCAAAATACTTATAGCAGCACTTTTTGTGGAAGGAAAGAACTGGAGACCAAGTAAATGTCCCTCAACTAGCGAGCTGCAAAACAAAATTGCTGTTCATGACTGTAAATCAACAGTACTGTCCCAAAAGAAACAACAAATTTGAAGAATACAGAGAAGCATTAAAAGGCTCTCATGAACAACTGCAAAATGAGGTAAGCACACTCAGGAAAACAAATATTTTTTTTAAATGAGATACAATAACTCTGATAATGTAAATGGAAAAATCTACCACAAATAACTGAAACAGAATGTTGCTAAATTATAATGCACACATTAAGCTACTGATGAGATAAAAGATGCTTCCTTTTCTCTCCAGCATCCCTCAGTTCTTAAAATGTTTGAGGTCCATGTGTATGGAACACTGCATAAAATATCAAATTCATTCAATGTGCTGATTAGTTTTTGCAGATTTTCTTCTTGCCTGTTTTCTTCCTTTTTTGTTGTTGTTCAAAAATTCTTCATAAAGGGGACAAGAAAGCCAAAGGGCTATAGCAGAAAATCCAAGAGATTTTAAAAAACAAACCATAAAGTATTCCCCAGTCCCACAAAGAAAAAAAAAATTTTTTTTTTTAATTTACTCTATCTTACCCAGGGTAGAAATGCACAAAATACTCTCAGACTAACTAATTCTATTACTGACCACCACATGGGAGCTGCAACTTGCTCTGATTCTAACCAGGGAAGATTGCCTTTCCTTGGGCAATCTGGTGTCCCTCACCTAGATCTCAGTTCAGAACTTCCAAGCACAACAAATTTGCCAGCCTCAGCCTTACAGGTACCTAGAAGGTCCAGCACATGTGTGAGCACTGTCATTCAGTTGTGCCTAACTCTACATGAGCCTGTTTTCCTGACAAAGATACACGAGTGGCCTCCCATTTCCTCCTCCAGAGCATCCCATTTTACAAATGGGGATCTGAGGCAAATAGATATTAAGTGACTTGCCCAAGGTCACACAACTAGTAAGTGTATAGGGCCAGATCTGAACTCAGATGGTTCTAACTTCAAGACTAGTACTCTATCCAAGGCATCACCTAGTTGCCCGATATACAACATGCCATAAGCCAGGTCAAAAATCTATTTTTTCCAAAAGACTGAAAGGAATTCTCTAGTAATGTACCCAATGTATATGAGCAAACAGTTCTCAAAAGAACTACAAAATATTAACAACCATATGAAAAATGCTCTGTATGACTAATACATATGTAAAACAGAAAAACATTGAGGTTTTGCTTCATATCCAGCAAATTTACAAAGATGGAAAAAGATAGTACTAGTCAACACTGGCAATGTTTTGGAAACACATGCGTACTAATTAATATATTGTTGGTGGAATAGTAAATTGGTGCAACCATTATGGAAAGCTATTTCAAAGTACACAAAGTGACAAAAATATCCATACACTTACCAACAGAATCTACTGCTAAAACACAAAGATGTTGTTGGCAAAAAGAAAAGCTCCATACAAAATTTTTTAAATTTAGATCATTTTTTAGTAAGAAAGAGCTAGAATCAAAATGACTAAACATCAACTGGTAAATTACTCGACAAATTATGGACATAAATATAATGGACTTAAGTATGCTGATTAGATAATATCTGACAGATACTGAGGAATGTGAAAAAAATTATATAAAAAAGTGAAATAAGTAAACTCACATAAGAAATATATACAAATGACTAAAATAATGCAAATGGAAAAAGCTACCATTAAACAATTCAAAATGAATGTTAAGAAACTATATATTTTTTTAAATTGGACCCAAAGAGGAGATATGAGTATGTGTACACGTGCGTACATATACATACACACACACACACCCCATTTCGTATTTCTCCCATAGAATATATAATATGTCATACATGGAACATTTCATACAGATGAAAATTTTAATATTTTGATCAGTTTTGCCATTTTTTCCGTTTTTTTCTTTGTCATAAGAGATTATTCTCTTCTGTGGGAGAGAGGAGGGAAAAAAGGAAGAAATTAGGTGGCACAAATTCCAAAAAAAAAAAAAAAAGAAAGAAAAAAAAAAGACCAATAAAACTACTTTCTGAATAGACTGAGTGATTTTTTTCCACAGGCCAAAGAAGAATTGGTCTTCTATTTATCCTGTGGAAGTAAAGAACTGAAGAGGCTAAACTTCAGAAATTAACACCTCTATATAAAGTTACAGTAAAGCAAAGCTGCGGGATAGTAACAGTTCTTAAATAAAAATATTTAACACCCAGTATGCATTACTACCTTTTGAATTTTTTCCTTTCTTGCATCCATGCTGGCTATTCTTCTAAAACTTTTTCCTTTCTCTCATGAGTGATTTCACACTTTATTTACTTTTTTTATTTTTGGAGGGGTCACATGTTCTTTTCAATGTGTACAACAATATTTTGTATTCATAAGATTCATTCTTGTTGCTTTTCTGACAAACAGACACGAGCTTATTTCACAAGGACAGACTTTGTAGCCTTAGAATAGGAGACAGGAAAGAGATAGGTGATTTCATTAGGAGATGCATCTCACAGGTGAAAAAATTCTTATTTACTAAATCTGTAGTTCTCTTCAATTTTTGCTCTTAAAGAGCTGAATAAGGGTGTTGGAATCAAATAGAAACAGATCCTAGTTTCCACATATTAGCTTAGAAAATCATCAATTGATATTATCTGTGTCAAATTATATTTGTTTATTTTGATAAACATTTTCCAACATTTTAATTTGGTTCACCACACTTGAGGATGTGGCCATCCTTTGACTCCTCTGGTCTGTCTAAGATCACACAGCCAGCCTCAGGGGTAGAACTTGAATTCATGTCTTCTGGGCTTTCAGGAGAGTTGTTTAACCATTATACCAAACCATACCTCTTTTTGCATCATCATTATCCAGTAAATTCCAATCTTATTTAAGGAAGCAGTCAGATGGCACAGTGGACAATATAAAAGCTCTCAGGTCAGGAAGGCCTGAGTTCAAATCTGGTCTTACATACTGGCTGTGTAACCCTGAGCAAGTCACTTAACCACTGTCTATTTCTGTTTCCTCAACTGTAAAATGGGGATAATAATTATTTGAGAGGGATACTTTAAAGATGAAATGAAGTAGTATCTATAAAGTGCTTCCTTTGAAAGCTTTAAACGACTATTGATATTCTAGAAATACGCCTTTTGTTTTGACTGCCAGGATACATGCCAGTCAATACAATAGCAAAGTGAACAATGCTTTGGAGACAAATCTCACAGGACAATTATTAAACTGCTGGATTTTTAAACTTGTTGCATAGAAATGAAGAGAGCCAATGATGAGAGTATCTGGGTAGAATTCCAGCTGGAACCCTCCTTCTCACTGTAGCAATATGACCATTGTGACACCATCTCCTTTCTTGGCTTTGCAGTCTATAAAATCATGCTATCAGACTAGATCTCAGATGACTTCTATAGTGCCTTCTTAATGTTAACAATCTATTAATAAAATAAAAGGGAATACTGATGCAAGGTATGAAATTTTGCATTTACTATGATGTCTAATATAATTTATCACACTTTTTTCCTTCTACTTATATTATCTTTCTTAGATCACATGAACATGAGTTTGAAGTTGTTAGTCTTAAGGAGGAGGAAGGAGAGATTCACCAGCTATTCCCCTTACATCCTGATGACCTCAAAGGCTGAGCTCCAAGGGCGGCTTTTAGCTACCCAACTGAATGGAAGAGTTATTTTAATGTTTTAAACGCTATTCTTCAACCAAGACAAGACAGTCTTTAACAAGCTGTTTTGTGGTATTTTCTCATTGCATGAGTAGTTCATTTTCAGTGCTATCAACAGCAGATTCCTCCCCTCAGATCACCTGCCACCACCAAGTGTATATATCCTAAGCACAGAGCTTACCAGCATAAATGAGGCTACGGCAGTGCCCGAGGCATGGAGTGAGGATGAAACTCTGAAGGGAGCTTATAGACTAGAGAGAAAAGCTGCTCCAACAGCATCTGTTTTCACTAGGGTAATCAAGTTACGAACCTGAAGGCAGCTACTACCTCATTCAAGACTTAAGGAAATCTTTTTTTCTGATTTTCTCAAGTGTTCCTTCCTAAACTAACAGTTGGAAGTGAGAAGGAAAAAGGCATGGTTTTCTAAAAATCAGCTTTCTTAAAATGTTAAAGACTCCAAAGTTATTCACTGGCAAAATGTGACTAAAATAATTAAGTCTTTCTTCTCAGCTTAAGCTCTGATCTTTGCTGCTTACACAAAATTAAGTGAAAGACAGTGACTTCTCAATCATCTGTACTCTGGAATAGGGCAATGGTAAGAAAATATGCAAACTTAAAGGCATCCAAGACATATATTGTCATCATTAACATAATTACATTTTTAAAAGGAAGCATATTAAAAAGTCAATGTGAGAATGAATGGAGCTACTTTATGAAGCTAGGAGACAAAAAAGGTGCTAGGGGAAAATCTGCTCAAGATTCCCATCTTTTCCCCTCTATCCATGTTAGACATTGATATGATAGCATTACTTCTTAATAGAGACAAAAATATGACCCTCAGCAAGACTGCCTGTTAAGTTGGTTCTGGAATTTAGTACAGTTCTATGCCCATAATGAGTGGAAAAGAAGTTCTGTCCAGCTAGATAAAGTGCATAAATTTCCCTCTAAGTAGGGAAGGGTCAATTCAATAGAACCTTTACTGACTACCAACTCTATATAACCAGTTAGGAGTTGAGTGAATGAACCAATGTGGCACAGTAAAAGGAATAGTATATTTGGAATTAGAGTACCTTAACAAGATGATCTGAGGAATAGTATTTCATCGGTTTCCTCCCCTTTAAAATGAGGGACTAGGACTAGAAGGAATAAAATTTTTGAAATATACAAATAAGATAATTTATAAATATACAAATAAATCTACAAAAAAATCTGTCAATAAATCTATAAATTAAACTACTAAAATGTTAAAATCTATAACTCCTACTCTCAAGAAACTTGAATTCTAATAAGGGGAAATGAGATAGAATGTACACAAATATGCAGGAGAATGCCATATGAGCTTTGTCAACAGAAAATGGTTAAAAGCCAAGAAGGAAAGATTATCAATAAATAATTCAAATTTTCCCCCCTGAACTTAGGGAGTATATTTGAAAGTGAAAATTAACATTTATGTTAATGATGCCAAAAATAAAGTTGCCTAAGAAAGAAGTAATACTTCCATAAAGATGTATAGAAAATAAGTTTTGCTATAGGTAATGACAATTCAAATCTGAGGGGGTTTTTTAAGTTCTTCAAAATGAAGGATTGAATAACTTTTTTTAAAATTCTGAATAAAACTTTATAGTTGAAATTGAAAATGCTACAAAAACTACAGAAGGCTAAGTAAATCTATCTAGGCCATACTGAATTATTCTACAAATGGTTTAATTAGTAGATGAGCAAGAAACAATGTTAGTGCCATGATCCCAGAAGCTGAAATATGACTTATGAAATCCATATGAAAAAACAGGTACAAGATGTCTTTGGGGGGGGGGGGGGGGCGCACAGACAGTGGAGCTAGCTGCCAGCAAGATCCTGCCTTTCTGACTTTCTTGCCAACTAAGTCAAGAAGATGAACCAGAGCTGCCCCTGGGAGTTTCTACATTTACATAAGCAATGGGTAAACAACAGGTTTAAATGAGAGGGAAATGAAGGAGATGTCAGGTAGAGAAGACTTTTAAGAGAAATGGGACAAAGAATAAAAATGGATAGAAGAAATTATAATCATTCAAACCAAAAAAAATCTATCCCAGTTACAAAAGGAGTAGCAATACAAATTCTTTTTGAACCAGAAGAAACCCATAGCTTTTTTAATCTTTGAAAAGGAGGAGTCCCTCTTTCCCAATCCTCCCATTAAGTTTCAAAGTAAACTCATTTTATGGGAAAGGAGACCTAAAACAATTTATTGAGATCATTTTTGACCCTAAATGGAAAAAGGATGTCAATGACTGGAGTTTTTGCTAAGAAACAAGAGGAAATATGTCTCATCACAAGACTTTTCTATTGCCTTTTAAAAATGTGCAACTTATTCTGTTAAGTTTTCTCTATGGTTGGATGAAACTTTAACTTTTACATGAGAAAGAACACTGGGATTTTAAACAGAATTTGTAAGTAAGAGTTAAAATTTTAGGGGCAGCCTGGTGACACAGTGAACAGAACACCAGGCCTGGAGTCAGGAGGACCTGAGTTCAAATATGACCTCAAGACACTTGACACAAGATGTATGATCTTGTGCAAGTCACTTAACCCCACCTGCCTTGCCTTCTCCCTTCCAAAAAAAAAAAAAAGTTAAAATTTACATTGATGATACCAACAAGTAGTCTTAAAAAATGATAATAATTCTACAAAGATGTGGAAAGCACGTTTTGCTAGATAGAAGAAAACACTAAAGTTTTAGAAATGATTTTTATCAATAGTATAATAAAGTGGTTTTTAAAATATATTACACTTAGTAGCTAACAGTGCATCTAAGTAGGACAACACTAGGGCGCTGGGCCTGGAATCTGGAAAACCTGAATTCGAATCAGGCCTCAGACACTTACTAGATGTGTGATCCTAGGCAAGTCACTTAACTTCTACTTCTCTCAGTTTTTCGTCTATAAAAATGGGATAATGAAAGCACCTACCTCCTAGGGTTATTATGAGGATCAAAGGAGCTCATAATTGAAAAGCACTTAGTCTAGTGCCTGGCACAAAATAAATACTATATAAATGTTAGATATTATTAGTACTATTTTTAATATTGATATAAGCTACGGGATCTTGGAAAATATATTGAAAATTCAAACAGAGCACCTGAAATTTTCCAGAGACATCGCCAGTAAATACTGAGTTTATTGATTTTCATACAAAAAGGCAGCATCAGGGGCAGGCAGTGAACTCAGTGTATGAAGTTCTAGTCATGGGGAGACTAGTTATGTGACCATGAACAAGTATTTGACCTTACTGAGCCTTAATATCTACATTAGTAAAATGAGATGCATGGACCTATCACAGCATTTTACAATTCTTACGCATTTTCCAATTTAAAAGTAAAAATAAAAAATCCTATTTCATTTCTTAAATAGTTCCTTTACCACTCATCTCATCCAAATGCTTGTTTTCTTCCTGTGAATAAACATTCCTATTTCACAATCTGGCTTCAGAATATCTTTTCAAAGTCACCTTACATTACTCTCCTTCACAGGCTCAGATTCAGCCAAACTGGCCTAGGTACCTATGGCTGTGTCTTCATACCTACATCCTCAGTGCCTGTGGGTGCACTCCCTGCTCTCCTCCACCATTTGGAATTTCTAGCATCCTTTAAGGGTCAGCTCTCCTGCCACCTCCGACATGAAATCCTTAGCAATTTACTTAGCTTCTAGGGCCTCTTCTGCCCAAAATTATCCAGTATTGACTTTGTACGAACTAGAGTACAGCAAAGCTTTCTAACATTTTGTTTTGTGAAATCCCTTTCAACAACAACAACCAAAAAACGTATTGTGGACCCCCAAGGTTACTGAGTATATAACTAACTGTAAGCATTTAATAAGTTAATCTAAAAGAACATTATAAATAAAATAACTTAAGCTTCCAAAAGCTCTAAATTAGATTTTGCAATATATAATTATAAAATAACAAAATTTGATTCTATGTAATTATGAAAACTCTTAATATAAAATTCTAAAACTCTAATTTTAAATTTTTATGTAGTACATTCTGTAGGAAAGAGTAATCAAGCAAGATATCATATGCTTACAATTATTTGTAAGATTTCATATTCAACTCATTTTAGACATTTTGCTGAATACAACAATTTGATGAAAAAAAGTAATCCATTGAAAATGTTTTAACATAGTATAATAATTTTATATAAACCTAAGTTTGATGTTGGACTAGGTATGTAATACCTGTCTCAATATCAGACAGTCTCATATTTGAACACTGAGTTTATTTCTGTATTTTGACAGAAAATAATAAATAAATGATATAAATACTAAATAAATAAATAAATAATGTGGGGAAAATGTGTGCTCACATAAATATAAGGTAGAAAATGATGGGAGAATTGCACAAGCAGTCTTGCTGAGAAACAGATATTCATTTTTTTAATGTCAGGTACCTAACCAATTGATGAAAATGAATAACCAGCTACAATATAAAATATTTACTTTTCTATTAGTTAAGTAGAAGCACTGTATTAAATGATGAATCTATGTGAAGTTCAGTCGCACATATTACTTTGTTTTTAACAACATTTAGATATAAAGAAAGAAGTTTCCTGGATGCTACTTTCTTCTCTTCTATCCCTGGCACACTAGTCACACTTTAAGACAAACTCAAATAAATAACTGACCAATAAATAACTGTGAGTTCGTTTATTTGAAAATCTGCCAGACCAAAGAGAATCATAAGCAGAAGATAAGTTTAAATTAGACAAGAGCTTTAATATTGTGATGAGAGGAAATAAAAGTTTTGCTTCCAAAAGAAGTTTTGTGATGGTCTGGGATGGTTTCAAGATGCCTCGGATGGCACACGCCAACCAATCATGATTTTCGGACATCCTGACATTTGTGTGAGAATGTAAATATTCAGAAAACCACAAACATTGGTAGTATCTTATTACTGTGACTGCACAGCTGTTAAGATAAGATTTCAGGGCATAAAGAGAATGTAAAAGTAGCCTGTATACAGAAATGAGGGTATATATTCACATTTGACCATCCACTGAAAATCACTTTGTTTTAGGGTACTGAACTTCTACTGGCTGTTTGGAAACAATCTGACAAGTATAAAAAGCACTTTACTGTCCTTAAAGAATTAAGTGTAAATTTTATTATTTTTCAGTCGTTTCTGACTCTTTGTGACCCCATTCAGGGTTTTGCTAGAAAAGAATAGTTTGCCATTTCCTTCTCCAGCTCATTTTATAGATGAGTATATAAATCTTAGCTATCTTTATTAACAGTGTTATTAACTGAAATAGCACCACCACTGCCCACAAATACATCTCTAAGAGAACAGTGAACGAAAACCTCTATAGATAATCCTATTGGATGATAAAGGCAAAATTACTTTTTTTTAAATCTCTAAATGCCAAAACTATGGGAGACAATTATATTGAAATAAAATATTAACAGGAGTAATGGCAGAGACCTGTCTTTTAGTTCAAAAAAGGCTCCTACAAAAAGGAGCCTGTTAACATGATTAGATAGTAGTTCTTTAGGGGAAAAAAAAGATTTGGGAGTTCTAGTTAACTAATATATATATATATGCTCAAGATGAGTAATAAATGAGACATTGAGTTTTTAAAAACCATGATATTCACTAACAGTAGAGTGACTCTAGGAAAAGGTAGGTAATTGTCCCATTGTACTTTGCACAGATAAGGCTACATAGTACTTGTTCAGTGGTGGGCAAACCATAGGAAGGACATTAATAAACTGCATGTCTAGTAGGATGACCCTGATAGTGAGGACCTAGAGATTATATTAAATTATTATCAGCTGAAAACACTGAAGATGTTTATTTATTTTTATGAAAAGATAATTGGGAAGTGTGAGGGTAGGGTGTGAACAGACATGATAACTTTTTATAAATATGTGAAGGACTTGGATGTGGAAGATGTCTCCTCAGGCAGAAGGAAGAATTGTTGGGCAACAACAACCAGAGAGTCAAATAGGCTTGTTGCTGTAGAGTCTATATAAACTGGTGAGGAAGGCAGGGGAGAGAGACAGAGAGAGAAGGAGGGAGGGAGGGGGAGGAAGAAGGAGGTAAGGGGAGAGAGAGAAAGAGAGAGAGGGGGGTTTAAATTTTAAAATCCAATTACAACTTTATTTTAAAATATAATAATTACTCAGCAACCATATAGATCAAGTGAAGCCTAGTTTCCCAACGGGAGAATGACAATACACCAGATTACCTAAGACCCCTTTCAACACATATTTAGCAAAAATTTCACTTTTGTCCTGTGTAGGGCAGATAAAAGATTACATTATAAAGAACACAACTCCATTGCCACTGGTAGTTAGCCAAAGAGGAGAGAGATCTTTAAAACTAGAGGAGAGGGGAAGGCCATGGCTTTCTCAACAATGGCTAGGGGGAAGATTTCTTAACCAAACAAAGAAACCAGGTGATCATATAAGATAAAATAGGCAATTTCAATGGAATGAAGTTGAAAGGCATTTGCACAAGCACAATGGTCTATGGCAGTAGGGGGGAGGAAGGAATCTCTATATCAAATTTCCCTTAAGAAGGTCTGATAAGTAGAGTAATAAAGGAATTTATATGCACCCATATGAATTAAAACCATTCCCCAGTAAGAGATCAAATGATATGAATGATTTCCAGAGAATAAATATAAGTTATCAAACACCATATAAAAATGCTCCAGATTGTTAATAAGAGAAATGCACATTTAATGGCCACTAATGGAAGATTATGGGAGAAATTCTGAATGTTGGGTATAAGTTCACTTACCTTGGCAGTATACTTTCCAGGGATGTGCACACAGATGACGAGACTGACACATGCATTCCCAGAGCTAGCTGGGTGTTTCAGAGGCTCCAAAAGAAAGTATGGGAGAAAAGCGCTATTAGGCTGCCTACCAAATTAAAGATCTACAGAGCCGTTGTGCTGCCCTCATTACTATATGCAGTTGAAACCTGGACAGTTTACCAGCACCATGCCAAAAAACTTTAATCACTTCCATTTGAATTGTCTTGAGAAGATTCTGAAGATCACCTGGCAAGATATGTTACCAGACACAGAGGTTCCTTCTTGAGCTGAACCGCCAGGCATTCAAACTCTACTGCAGAAAGTGCAAATACAATGGACTGGCCTCACTGTTCAGACACTGAACATATGTTTGCTTACTAAGAGACTATTTTACAGAGAACTCACACAAGGCAAGCATTCACACAGAGGTCAGAAGAAGCAATAAGAGGACACTTTTATGATCTCTCTGAAGAACTTTGGGAAGTGATTATGAGACATGGGAAGCACTGGCACAGGACCATCCAATATGGCGTGACTGCATCAAAGAAGGTGTTGTATTCTATGAACAAAGCAGAACGGCAGCAGCTCAAAAGAATCATGAAATGTACAAATTCAGAGACCTCTCCTCTTCAAATGTTCATATGTACTATTGGTGATCAACCTGCGGTAGAGCAACCCAAGCTCATATTGGTCTTATCGACCACAGCTGAACACATGGTACGCTGCCCCAAACAGCATGACATCAGTCTGGTCCTCTTCAATTACAAAGGATGATGATGGGAAGATGGGCACCCTAATACACTTAACGTTGCTTAAGCTATGAAACAATTCAGCCCTTGTAGAAAACAAGACTATATGCTAAACAAGTTTGACTGCTATGCACACCTGCCCACCCAGTAATACCATTACCAGGTATACATAAAATGGAAAAGAAAAGAATTCATATGTACAAAAATATTTATAGCAACATTTTTTTCGTCAAAACTAATCCACAAAGTGTATATCAACTGAAGAATAGTTCAACAATTTATGATAGATAAATAGCATAGAATATTCTTGGCCCCAAGAGAAAAAATGAATATGACAAACTCCTCGAAACTTAGGAAGAGACGTATGCACTGATATAAAATATAATGTACAGATATGGAATCAGATAAATGAAAACAACTTTGAAAGACTTCAGAACCATGCTGAATGCATGCTCAATCATGACTAGAAGACGAATGATGAATGAAGCATACCATTCACCCCTTGATGGAAAGTTGATGGGCTGAGGTACGGAATGAAATGAACTTTTTTTTAGATGTGACCAATGTGTTGAACTGCTTTGTTTGACTACCTTTATTTATTATAAGAGATGGTTTCTATGGGTGAAGAGACGGACTTAGTGAGTGGTGGCAGAAATATTTAAAAAGAAAAAAGAATATCAATAAAATATTTTTAATAGAAGAAGTAGGAAGGAATAAATAGGAATAAAAAGAAGGTAAATAGTCCATGAGAATTTCATGCTACCATATTTCATTATGATTAAAAAAACAAACTCTGCATAACTGTTTTCTTTCATATAGAAATCTTTTTCTTATACCTTATATACTGAAATGTTCGTGTTTCCCAGTGACCAAATTCAGAATGAAAAGGGGGGGGGGGGGGACACAGATTTTTCAATACAGGCTTCTATCTAATATCCAATAGTCTCTCATTCCCTTCCTTCATTATTTCAACCTGTTTTCTATTTCTTTTAGTCAGTTTTTAAAGGTTATTAGGATTTCCTCTATCTGACCTTCCCTGAAAATAAATCTATCTTAAAGGACAGAGGTCCTCAACTTGAGAGAAAAAAAGTTCTTTAAACACTTTTTGATAACTATATTTTAATATAATTGGTTTCCTTTGTAATTCTATATATTTTATTTTTTGCACTTAAAAACATTATTCTGAGAAGGAATCTACAGGCTTCACCAGATTACCGAAGGGTTCATGACACAAAATAATATGAAAAACATTAAGAACATCTGCCCCTGGGTTATTTAAGCAATGAGTTGGAGTTGGAGCAGCTGCTTAGCCCTCATTTTGTAATCAAACCAAAACATAAAGTAAATCTTTTAAAAATAAAAGTAATTTCACTTGTTTGTCCTCTCTCTGTCACTGCCATTCTTAAAGATATGGCACCTGCAGAGTTTCTTTCTCTAAGCAACACTTGGAAGGAAAAAGAGGAATTCATGAATGAAGAAATGCTAAATAGTCTAGATTTCAGATAAATTTGTCGTGGTCTAACTACATGACTATTTTTAGGTAAAAGAGATGAGAGGCTGAAAAATAAAAAGTTTCAAAGCAATTCCATAGCATTGGAAGAAACATCAATTTGGACTCACATGACCTAGGTGTGAATCCTAGGTCTACTGTGACCTTTAGGCAGAACACTTTACTTCTGGGGGCACTTATACAGTTACTGTATCTGAAAAATGCAAAGGCTGCACTAGCTCATCTCTATGACCCCTTCTCAGCTTTAAACATCTCGTTTTTTAAAGAGTCTTAATAACAAACAAACCAAAAAAAAACTTGATTGTATTAAATTGTAAATCAAGGAGAAAAGTAAGAGAACTTATACATCTGACTTCTTTAAACCTACATCCCCCCGTTCTCTCTCCTTTGTCTACTCGAGCTTACCACAGCAAATTCATTCATTATACTAAACTTATGGTCTACACAGAAAATTACCAATAAGGCTGGAGATAGGACCAGATTCATAAAGGGGAACTTTATTTCAAAGACTAAAAGTTAGCATTTTAGCTGCAATCTGGAGTCTAGACCTTTTGTGAATATATATATATGCAATTATTCCCTGATTTAATTCAATGAACAAGTACTAAGCACTTCCAAAATGTAGCACAGTATGCGGGGCATTGAGGGAGACACAAAAAGATTTATTAAATCTTACTTCAAGTGAATATGAGCAGTGAAAATATGTATGGGGTCAGCATTCTGTTACAGAAGTAAAAAAAAAAGGGGGTGGGGTGGGAGGGAGAGGTTACTTCTTAATTAATTAAATGTAGTGGGTTCAAGGTTCAGGGATATAGAACAAAACCACCCAAGTATGCATTGGGTTCTAGTTTATAAACTTATCTCTTATATTTTAAAATGTTATACTAAAGGAATGTTTACTGAGTTTTCAGGGCATGTTAAAAATCAGATTATGGGGCATAACACTATTACTTTAGTCAGAACTTTAGAAACTACTATGGCTAAATTTAGCTTTCAAGCAATTTTTGTATACTCTGCTAGCAAAAAAAAATGGTTTTTACATTTTAAAATCATTATATTTTATTTAAAAATGTAAAAGCCAATCTTACCTGGCAGTTGTACAAAAAAACACAGGGAAGGCAGAATTTGGCACTCCTGTAGACCCCTGGCAAAACATTGCTCTTTATAAATGTGTTTGTGGTTTTTCATTAACCTTTTAGAAAATCATCTGGGCCAGACTTTCCTTTTTAGTCCTCATACTTGGTTCAGTAATGACTAGCTAATCAGATCCCTGCCTAAGGAGATTTCTGAGTACTGTGAATTGGGATATATATATATATATATATATTATGGCCAAAAGTGAGTGGCTCAGAATGCTGACTTTGTAAGCTGGATTCAGTCAAGAGCTTTCTTTTATTCCATGGTCTAAATGCCAAAAATGACATGCTGTCAACTTTTAACCAAATTATTTTCTTTGTTTATTTGTCCTTTTCTGGTTTTGCTTCTCACTGGATCCTGGTGTAGTTAAAACAAACATACACACTTAAATTTTTTTTTTTAATGTAGTAACTAAAGAAATTACTACGTGCTATTATGGGAAATACCTGAGAGATATCAATCCATTCCTTGGGAAATACAAAACGTTACCAAGACAGACAACTAAAAAGTTAACATTTACTTGGAACGAACATGAAGTTTTAAAATTTAAAAAAAGGTTGAAAGTGCTGTAAAAGTCAAGATATGAGTCAGAAGTGATATGCTGGACTGATGTAAATATTTTTTCCTTTCATTAAAAAATGAATTGATAAATGATCAAAAGATATAGATGATTCTCAACAAGAAATCCAATTTATTAATAATCCTATTTTTAAAATGCTTCAAATCACTAATAATTAGAGAAATAAAAACAAATGAAACTCTGAAGTTTCATCTCACACTGACCTGACTGATTAAGCTAAAAGAAAAACAAAGAAAATGACAAATGTTGAAAGAGCTACAGGAAAACTGAACGTTGATAAACTGACAGTTGAACTATGCACTGGTCAAAGAAACCAATTTGGGATTACAATTAAAATAGTTAATAAGCAGTACATATGATTTTACCCAGTTATAGTACGACTAAACCTATATCCCAAATAGATTTTTTTAATGGAAGAACAATTACAAAAATATTTGCAGCTGCTCTTTCTAAATTCTCAAAGAAATAGAAACTAAAAGATACCCCAAATTGGGGGATGGATCAACAAATTATGGTACGTAAATGTAAAGGAATGCTGTTACACTGTTTAAAAAAGGGGGGGTGGTGACAGTTACAAAGAAACCTAGGAATACTTGTATCAATTAATACAGAATAAATTTAGTAAAATCAGAGGAAATTTTTATATTGTAACAACACTTTATATGAGAACAGCCCTGAAAGACTTAAAAACACCAATCAACAAAATAACCAAACATGACTCCAGACGAAAAGTGATGAAGATTACTGCATAAATATCTTAGGACACAGAGACAACGGACTACACAGAAAGAAAGAAATATACTTCTTTGGACACAATGTGGGTATTTGTTTTCCTTAACTGTGCAAATGTGATACAAGATTGTGTTTGGATTTTTGTCTGTTTGTTTGAAAGAGAATAAAAGTAAGGTGACAAAAAAAAAAAAAAAACTTAAGTGAAAAAAATTAAAGGAAAATACAGAGGGGCGGCTAGGTGGTGCAGTGAACAGGGCACCGGCCCTGGAGTCAGGAATACCTGGGTTCAAATCCGACCTCAGACACTTAATACAAAAAAACTAGCCGTGTGACCTTGGGCAAGTCACTTAACCCCAATTGCCCTCCAAAAAGCAAAAAGAAAAAAAAAATAAACAAATACAAAAGATCTTGAAAGAACAATGATTTTCTTAATTGATAAAATGAGAATTTAAAGATAATGAGAACCAATGCACAAATATTGTTCTTTTTTTTTTTTAAACTGCATTCTCTCAATGAGCTTGAGGAAATTTTTTTTAATCAACCTTATGATTCTGGGCACTATTGTTTGAAAGTATTAAAGTAAACTTGTGCTTAGAAATCAGGTCCACATGTTAATTTCCAAACTGAATAAGGAAGAGAAGCAGAAAATTAGGGTCCCATTCTCATCTGAAGTCCACTGAGAGAATAAACTCTACCCCCTCAACCCCAACTGCTCTCCCCCACCCCAAAAAAAGAATATACACTTTAAAAAGATAAAGAAAAAGAAACTCTACCATGAGGCCCTAGTTCAATGCTGTCTCATAGATGTGATGCCTACCTGGGTGAATGGCTTCCACCCAACTGCAGCCAGAGCAGACATCTGTTAGTAACCAATAATACCAGAACATGGTGTTGACTAAGTTATTAACTCTGTTAACTAAAATGCACATCTGTGATACACAAACGAAATATCCATCTGTACTCCCCAAGTGCCCTGATGGCCAAAAGCTCAACACTGGTCAGTAGCAGAAAGTGATAACCCGGAAATTCCAAACCAAGATTATATTTGATGCATCCATTAAGGGCTCAGTAATGCCTGTCAGTCTCTCCTCTGTATCTCTCTCTCTCTCCAAATGTTATTAGTAATTAACATTAAAATCCCTCCCTCTAGGATAACAGACCCCTCAACTAACAGGAAAATCCTCCAATAGTGTTTAAAAGTCTCCAAATGCATGAAAAGGGAGAAAGACAAGAGAGAAAAGAGGGATCAAAAATTCAAATATGACCTGGAGGCTTGATTAGTAATCTCCTTTAAAACAAAATCATTTTTATCAACCTACAATCCAATAGTTTTATTATCCAGTTAATTAATAGACTCCTATGCTAATATCTAAATGCTAAGCAATTAATGGCACTGAACTATAAATGGCCTTGTCTTTGCTCTCACAGCAAAATCTTATAAAGCAAATGAAAATCTATCACTTCAGTGATTTAACACAGACTTTCTAAGGTTAATATTCCCAAGCAGTTGCAGAATAAAGAGTTATTTTAATTAACCTTGTATAATTTAAATACTAGGAAACACAGTTTGGAAATTTTAATAATAACAGTAACAATAAAGAAATATTAAAGGAAGAACACATCACAGTCAAAATGCCAATAATTTCTAAGACTCCTTAAATTAATAAATTTATTTATTTGGGGTGGCAAATTATCACAAGTTTTAATTCTGGGGTGAATATTTTTTCACTGCATGTTAAACTTGCAAATAATTGTTCTCCCATGTAAAGCTTGCTAAGTCAGGGGTGGGGGGAAGGAATGTTATCTACATAGCTATATTGCCTAGGATATGATATTTTCTTCTGGGACATTTCTTAAGTTTTAATTCTTGCTCCAATGCCTCCTCCTATTTTTCTAAAATCAAGTTCTTCGAAGTGATGGCTATTACCTGACAACTGATAACGAAGATTCCTCCCTTTCTCATCACAAAAATGAAAAAGAGTAAATATATAGAGAAATATGATTTACATGTTGTTCTCACTGCTAAACAGAAAATAAAGACTGCTGAGATTTCTAAAGCGCTTTAAGGCTTACATAAGACTTTCATCATGACAACCTTGTAGGGTAGACAGTGCAATAACATAGTGTAGCTTAATGTTAAGGACTCTGAACTTGGAACAAATGGAAATTCAAATTCCGTATCTGATAACAGCCATAGGACCCTACTAGAGAAGTCACTTAGTCTCTATGCCTCACTTGCAAAATGGGAATACTACTACCCCCAGACCTTTACACTGGATTCCTATAAGAAACAAATGAAAAGGGAATATGTAAAGAGCCTAACGAACTTAAATATCAATAATTATAATAATTATCCCCATTTTATGGGTAAGAAAACTTAAGCTCCCTGAGGTGATGGTGAGGAGCTCAGGGCTAAACAGAAAGTCAGTTTCAGAGTCCAGACTGGAACTTACGTTTTCTGATTCTACATTTACTGCATTTGAACATCTCTTCAAATGAGTTTTGGGTTTTCATTTAAGAACGAAGTCATTCACTCTCAACTTACCTAAACTTGGATCTTCCACATAACCCCCTCCTCCTCCATATACAGCAAGGATACCAATCCTAGCTATTCAATCCAATATGGTTTAGGTACCAAATGCAGTATGGTTTAAGCCTCTTGACTGAGCTATGCTCTCCCCAATTGCTTGACATGAAAAAGAAAAGCAGATTCTACTACATGTAAAAAACTGTCATAGTTCCTAGAAGCTGAGCTTAATAGGCAGAGGTCTATCCTCACTGTTCCCCTTTCAGACTCTATCGATGGGCAACTTGGATTGCACAGGAGTCTACTACCCTTCAGGTTATTTGATTCTTGGAATAGAGCCCAGGAAACCTAACAAGCTGGCATTTGCTATGATGCGCTGTGTGGGAGGTTCCTGGAGCAGTGTGCACCACAAAAGATAATTGGATCGCCTTTTCCAGTATCTCAGAAAGGGGGGTGGAGGGGACGACACTGAAGAAGGCAAGAATCCGAGGCTTGGGGTAGAGGGACACCAATTCCAGAAAAGCCTGGGAGGAAAACAGCACACGGTGAGAGAAGGCAGAGGAGCAACAGCGTTCCGGGAATTACGTCTGAGCTTGCCACTCTATGACCTAGAAATGGCAGATGCTGACATGCTAGCAGCTGTGTTTGAGAAACAGAGCTGGAGGACAAGCTGGAACTTCAAAAAAGACTTCCTGCATTAAGGCAATTTTGTCCTTGCCACAAATTCAAAAATACTGACTCTCCAATGTTGGGGTCTACAGAAGTAGATTAGGAAGCAAGCAAAAATAGATGCAAAGTATCTATTACTTTGTAATATATAGTAATGTATTGAGACAGACACAAAACAATATATTAAGCCCAGGTGTTAGTCAATTCAAAGAATAACTTTTGAAAATTATTTGAAAAAATAACATTTAAAAGAAAACAAAATATGATAAAACAAACACCGAGTAAACAACCATTTTGTAAATCAATAGTGAATGTTTTCATAATGCAAGTAAATTGTTGTGCTCAATTAGTTACTTCTTTAGTTTCACTCAACTTAAAAACAGTAAAATAAACCTGGCTCTTGCTTTGGTGATCTTTCCCTTTCTCTCAAAAGCAAGTATAAATGAGCAGACAAAAACAACTGACAAATGTTTTATTCATGTTGAATGGCAGAAAAAAGGGAGTGAAACCCAGCTGACTCTGAGATTCTCAATCCAGAATCTATCACACCATGCTTCCTCTCCAACTCCAAAATGTCCACTTGTGCATCTCTTATCTCTTTCCTAAAACAACAACCTTAGAACAAAAAGATTTCGCACGGCAAGGTATGTACTTTGACATATCATGCGCTTGTTTTCTTCTGGAATTCAGCAATACTAGCCACTGCAACACAAATAATTAGTGGATGAAGAAAGCCAACTTTTCAGATTATGATCATATAGTTGGCTGGATAAACCACCCAATTTATTCGAATGTACCTTGGGATGCACGGGGACAATGAGCAGAGTCAGAAATGAATAAGAAAGGAGGACAGGCTGAGTTGCCTTTGAGAAAACAGTGCAATGCCCCCTAAAACACCAGTTATCATCTTGCTGACACAAAGGTCCATCCTTTAAACATGATTCTTCTACTGACACATCAAGCAATGCCAGAGACTCATAAAAATAAAAGCCGAGTTGTCCAAAGGGCAACAGAGAGCCCCTGTTATAAGGATAAGGAGACTTAAGCATACCAAAAACTGTGCAAGAAGACACAACAGTAGGTGATCATGTGGCAGGTATGGCAAAAGATGGCCAATGGGCATATCACATATAGCACTGGTATCCATAAAATAGGAAGAGAACTAAGTGAAGGCCCTCAGCAAACAGACCAACTTATCACCACTACCACCACCCAAAAGCAATGAAGGATTTACAGAAAGATACAGGCAAGAGTTGGAGGGCTGCACCTTATGGGAATACCCACAATAACGAAATACATCCCAGATTTCAAAGGGCACATTAGTTGTCTTTTTAAAAAATTTTTATTTTAGACCAAAGTATTTTGTGACCCAAAGGAAATTTTATGTTCTTTTCAACATTAACACAACTTACCACAGGCAGCTTAATTAAATCCACAAGATGTGAATTTGACATATTATGCACTTGTTTTCTTCTGATTCCAAATTAAATCTCCCCCCTCCCCTGCCCTCAGGGAGGTATTAGCTAGAGCTCAGGGCTAACCATAGTCTTTGTGGCACTTCCAAAACTATTTTACTTGAACTTCAAGTAAAAGACATTAAAAGGTGTCCCATCATCCTCCATCCTTCCCCTACCTTCACTTCCACCCTCCCCCAAAAAATAAAAGAAACTTCAAAAGCCATAAAAGCAGAGATTAGAACGTCAACACTAGGCTTCTTAAGTTATTTCATAAATATTGACTTAGGGTCCCTTTTGTCAACAGGACTTTATTAAAAAGGAACTTGCCTTTACAAAGCTTAACAGTCCAAAGTGTGGCTCCAAACGTAGCACTTAAGGTCTCATGAGAAAAAGAGGAGGCAACAGGCACATGTAGTAGTACGAAATACAGAAAGAATCCTGACTTGGCTAAAACACAACCAAAACATTTATTCATTTTTTTAATCAAACGTATTCATCTAATAATCACTTTATGACGACTCCACTGTGTTCAAAGTACTACACGATGAACTGTAGTCAATTGAAAGTTTTAGACAATCTCTTCCTTCGAGGAGGTTTGATTGGAAAAGAGGGATAAGACACCAACTCAAACAACTTTAACACCTAAAATTACAACCAACTCACACAGGATAAGAAGGCACAGTCTGCACTGATTGAAGGAATAACCAAACTCCTAACAGATTGATTTAATTATTGAAATTATTTATTATTAATTAATGAAATAGATCGAAATTCTCATGAAAAGGTTTTCAAACAAAGCACCACACAAAGTAGAAGCAGAAATTTGCATTTTGTATTTGAGTTTATTAGGAAAAACTTTAGGGAGAAAGCAGAATTTCAGCAGGCGTTAAAGTGGGGAAGGGGGGAAGAAATCAAATGGGTAACAGAGGGGAGACATTTCAGGTAAAAACAACAATGAAAAAGGCACAAAATGAAAGAGCACAGAGCAAGTTCAGCAGGAAAAATGTGACCCGCCTTGGTCTGGAGAGATGTAATATGAAATAAGCTTGGAGAGGAGGAGGAGGAATAGCATCAAATTGTGAAAGACACAGAAAAGCCAGAGAGAAATTTGAAATTTACTATAGGAAGTCACTGAAGTTCTGAGAAGAATTATTACTCTGCACAGGAGTTCTGTGGCTATGCAATAGCAATGTGATCTATGGGAAAGATTATGCTGTGAAAAAGCAAAATCCCCATCAAATTATAAGAAAGCTTACAAAGTAAGAAGCCAAACAATTAGCAGGGCAATGAGAAGATACACTGAAATAAACAATCCATATAAGCTTGGCAACCAGATTTACTTTAAATGCTCCAAATCAGTAATAATAAGAAAAAGGCAAATTAAAATAACTCTAAGGTTCCACTCATCAGTATAGCAACAATAAGAAATGACAAAAATAACTACTGTTAGGGATGCTGTGGAAGGACAGGCATATTAATATGTCACTGACAGGGTTGTGAATCAGTTCAACTAATCAATTGAGAACTATACCCAAAAGTCACAAAACTGCCCGTAACAGCAATGCTATTATTAAGCATAAACTCCAGTATAGAGAAAAAAGAAAAGAGGAGAAAATGACGGGAAAAGTTTTGAAGAACATTTTTATTATGGTGTCAGGTAGAAAATTAGGGGGTGGTCAACAGAGCAATCAAGGATAAAGAAAGATGGAGGATCAAGATGGGGAAGATTACTAGATTGAGCATTGAAAAGATCACTGATTATCTTATATTTAAAAATAGTAGGTCATCAGCGATCCAGGTTTTGAGTAGGGCAGTGAGAACAGAATAGGAGCTCGATTTACAAAAGGTTGAGTAAAGAGTAAATCTGAGAAAATGGGAAAATGTAGCATCCACAGCTTTTTTTCAAAAAAAAAACCAAAAAACCTTAACATTAAGAGGAAGAAGAAAGAAAGTATAATGACCTCATAATGGTCAAATCTAATGTTCTTTTCGCAGTCTTCCTTCTTCTTGACCCCTCTGTAGTCTCTGATACTCTTTAAATATCACCCTCTTCTTCTGGATCCTCTCACAAGTTTTCATAACAATGGTGTATTCTGGCACTGCTGCTACCAGTCTGACCACTTGGGTCTTTGTAATCTTTCCTGGATATACTCCTATATCCTCCTGGCATGTCACCCTAAGGTTCTGCATTCAGCACTCTTCTATACTGTCTCTTGTGGTGATCTCATTACATCCCATGGGTTCAATTATAATCTATATGCAGATGATTCTCAGATTTATGTCTAGCCCTAATTGCTCTCCTGAGATCCAGTCTCACATCACCAACTGCCTCCTGGACACCTTATAATGGATGTCCCCTAAACATCAAAAAAATCAACACAACCATAAAAGAGAAATGATTACTACTAACTGACTTCCTACCTTTTTTATCAGTCAAAGTACTAAGCATCCTGCAATCATCCATATTCTTGGTAGGATCACTGACTCTTCTCTCACTCTAGCCCCACTATCCTACCTATTGTAAAGTAAATAATTCAATCAATATTTGTTAAGTACCTATCATATGCAAGGCATTCTGCTGAGGGATGGGGAAACAGGAAGAGTCAAAAGACAATCCCTACCATTGGGAAGGTCATGATCTAATAGAGAAGGAAAGGCTAACAAATACATCCAAAGCAAGCTATGTATTGAATTAAAAGGAAACAGAAAGGTGAAGTTTTACATAGGATTTAAAGCTATCTACAGAGGTCAACAGGCAGAACAAAGGAGGGAAAGCATTCCAGGCATGGGGAGCAAACAGAAATTTAAAATGCACAGAGCCAAATGATGGCATATTTCGTTAAAGAAAGAGTCAGGAGGCCAATGTTGCTGTACTGAAGAATACATGCAGACAAGTAAAGCCTAAAAAAACTGGAATGGAATGAGGTGGCAAAGGTATGAACGGATTAAGCCTTGTTTTTATATTTACAGCATATCTTGTATGTTCTCTCTCCAATTACACAGCCACCACCTGGGTGCAAGCCCTCATCACTGCAAGAGCCTTCTGGTTTATCTCCCTGCCTCAAGTCTCTGCCCACTTTGATCTAATCTACACTCAGAGAGAAAAGTGGTTTGTTTTTTTCCCTTCACAAAAAGACTTACATGAACTGATACTGAGCGAGGCGAGCAAAACTAGAACACTATACACAATAACAGCAATATTGTGCGATGGATCAACTGAGTGACTTAGCTCTTCTAAGCAATGCAATGATACAAGGCATTTCCAAAAGACTCATAATGGGAAATGTCATCCACATCTAGAGAAAGAACCAATGGAGTGTAAATGCAGATCAAAGGTTACTGTTTTTCACTTTTTATTTTTCAGGGTTTTTTTTTTTCATTTTGCTCCATTGCTTCTTTCACAATATGACTAATGTGGAAATTTATTTTACATGATGGCATATGTAAAACCAGTATCAGATAGCTCACTGTCTTGGGGAAGGTGGAGGGGAGGGAGGGAGAAAAAAAACGGAACTCAATCTTTTTTTTTTTAATGTTGAAAATTGTCCTTACATGTAATTGAAAAAAAAATTATTAATTTTTAAGCATTTTTCCTAAAGCAAAATTTGAATCACATCACCCTCAAATAACTTCATAATACCTGTGACATCAAATATAATGCTATGTTTGTCATTTAAAGCCCTTCACAATCTAGCCTTTCTAATCTTCTTATACTTCTCTGCATAGTCTTTGCAATCTAGCAACACCGAACTTTACTAGCTCCCATTCCCCATTCTTAGATTTCCTTCCACTAACATGACATGTATTTGTCTATCTTGTATGTCTATGTTTATGTGCATGCTGTCTTCCCCATCAAAGTGTGAGATCCCTGAGCACAGAGGGAGTATTTTCACTATTATGACCTTCTCAGCACTTAGCCATATGCTTGGTTCATATTTTGTGCTTAAAAAGTGCTTGTTTCCTGACTGGTCCTACAGGTAATGATGGCATCACTAAAGTCTACTGAGTAGGAAGCATGAATGGAATAAGCTACTCTTTAGGAAAATCAAAAGGATGAACAAATCAATACAGAAAGAGACTTGAAACAAGGAATTCATTTAGAAAGCTATACCTATACAGGACAGAGGGATACTAGAACTATGGGTGTGTGAGTAGTTAAGAAGGAGAGATTATATATATGAAAGAAAAAGATCTTTTATGGTAACAAGGAATGGCAAGATTTGGATTGAGGATCACATGAGATGAAAATTGCAAACCACGTAGCAGTGTGTGACACATAGTAAGAGCTATAGAAATATTAGTTAACACCGCCACCACCACCACCACCACCACCATCATCATCATCATCATCATCATCATCATCATCATCATCATCTATCCCCTTTTCTCTTTTCCTACTGCCATCCCTCTAATTTGAGCTCTCTAGTTTGGCTAAGTACAACAGCTTCTAAATTGGACTTGGTATCTCTTCCCTTTCTCTGTCATTCCGATTCATCCCAATATAATGTTGCCAAAACCATATTTCTAAAGAGCATGGTATCATCCACTATCTTCCTCAATTAGAAGCTTTCAAGGTTTCTTAATACCTACAAAATGAAGTTTTAAGTTCTTCATGCACAGCAAAATTCTCTCGAGTTTGGCCACAGCCTACTTTCTTCACTTCATTTCTTACAAGGTGGGATGCTGAAAATAATGGAGAACCTCAAGCCAAGAAGAACTTGGGTTCAAACCCCCAACTTTAATACTTCATAGCTGTGGAATCTCAGAAAAGTCCCTTCATCTCTATGTATCCTGTCTGCCTATACACAGAATAGGGGAAATAACATTTTTTACTATCTACCTCACAGGGTTGAAGTGATAGAGGGGCCTTGCAAAGTCTGGGACACGGACACAGACACGGGGATACACACACACACGCGCGCTATATTTTCCCTCACAATGCTCGGTTTAGCTCTCTCTCTGGGCCAGTTGGACCAGATCTCACCAATTCCTCAAGTCTCAGTTCATGGGTCAGTTCCTCCAGCAAATCATCTGTTACCTCCCAAGCAGAAGGTCTTTTATAGCACTCTGTGCTTTTCACAATTTACCTGGTCGCAATGTATGCATACCATGTGTCCCTCATTACAATGACAATGACATGAAGGTAGGCTTCTCCCCACAGCACCTAGCACATTGACTTATACAAAACAGATGCTTAGAAAATAGCTATTAAAGGAATAAACACATTATTTGATATATCCTATCCAAATGAATGGAAGAACTGTTTTATTATCAAAGAATAAGCCTTTACACAGAGACTACTATATGCCAATATTGTCCTAAGCACTTTACAAATATTTCCTCATTTAATACAACAACCCTGTGGGATTGGTGCTGTGACCCCTATTTTACAGTTTACAGAGGCAAAAAGGGGTAGTGACCTTCCCGGAGTCAAAAAGCTAGCAAGTGTGTGAGAACAGATTTGAATTCATTTCTTCCTGACTCTAATTCCAACAACCTACACGTTGTGCAATCTAGCTGCCTCTGGGGAACTTTATTCCTTTTCTGAGACATGGACAAATAAGAAAGCAAATACAGTTAAGCCTAGATTTCTCTCCTCTGCTATCAATGTATCTGAAAACAAAGATACAGTAGTTAATGAAAGTTAATATGTTTAAAATACACTGATAAGAAGAAATTGTCCATATACAACAAAATATTTATAGCAGCACTTTTTGAGACAGCAGAGAATAGAAACGAAGTAGATATAATTGGGGAAAGAAATGATTAACCAAATTGTGGTACATGAATGTAATGTACCATAAGAAATGATGGGTGTGATGAACACCGGAGCACAAAGAACTATATGAACTGATGCAAAATGAAGTAAACAGAGCCAAAAAAACACTACCTACAACAATATAAACAGAAAACCAAAGGCAAAGAAAAAAAAGTAAATGTCACAAAATCATAAAGAACAAAAGAGAGAAGACATTCCTGCTTCACCTCTTTCAAGAAGCTGGGGTCACAAGTGTATACTGCATTCATTTTCTGGCTTTGGGAATGAACAGTCCTCTCTTCCAAACTGTGACTTTCCCCAGGGCAGCTTCAATATATCACAGGTTAGCATAAGAAATTTAATGGGAATTTTGGGCACTTTTGCAAAAGTCACAGACAAATGCAAAAGCCAAAAGACAAGCAAGACAGAGACTAGGACCAAATACTTAATATAAATTTTACAATGAGGTAGTTGTAAACACCCCATAAAAAAAAAGTTCAGACTTCTTCTCTGGTATGAAGGAAGAGCCAAAATATTTTATGCAGATTTTCCTGATCACTCACTAGGGTGCTGCACCCCTAACCCATGATGTGGAAAGGATAACTGGACAGATCAATGGTGTTTTTTCCTCTTTCTTTTGTGCTTTAAAAAAAATACTATTTGATATATTGGATAGCTCTCTTGAAGGGAGAGGGCTGTAGGAAATGGGGTGTGTTATGGTGATGTGAAACAACAATAAAAATATTTTTTAAGTTAACGTTTCTTAAAATTATGATGGTGATAATTGTCTAGAGACGTTTTCCTGTTGCTTGGGGCATAAGACTCCTTTCCTGGAACACAGAACAGGCAACTGAAAGGCATGTTCCATATGAGTGGCTCTGCATTTAACATGAAAGAAAGTTCAATAAATTAATTGGAATAGTAATATTAGTCACCCAAACCAGGTCTGTCTTTTTAAAAGCATGACATCTGACCATGTTTTCAAATTCTACTATAGTAAAATCTATCCTACTCTACCCTTTCCCATGAACTATTTCATCATACTTTACAGGTTCTTAATAATTCTATGATTCAGACAGTACTCTTTCCTTTTAAAAAAAAAATTCCCTTTTAAAATTACCAATATATTCTAGAAAACATCTAGTTTTATTAAGAATATTTAACAATACAGAGGTATTCAAGCTGAGTTACTATACTTAAGAACCATAACTGGGGCGGCTAGGTGGCATACTGAATAGAGCACCGGCCCTGGAGGCAGAAGGACCCGAGTTCAAATTCAACCTCAGACACTTAACACAAAAAATTAGCTGTGTGACCTTGGGCGCATCACTTAACCCCAACTGGGCTGCCTTCCCCTCACCAAAAAAGCAAAACAAAACAAAACAAAAAAAACCCCAAACAAATAAAGAACCATAACAAAGTCAGAGCTAGGTGGCACAATGGATAGAATACTGGGCCTAGAGTTAGGAAGACTCATCTTCCTGAGTTCAAACCTGGCTTCAGACTCTTACTAGCTGTGTGACCCTGAGCAATTCACTTCATCTTGTTTTCCTCAGTTTCCTCATCTGTGAAATAAATGAGCAGGAGAAGGAACTGGCCAACTACCCCAGTACCTTTGCTAAGAAGACCCCAAATGGGGTCTCAAAGAGTCAGACATCACTGAAACAACTTAACAACATATCACAACACAGTACTTAATGCAGCACGAAGGCTCTTAAAAGAACAGTAGGTGTGCTAGTCAAATTTATCTGAAAAGGCTTTGTAGCAGACACAAATTTTGAACTAGGTCTCATAAGAAGAAGAAGGTAAGGGAAAGGAAGGGAAGGAGCAAGCCTCTACTGTGGGCCACGCACTAAAAAAACCCTGGGAGATAGTAGATGCTGTTGTTACTCTAATTTTACAAATGGGGAAACCGAGGCAACGTGCCTTTAAGCAATCTGGCCAGGGTCACAGCTTGTAAAGCTGTGTGAAGCTGGATCTGAATGCAGTTTTTCCTGACTCCAGGTTCAGCACACTACCTGCCAACACAGGAAGTAAGACAATAACAGATATCCAGAGTTCTGAAACACTTTTGTTTTTCAAGCTGGGATGTAGTCAATGAAACTAAAATGAATTAATCCTTCTCAAATTTTGATGATATCACAAATCTTTGAACTTCTGGAAATGGATGGAAAAAATTATTTCCTACTCTCTACATTTCTTTGGAATTTCTCTGAACTTCTGGATCCTGCCCCTACCTTCTGCTCCCCTACAACTATACAACTGCCTTTTGTATGTTCTCTTCCCCAAATGAACTGTAAGCTCCTAAAGAGCAAATACCATCTTTCTTTTTATTCCTATTGATATGCCCAGGTTAGCATAGTACAAGCGTAGGAGCTTAATAAACAGTTACTGACCAACTATGACACTATTTCAAAGCCTCTGGAAAAGCCTTCAGGTGCATCACAAACCCAAATAATAGTTTCTGTCATTTGAAAGGACTGGTTTTCTGGAGAATTTTTATTTCTAATCTACAGCAAAAGCTTTGACCAGATAACCTTAAAACCATTACCAGCCCTACCTACACAAATTCTAATCACAGCAGCAATATAGTTGTTCTCTTTTTCCCCAGATTTATGTAGATACTGCAGGATCATAAAGTTCAAGGTGTCATCTAAATATTTTATTTAAAGTAAAATCAGCACAGCTTAATGTAATCCTTTAAAATTTCTCAAGAGAAAAGAATAAAAACAGAAACTGATGTTCAGATCATCTTTTAGAACTATCACATCAACATTCAGTTGCCAGACATTTAACTTTAAAATCACATTAGCAATTGGCACAATCAGTAATAAGAGCAATAACCACCACCACCATATACTTGGTTTGTTCATAATACTGAAAACATACCGTATAGACCCAAGTGACATGGGATAATTAAGAGTATTAGGTATCAACCCAGGAAAACGTTCTCTCTTTAAAATACACCAAAACACACTAATGCTAAGGACAACTGATATAAAATATGGTATTTTTCAGAGATCATTTAAGTTATCAAAAGATAAAAACACCAGTGAATCCTCCAATAGGCCAATTATGTCCTTATTTATTTTATGTGAAGCACTCACAATCTGTATGCTCCCTTCCAAAAAAACAAAAACAAAAAACAAAAAAACCAATCATACTTACAAAAAACAAAAACAAGACATTAGAGAAAGAGCAAAAAGGGTATGTAGAGAGCAACTTATTATTAATTCAGTAATGGTTGACCTAGCCACCTAAACAAAACAGTGAAACATTACTATTCTTTTTACTGACTCTCACAAAGACTTGGACTCAGTTCAGTACTCATAGCTTGTTCCCATACTACAAATACATAACACAGGCCCCAGTATAGTGAAGTACACATGGAAAAACCCTTCTGTATTTAAAACATGTCACAAACAACTAATGCACAATATGGGATTTTTCACAGAAGTAGTCAACACCCATTATGGGTATGCCTAGCCTTAAATACACTGAAAAACAGAACTAAACAAACGTAGCTCCAGTGTTAAAGAAGGACTCCAACCAAAATTTCTCATTAAGTATTGAACATTTGGTGCAGAGTAAGATGCTATCAAGCTCTATGGCTCTACCTAAAAACAGCTTTTTCATCTCTTGCGATCTTTCTCCAAATAACATAAAAATGGAATTTGGGTCTGTTAAGTGTAAATTTCTTAACACAGACCAAGGAATGATAGAGGCTTAGAAGTTTGAAACCTGAATGCGGAATCACGTAGAATCCACGACAAACAGGTGGTTTAGAAATACATTGGGACTCCCTCCAGGCAGGATGATAAACTGATCATAAAGCTATCAAGGAGTGAGCCGTGGTTGAATATCTTAAAAGACTTATTGGTATCCTGAAATCAAAGCTTAATGGGAAGAACATGTGAAAAGCAATTAACACTATGCAATACCAGTCTTCATTTGTTTCATTCAATAAATACTTGTTGGTTGGAAAGTATCCCAACAAAACAACATAAAATATTAACATGCTACAGGGCTCATCACCCAAGGGCACTTAAAGTTGAGCACATTCTCACAAAAAATAAAGGGGAGGGAGGGTAGGGAGAAGGATCGAGATAAATAAAAATTCTCAGAGCACACACTAAGAAATTTTTAAAATCCATTGAAATACTTTTGCAACAGGAAGCTTTCACTTCACCAGGCAACAATAAAGGCTGAAGGCAACTAAATGACACTGGATTTATCAAATATACCTCAGTAATTTCCCTCCAGAAAGAACACATGGAATGGTTAGGATCAAACATGAGAATTAAAAGGCACTTGAGCAGCAATAGCTTTTCAAACTCAGCAAATAACACGTAAACAAAGAAGACGAAACAAATAGTTGAGTTGTGTGTATTTCTTAAGGGAAACAGATTTATGATGGCAACTAGGGACAGTTCATTACGGCTAGAATTACAGGAGAGATCTATTCTTAAGGAAACCAAAATTCATGATCAATGCCAATTATTCAAGGGAATGGTAAAAAAAAAAATACGCTGATACAGGATACACAAATTTAGCACCTCTTAAATTCTTATCAAGGTAGCAGTTGGAATTACACCATCAGAAGCTTGCGCTGTTTCATGGATACAAAAATCCCAATACCACAAATACAAATCTCAAAATATTCTTAAGAACTCCTAATGAATTTCACAGGAAGAGGAGTTTAAGACTAAGTCATATCAATTATCTGGATTTAACATTTATCCATAAAACATAAGAACAATTTTTTAAAAAATATACCTCCATATTAAACATTCCTAACCTCCAAAGCACATGGAAGGAAGAGCTTTCAAAACACAGAAATCTAAAAGAGGGTTATCGAAATCCTGTGGGAACATACCATTCTTGCTGACCTGTCTGCTTGTAGAATTTTACCAAGGATGTAAGCCTACAGTAAGCCTTTCAATAAAAGCACAGAAGATAACTTTATACCCTAATTCTTATGTTCAACTCCAGCTCCAGCAGGTAGCAATTTTATTTGCCTGTGTAACAATCCATAGAAAATTAAAAATAGAAGAATAATTCAACAAGTGACTTATCCAAAAATCATTTTATTACAACTCCGTTGAAAAGATGAAAAACTTTATATGTTAACAATAATAATCACAATAAAAATAATAAACTTTCATTTCTATGGCACTTTACAATTTCCACAGTAATAATATGGATTTGGGGGGAAAAAATTCAATCCAAGGAGATCCAAAACACCATAAAATAGTGAATCAAACTGCAAATATATTGCTAGAGGAAACAGTTTTTTCCTAAAGGGTACAAACAATAAGTATTTATTCAATGAAAGATTCATTCCTACATATTTCACTTTGATCAAAATGCTAAATAATACATTAAGGAAACACATACACACTCAAGGTATCTTGTTATAATCACTACTGTCATTAAAAGTAGAACCTGAAAGATAAAACTCTATATTGTGCATAATATCAGTAAGCCACCAAATAATTAGAACATGTTTAAAATCATCTTTCCAATATCTAAGTTTCTAAATTTGTGTCATTTCTAAAGAGGGAGGAAATTATCAAAAGTTATACATTTAATTTAAAATATTAATAGAAACACATATAATTTTTAAAATAGAGCAATAAAGAGATTCTGTCAACATAAAAATGCAGCATCCATTACTCATTTTGTGTCAAAGAAAACTATACTTAAATTGTCAGCTAATTACCAAGTCTGATGGGTAAAATATACTCAATACCCATTCAAAATATAATCTTCCATTTGCATATTACAGAATGATAAAGCAGTAGGGATGTCCTCAGCAGAATTAAGCCATCATAGGAACAAGTCGTTTCTACAGCCACTACAAAAATACCTCCAAATTGTATAACTGCTTAACAAGTTGTGAGCATCTCTTGGAAATAAGATGACAAATTACAAAACCAGGAAGACAGTCCACTGTCAACTCTACACAACAGCTATACAGAAAACAGCTTTCTACACAGTCTGTAATTCAGATAAGTCTTGTACATTTGTTGGATGTTTTTTGAGACCCTACATAACAGGGATTATTATGTTATAAGCAGGTTTTCTGTTGACTTTTAGGAATAGAAAACTAATCACACACCCTTCACGTGATAGTACAAATACTCAGGGCCAGACATAATTGTTTTCAAAGTCTCCTACAATAAAGTGATGTTGGTAATGACGACCATAAGGCACTGCGAGATCTTGAACTACCTTCTATATTAGCAAAGAATGAGTTATTTCCAGTTTAATTTTCAGAGTGCAAATCTTAGCGCAATGAACTGAAGTTCAGAAGGCGTGGTTTTGGGTCCTAAACCATCTATTTAATTAATTATACTGAAGGATTGCTTGAAAAAGTCACTTCAACTTCCTCTTTCTTTACACCCTCACTTAACACATGATTCAAATCAATTATTGGTTTGAGTGGATTATCTGTGTTCTTACAAACAAGGAGAATGGTTTGGTGAAAACAACAATAAACTTGGAGACCCAAGAGCAAAGAGCAGAGCCTTTCCAATCCTATCATTCAAAAGCATGTAACCTCCTGGACTCTCAGGTTCTAAATTTATAAAAGTGTGATAATAACGCACATAGTACCTATATGTCAAAGTGTTGTGAAAAAAAGGGTCTTTTAAGTAAGCAAATTAATATATAAATGTGAGTTGTTATTCACTGTCATCATCATCATCCATTTAGTTTGCTTTCTGTTACCTGCTTGGGCTGCTAAACTGGCAAAGTGAATGGAGTGTTGAGCCTGGAGTCAGGAAGACTTGAGTTTAAATCTGACCTTGGGGAAGTCACTTAATCCTATTCATCTCAGTCTCCCTGTCTATAAAATGAACTAGAGAAGGAAACAGCGAACCACTCCAGTATCTTTGCCAAGAAAACCCCAAATGCGGTCATGAAGAATCAGACATGATGAAACAACAAGTCTGCCTCCTTCTGAGATGATCACTTTCTTTATCCCATAGAGTTAGGCTCCTATTAGCTTCAAATGTTGATGTGGACTACTTGTGCCCAACCTGCGGTAGAGCATTCTGAGCTCTTCCTGGTCTGATCAGCCACAAGCAAGACGTGCCGTATCCTGATCCTGACACAGTGATATCAGTTTAGTTCTCTCTGAGAAAGAACAACAATCAACCCTTGGTTTCAATCCATCTGTCATCTCTAGGACTGCCCCCAACTCTCATCCCCTGTCAACCCACTCTCTCTCTAATCATCAGTCTCTTTTTCTACTGGTTCCTTCCCTGGTGTCTATAAACACATCTAAAACTAGCTTGTCCTTAAACACCAATGGCCCTTATTAAACATTTTCACATCCGCTAGTTATCATACGGTATTTCTCCTGGCTTCCTCAGGCAGACTTCTAGAAACAGCCATCTTGTGTCTCCAGTTATCCTCTAAATCACCACTAAACCTGCTGCAATCTGGCTTCTCACCTCATCACCCAGTTAAAAACACTACCTCCAAAGTTACCAATAATGTCTTAATTGGCAAACCTTGGGGGCCTTTTCTTAATCCTCACCCTCCTTAACCTCTCTGCAGCACAAAACTGTAGATCTCAATCTCTTCCCCGCTGTTTTCTCCTACATGGGTTTTTGTAACTCTGTTCTCATGGTTTTCCTCCTATGTGTCTAAGAATTAATACCCAACCATAATCATTTAATGAAGGAAATCAAAAGAAAATCAAAACTTAAATTAAAAATATAAGATTATTTTGAGAATGTTAATACTTTAAAAACAACTGAAACAATTGTTTACATGCCACCACATGATGAATGACACTGCCAGAAGGAACAATGTGTTGATGGGGAAGTATTTGTCATTAAAAAAAAAAAAAAAAGAAAAGAAACTTGAAAGGTTAAAAACGGACACTATATGTGCCAACTAGCAATACTTCATGATCAATAAAAGTATTTGTCAATACAGGACTGGGTAAAAGCATTTTTTAATGGTTTTTAAGTGGCACACAACCCAAAGGCCAAAGAACACAAAATAGTCATCTATTTCACATCACCCCTGCTACCTATCTAGTAATCCAAGCATCTCTTTCTAATGTACTCTTTCAAACTTCACACATGGCCAAAAGGAGGAAAACAAACAGAAATAATTTAGATGTGACCTCTATTTGCAATTTATTTTCTCTGAACTACACAATATTTTAAGTATGAGAATCAATAAAGAAAATGTCTTCTGCATTTGGGATTACAAGTGGTGGTGGTATACATCTATGTACAATCATTCCTAAGCAAATGGACAAAGAAGTTCCTATCTTTCTTTCTTGAAGGATCAATTTCAGTTCATACAACAAATTTGTATTTACTGATTGCTATGGGGGGTACAGCACTAAGATAGGTGAAATGGTGAACACAAGAAAAAAACGGCAGTTTCTAACTTACAGTCTGCCATCAATTTCTATGCCCCACAAAGCCTTGCACCCTACTTAGATCCTCATGACATTCTCAGTCCACGTCAGGACCAGCTATGCATGCAAGGAGATGATGCCCCCCTTCACTAATGGAAAACCCTTTCGATCTCTTTTCTGTTTATTCTGTTTATTCCATCGGTAAGTTCTAAGGTACCAAGTTGAGCTAAGCAATACAGTTTTAAATTGTCTGGATCAGTGTATGTATATTAGCTGAGGAGTCTGGGAATTGCCAGGTAAAAATCTATTTTACAAAATAAAAATTAAGTAACTGCAATAGCATACTGATTCTGGTTCACAGGCATAGCAACATAAAGCCAATGGCTCTCGCTTATCAAATAACAACAGAATATCGGAGTTCCAAAACTCCCTAGAGATTCTCCAGGTTAACCCCTCACCAAAGCAGGAATCCTCTCTAAACAACTGAGAAAGACAGTCGTCCAAACACTGCTCCAGGGACAGGGAATTTACCACCTCAAGAGATGACACGCCATTTCTGGATATCTGCTGTGATTAAAAGTAGATGGAGATACAGAGGATCTTAGAATCTAGTTCCGTGGAATCTTAGTTTCAAGGGATCTGAAAAGTCAGGATCAGAGAGAATGAGACATCTAGATCAGGAAAGAGCCTAAGATATAACCTACTCCAGAGCTTCTTACCTTATTCTTTGTTATGGATGATTTTGATCACTTGGTAAAAGTTGTGCATTCCTTGTCAGAATGTTTTAAAACAAATAAGATAAAATACACTGAACTACAAAGCAAGTCAATTATACTGAAATCCAATTATCAAAAAATAAAAATAAAAATAAAAAGGCACACACACCAAAGCTTAAGGACTCCAAATGCAGTCAAAGATTTTACACACCTCTTTGGCCCTCTGAGTGAGTTTCCCAAGAGATCATCAAGGTGGGAATTGAACCCAGTTCTTCTGATTCCAAATGCTGTAGTCCACATAGCCTCCCATCACTGACTGATAAATCCCCTCAACAACATCCAGCTTCTTTAAAAATACCTTTCTTGACCAGGAGCATCAGATTCATTACACCAGTTCATTCCATTTTGAGACAACTCTAACTATCCAAAAGTTAGTTCTTCCTTCTACTAGCTCACTGTAACTTGGAAAAGACCTTAGAAGTCTTCTAGTCCAGGCTACTAGGCTTGTGTTTCATAACAAATTTACAAATGACCCTCCCTTTAAGTGACCTCAACTTTATTTCGCAGGACTCATTAAAATTCGACAACTAGCAGACAATTAATACTCCCCGTGCTCATTCATTTGTTAGATTGAGTGAGGAGAGGGCTTTTCCAGTTCTACCACATACTTATGATGAGGTCTAGGTAAGGCTGAAACCTCTAGGGTCTCAGTTTCTCTGCCTCACTGTGATCCACAATACAATGACATCAAAGTAAATAAGAACATGGTGCAGAGGGAAAGGAAAGAGTACTCCAATATAGGAACAATCATCTACTTACTGTCGTGACCATGTTATTTGCATTCATTTCAATTTCACACAACTTGAAAATGTTCAAATTCATTTTTAAATATACATACATATATACATATTTTATTTTTATACATATACACATGAACCATGTACACACACATATACATACATTTATATGTGCATGTGCGTGTGCGTGTGCGCGCGCGTGTGCGTGTGTGTGTGTGTGTGTGTGTGTGTGTGTGTGTGTGTGTGTGTGTGTGTGTGTGTGTCTGTAAACCAAGGTGATTATGGCCTGAAGCTTACCTGCTGTGTTTGGTACCTCTGCTGGGGCTGTGTGGACAGATACTGTGCCTGGGGTGGTAGGTGCTGAGGCTGCGGTTGCTGGTTGTAATATGGCTGTTGGCCCTGCTGGCAGTAACCACTCACACCTTGCTGACCATACTGAGGCGGCATCTGTTGGAAGAATTGGACAAAGCAAGCACGTGAATCAAGTAATACTATTAAATGAAAACAAACATAAGTCTCCATTAAGAAATCAAAGTTGGACAAGAGCCGGTTTCATCCTTTATCCAGTATTTTTAATCCTCTTATTCGTTAGTTAAGAATTGATACACTGACATGAATGTGCCGAGTATCAATAATAGTCCTAATACAGCCTGACTTCACTTTGATGAACAGTTATGTCTAGCAGAAATCAAGCATTGAAAATTTAATAAAAATCTAGTCCAACAAAGTACAAAACTCCATAATACTGACTTGAAAAATAATTTAAAAGGCTCAGCTACTGTCTTTTAAGCATAAAATTAACCTACACAGAAATTTCAGTAGAGAACAAAGTAGACGCATTGTGATAAAAGCACTTTAATGCAAGATTTCAAATAAAAGTGAATCCTACATCAAGCCAAAACTAAAGAGCTCACTTGTATCTACACTTTATATAATGCAAGAATAGCTAAGTAGATGGCACAGCACATACACATCTGTCATGTGCATCTGCTTCAACTTTAAGGTGGAGATGGCATATTCAAAATTGCACTCTATTATATTTCTTAAAATAAAAACACTACACTAAAATTATTTTCTCTAATTCTTTTCTCCATAACAAAGAATGTATTTTGTCCCAAAAAGAGGACTTCCATCAAATGATACTACTGCGCATGGATACAACAAGCAACAGATGCACAAAATAAAACCATGAAAGCGGCAACCAATCAATGAAGCATTTAGTAAATGCCTACTATGTGTTGGGCACTATGCTGGGCTTTAAGGAATATACTGACAAAAAATGAAACAGCACTGGGCTTCTAAAACCTTGTATTTCTATCAGGGAGATTTAACTCTGTGTGTGTGTGTGTGTGTGTGTGTGTGTGTGTGTGTGTGTGTGTGTGTGTGTGTGTGTGTGTGTGTACACACAGAAACTAAAAATAAATACAATGTAGTTTTAGGAAGAGAGAGAGGATTACCTCTAGTAAGTGGTTGGAAGAGCCATACAAGCTAGTAGTACCTGAGCAGGATCTTGCAGAAAGTAAGAGATTCTATGCAGTAGGGTACAGGAAAGGGAACATTCTAAGACTGAGAGGGAGAGCACTGGGTCAAAACAAAGAAAAAAGGATGAGAAAAAGAATGCTATGTGAAAGAAAGTCTGTTTAGGGACACAAGAGCACAGGAAAGAGTAATAAATGTATACCACGGGTCCAAAGACTGAACATTGGGCTCCAAAAGGTCCAAAGACTGAACCAGACTAGTAAGGGGCTATAATTGCTCTTTTCTCCTAGAGGAAATGAGGAGCCATCAAACCTTCGTAGGACATGATTGGGAAAATCATCTTGGCAGCTTTCTGCAGGACAGAATGGAAGAAAAAACTCTGAGGCAGCAAACTATTAGAGTAGAGCGGGCAAAAGGTAACGAGAGTCATCATGAAGAGAGTAGCCATATGAGCAATGAGAGGGGGCAAGAGATGTTATGCAACAGCAGAGTATGGCAAGTGGCGTGGGTGAGTAAGAATGAGCGGCCATGGATAACACTGAGGAGGCAAATCTGGAATACTAAAAGGTTGGTGATGCCCTCAACAGAAAAGTGCAAACTTTGGGAAAGAGGGGGATTGGGGGAAAGGTGTCAGATGACAAGTTCTGTTTTTGAAATATCTGGAACATCCACAGTCAGCTGGTAAGGCAGAGTTAAATCACTCAGGAGAAAGACTGGGGCTAGATACCTAAATGGGAGACTCATCAATGAAGAAATGAACATTAAACTCATAGGACTGGGTGAGATCAGTAAGGGAGAGTATAAATGAGTAAGTAAAGAGAAGCAGGAGAGAAAAGCATTGAAAAATGGGCCAAATATGCAGAAGAGTCAACAGTGTCAAATGCAACAGAAAGATGAAGGTATAAGTACAAACAAAAGACCATCAGACTGGACAATAAAGAGATTGTTGGTAATTTGAGAGAGGCCAGTTTCAACTGAACGGTGAGGACAGAAACCAAACTGGAAAAAGTTGAAAAGTGAGGGGAAAAGAGGTAAAAGCAACCACCATCTCTGTCTAGGACTATGACTCACACAGAAAAAAGAGAAAATAGCTTCAAGGGATAGTATATTCTAGTAAAGGGAGGCTTTTTGTTTGTTTGTTTTTTAGGTATGTCAGAGACTTGGTCATGATTGTAGCAGCAAGCGGAAAACCAGTAGACTGGGAAAGATGAAAGAAATTTAAAAGGAAGGAAGAAGCTTGGGAGGGAGGAAAAAATACCAAGAGAGCAAACTGATAGAAAAACAAAAAAATTTCATTATAACTGTCTACCTCATTTACACGAAATGATAAATGAAAAAGAAAGAAAATACAGCTTAATACTAGAATATTATTTCTTCAATGAGAGTCAATCATGTCTAGAAAAAAATGCATGGTCTTTCATTTCAAAACTAAAAGGGACTGGGTAAACAAAATAAATCTTCCCCATTGCTAATTTGTGAGAGAAGAATATGTGAATTTATTGGTCAAAGAAGTAGGAAAATCAGGTCTTAAGCAATAAAATATAATACCTGCAACTATTTATTTTTAAATGAAAGAAATCCATGTGCATTTTGTGATGATCAATATGTATGTGCTTTAAATAAAGAGGGGGAGAAAAAGAATAAATAATTATATACACAAAAGTTATTCCAGAAAACAGAATGCTGAAGTCATTTTGTTCATTTTACAATATGGCCCCCATCAGGAACTCTACGAATATGTGTCCCCTTAACCCATACACTGAAGAAAGGAAAAATAAATGTCAGATACAAACTTAAAATGCATTTTGGTGTGAAATGGGGAAGGAGAAAACAACATAGAAGGGTTAAACAAAAAAATACCACTCTAATATGAATCACTAATAATAATTCAGAACAAGTAGGAAAAGGGGAAAAGGGGAAATGTGGGAAATGGAAGTGCATTTATATCCCTCAAGACTGGATCTAGAATAAAGCATTCACAGAACTGCCAAGAAGGATCACAAATAATTCAGTTGCAATCAGTAAAAAATGACTCACCAATGCCTTTTGCTGCACAAAGCCAACATTAGTTGAGCAGACAAGTTCATACTGAAAAACCACTTAACGGCACTGCTGAATTCTCTGCTTTTATTTATTTTACAGCTTGATATCTCATAATGAATGTATGTCCCTACCAAGAGCTTAGCCAAAGAATTTCCATAAAACACAACTCCACATGCTAGCTAGAGTTCTGAATACCGCCACAACACATATCCTTCCTGTTCAACACCCATATGTTTTGATTTGATATCTAATACTATATTTCACACGCATCTTTGCAGTTTCATTTGAAGCAGTTAGGATAACACTTTTACCAGTGTTAAAAAGACTGTAAAGCTCAGTGAACACAGCCAGCAAATCCCCTATGAATTACGCTTTAACATGTTGACTTTTCAGTTTGTATGAATACACACAAACAATATGGAAGGATCATCTTGGGCAAAAAGCCTTCTGTTTTATATCCAAACACAGCAAATTATAGGAGTAACCCACAAGCACTGTGGGAACAACGTCATACAAAAATGTTCAATTCAACTTTTGTTAAATGCCTCCTTTGTGCAAGACACTCTACTAGAAATTAGGGGTACAGAGATGGTGTTTGTCATGAGGCACCATAGGAAAACTCAATGTGCCCACATGTGCATAAATTTCTAAAAGTAAGAATACTGACAACTAGGGAAATCAGTCAAAGTTTGACTCCTTAGAACAGTGGTTCTCAACCTTCCTAATGCTGTGACCCTTTAATACAGTTCCTCATGTTGTGGTGACCCCCCCCCAACCATAAAATTATTTTCATTGCTACTTCATAACTGTAATATCGCTACTGTTATGAATCGTCATGTAAATATCTGATTTGCAGGATGTGTATTTAAGTTGAACGTATCCCACAGGTTGAGAACCGCTGCCTTAGAGGAAGCTAAGGATTCTAATAGAGAGAGGTGAGGTGGGAAGACATTACAGGACTGGAAGGGCAATTTGCATAAGTCATGGAGGCTGGAGGTGGGACAGCGTGACCTGAAGGAAACAGCTAGTGAAGCAAATGTCTTGAATGTAGACTGCATGAAAGGTAGCAATATGAAATTAAGTCTACAAAGAGTAACTTGGAGCCTGAATGTAGAAGACGTTAAATGCCAGACTGAGGCATTTATGTTTTATCTTAAGAGAAAATAAGCAGCTTACTGATGAGTTCTGAGCAGGAAAGTGTGACATGGATATGTCTCTGCTTCAGAAAAATTCTGGCAGCTCAACTATGCACCAGATACAGCTAATAAAGTAAGCATGGTAGTACAACTGAGTCACAGGAGCAGAGCCCTGGTCAAAACACATGAGGAGTGCACCAGTCTTGCTTTTTCTATACGAGGGTTGCCTGGAGATATCACATAAAAACAAATGTACCTGATCTCATCCTACAGTCTATGCATCATCATGGTAAGTAGGAGTGGGGTGGGGAAGGTCATGAAATGCCCCTGAATGTCTTTCTTTTTGCAAAGTATTAGATGTTGTTTTTTCTCTTGAGTAAAGGAAATACAAAACTAATTTCTGGGCAAATGAGGAACTACTATAAGATGCTACAATGTCATATTAAGAACGGATTTGGCTTGTGACCGAATATTGTATAAGATACTTGAAATGTTACATAAATGTATTTATAGAGAAGTGTGGATATGTGTGTGTATACACAAACACACAGCAGAGCCAGCGTGACCTAGCAGATACAGAGGTAGCCTTTGAGCCAAGAAGCCCTGAGTTAAAGTATGACAAATACTACCTATATGATGACCCTAGTCAAGGCACTTAAGTTTTCAATGTTCCAGGCTAGTTTGACAAAATCAGTTTTAGAGAAAGTGCCAATCTGTCCTTAGACAGAGAGCCCACTATTGTTAAAGCTGGGCTTGGAGACCTGAATTTAAGTATCTAACCTCTGATACATAGATGTGTTACTCTGGGCAAGTCATTTAACTTCTCACTGGGCCAGTCAACTATCTTTAAAAATATAAATTGAGGAAAGGGAGACAGTTGGCATTAGTAGAAGAGTCTCTTCATAAGAAATTAAACAGTAATATAATTTAAATAAGGTAGGGTCAGAATGTCAAACAATATAGGGACAGAAGTCAGATACTTCCTTACCCATTTTATTCACTATTTTAATCCTCTTATTCATTAGTTTAAAACTGTTGTGGTGATATCTATGTACATAGTATCAATGATAATTCTAAAGTAGCTAAAGTGTGTGTGTCCATGTGTGGGGCAGTAAACACCCCCAACCCAACTTAATCCAATAATTAAACTGCTCTAGCTGAGAGCAGGACTGTGCCTTTGGCTATTAATCCTAATCACTCATTAATCTTCTAAAAATAACCTGCAACTTTAGTATTATGGTATATAATGAAAAATTCTTATGTTCTGTAGTACATAATAAGAAATATAATCTTGGATTTATAAATGGAAATCTCCAGACAAGATTCAGAATCAGAGTTTGTTTGCTTGTTTGAAAGCAACAGTCATTCATAACTTTTATTCATAACTGATAGGGAGCTAAGAGGTACGATGGATACACTGCTGGGCCAGAATCAGGAAGACCTGAGTTCAAATCCAGTTTCAGACACTTACTGTGTGACTCTGAGCTTGTTATTTAATCTCTGTTTGCCTCGGTTTCCTCATCTGTAAAATGGGAAGAATAATAGTATCTACCTCTCAGGGTTGCTGGGAGGATAAACTAATCTAGTCATTTTAAAGCTCTGAACAGAGTGTCTGACACATCATAAATATAATTTTAATGTTCACTATCTAAGGTCTCCTCTAGAGCTCACCAGAGGTCTCAAGCCACACCCACAATCAACTGCTTCCTTTCTCCTGCTCTAACTTTGGAGGGTATTTTCCTTTAGGTTATATTTGGTTGAGTTGGAGAGGGAGAACAAGGAGCACCCAGCTGAAGCCTATAAACAAATGGAGGAAGAAAAAATTTGTACCTATAAATACACTTAACACCAGGTAAAATGTAATGATCACAAAAGTAAAAGCAAAAGATTATAAAGAAATCTGAGGAAGGAGAAATATGATAGAATATTTACAGGAAAATTCAGTTATCCCAACATCTACTGGTATAGTTTCTCAGCTAAAAGCAAGTAAATCAATAATTTCTTGAGTTATCAGAATAATCACATCCTTCAATGGGTAAAAAAAAAACAAACACACACACAATAGCGAAATTCTACTATGGATTGGATTCTTAGCAAATGGAAGAATTTGATTCCTGGGGTAAAAATAATTACCCCCGGTTGGATTTTGTGATCCAAAAGGGGAAGAACCATATCCTGGATTTTGGGGAAACATCTCACAGAACTCTGAGAAAGCAAAGGTAAGATCGATGGACTAAAATTCCAAAGGCTGGGTGGTAGGGGAAGAGTCAAAATTCTTACAATTCAATCTTAATGATTCAAAGGCAAATAATTCTAAGAAGGATGAAAGGAGGGGCCATCTAAAAAGACTAATATGGATAAACAGATAAATCATTAACCAACTTAGATTTTAAAGGGGCATGTATAGAAGTCAGAAGACAAGACAAGGCACAGAAGGTGAATGCAAAAGTTTGGGTGGGGTCCTGCAAGAAGGATGTCAGGAGCACAAAAGGAAAAAAAGGAGAAAAAGCGGAAAAATGACAAGAAGGCTTTGGGCTTTTTCCTTCTTGTTTTTACCCATATTAGAAGTGAATAGGAATGGATAGGACAATTGATCCAGGATGACAGGATGAGAGAAAGTAATTAAACATGGCTTCTTCTCTCCAATCACACAGCCAGCCACCCCACTATCTTAGGCTCTTGCCATTTCTAATTGGTCTCTCTGCACGTCCCTCTTCACTCCAATTTTTCTTCTACTGAGCTGCCCAAGTGATTTTTCTAAAGCATAGGTCTGAACACATCACCTCCTCTGCTAGATACACCCCCATGGCTCCCAATTAGCTCTAGGATTAAGTCAGTTAATTAAGTAGTAAGCATTTATTAAATGTTTACCATGTGCCAGGTACTGTGTTAAGTACTGACAATACAAAGAAAGGCAAAGTCACCGTGGTCTCTTCTCTCAAGGAACTCACTGAGTGGCCAAGAGAACATGGAAATAACACTGCATATAGGTGATAAAGAGAGTAAAAGAAAGGACCCCACCCCCTGAAAGGCACTGTTAGCTGGGAAGGGGGGATGGAGGGAAGGGCCAGGGAGAAGACTAGAAAGGCACCCTCTAAGGGGGAAACTGAGCCGGAGAAGTCAGTAGGGAGGGTTAAGGAGGAAGACACTGCAGGCATGAAGAAAGCCAATAAAAAGGCATAAGGCTGGAAGATGGACTGTCACGTTGGGATGAGAACAAGGAAGCCAGAGTTACTGTGGATTGCACACTACCGGGAAGCAGATAAAGTATAAGAAAGGAAAGGTAAGAAGGGGGCAGGTTGTGGAGAACTATAAATGCCAAATAAGAGACGTTTATAATTAATCCTAGAGATAATAGAGAGTCCCAAGAGTTTGAGTAAAGTCAGGGGAGGGGAGACTTGGAGGTGGGTACAGGAGGGTGACAAAAATCTCTTAGGGAGATGGCTGAGCACAGACTTGAGGCAGAGGGACCAACCAGAAGACTACTGAAATAGTCCAGGTTTGTGCTAACTATATGAGTACAGAGAAAGGAGACATATACAAAAATATAGTTATCAGCAATTGCATTAAAAGAGTACTTACTTTCCTTTTTCCGTACTAAACAATCTGTACCCTATGTGTCCTGGCTCCTGGCCCTGATCATGTTCTTTCAATCCTGCAAATTTATGCTATACAGGACAGAAGTATCAGAAATCTGCGTCAGAACCATCGCTGCTTTACTGACTAGGCACAGCTTTCCCACTTGACAAGCAAAAAACTGAATGCTCTCTGTGGTTTGACATGGAATTCCTCTAATTATATTCCATGCAATCCAAAACAAAAAAATATTACATGACTCTTTTGCCATCCCTATGACCTGCCCCTAAATCAGCTGAATGAATGTGCCTTGCTCCAGGCCACTGCAGTTTGTTTTGGGTTCTGCATTGTTACTTCTCAAAAAGCAACTTCAAATATAGATGACAGTTCACCAGTCAACTACAGTAGGAAAGCTCTGTCAGTTTTGTTTTGGTTTGTTTTCATTTGAGACTCAGCTCCTCATTTAAATGTCACAAAACAGGAGGTCAGTATACTTAAAGAGAATATATTAGTTCCCCGAACCACTGTATCCAATTTTGGGTGATTTCTGGGACAGATGTGATTTTTCCCAACTGAACTATCTTGGTTTTAGAAATCACAGCCAGATCAAATATATATATATATATATATTTTTTTTTTTTTCATGCTTTAGGAAAGAGATTAAAGATTCCCCATGGCAAGGAATTCAGATGCTAATGTTTGGTTAAACCAACTGGATGAGAGAAATGAGAGAATCAGATTACATCAATAATCCGGGGGAACATATTGAACTAGGAGATAATAAATAAAATTTATTAAGTCAAGATCCTACTGCCAGCTCTGTTAGGATATCTCTTAAGCAAAAACCATCTAAGAGTTTAAGGATTTTTAAAAAGAACAATAAAATTAAAGGAAGGAGAAAAGGCTATATCACGTAGTTAAGAACTCCAAACTGACCTATTTACATGAGTTATTAAGGGCAAAAATTGGGAAATGGATGGTGAAAAGGACTTCAATATTGATTAGAACAATTTCATACAGAAGTCTGACCAATATAAATCAACTGCCTTAAGGAAGACATCAAAAGAGCCTCAAAAACCACCTTAGTCAGCAGACATTTGACTTAGTTGCCAAAAGGAAGAACTAACATTTATATTCCAGCATATCACTCTACTTTTAAAGCATACAAAGCTCTCTATAGATAGATATTGATATATACAAACACACACACACATACATATATATGCATGCACATATACATATATCTATATATGGCACACAAAGACCTATACATATATACATATATATGTATGTGTGGGTATGTATATATGTGTGTATGTGCATATACACGTGTATGTGTATGAATGAATATCTGATCTGAGTCTCACAACAACCCTGCAAGGTAGGTGTTATGTCATGATCCCGATTTACAGTAGAACTTCTGGAGGTGACATTTTCACTGGCTATCCCCATCCCACAGAATGCTGTTGTGTCCCCCAGGCCTCCCCATCTCTGCTCTCCTCCCAAGTTCCTTAAAACCCAACCATCTCCAGGATGCTTTTCCCAATTTCTCTTAATTCTTTTATCTTTGCTCTATCGATTCTCTCTAATTCATCTTGTATAAAACTTGTTAGTACATTGTGTTTTGATGTTATCTCCCCTATCAGATTTCAGCTCCTGGAAAGCAGGGACTGTTTTTGGCCTTTCTTCATGTCCCCCAGACCTGGCACAGTGTCTGATTTCATAGCAGGTGCTTAATAAATTTTTACTGACTGACATCTTAGGTAATTTGCCCAGGGTCATAGAGTTAATAAGTGATTGAAGCAGCATTCAAACTCAGGTCTTCCTTACTCCAAATCCATTGCTCTATCAACTTCTCCACAATCAAATCTGAATTATTTTTTTAAAAACCCTCAGGCTTATAGAAAAGAATAAGAGGAAATAAAAGGCTTTAAAATTCCCTAAAATTATTCCTTCATTCACTTAATCAACAATTTTAGGCATCTTCTATATGCCAAGCACAAAAACAATTGGTTTAAACACAAATCATCTACCCTCTCCCCTCTTTTCAGGGACAGGACAATGAGAGGAAATAAGGGGAGAATTTCTTAGACAAACCTAAGTAAATACTTATGAAATGCACATCCACATTATGCCAATAGAGCCCATGCTCCCACATATCCAGGCCTGAGAATATCAAACCTTACTAAGCACACTCTTTGGGTATGCCTCTTCTCTCCCATCTCCCACCACAATAAAATTGCCATTTATGATTAGATTTTTATGTCTGACTTTAAATGTTGAGGAGTTTTCAATGAATGGCCATAGTATAGGTTGGTTTCTCACCATCTGCCTTATAAAAATTTCTTCAGCAAATTAATATAATGGCCATTAAAAAGATAAATACAAACAAAATGCATACACTGCCAAGTATTTTGTTGTTGGTCTTTTGCAATGTATAAATGTCTTGAAAATGTTACTGCTTGCACTTCAAGTTCATACAGAATATAACAACTTTCTATTGACTAAAAGGTGCAGCTGTATAATAGCATTATTCTACCCAGTCATCAAAACAACAGGAATGCCATAGTGCATCCAAACATTCTGTCCCTGGACAAAGAGAAATATACTCTCACTATGGAGTAAAGCGGTCATTACATTCTGTGACCTCAAGATCGAAAGGAAGGGGGCAAGGGAAGGTGATCCCAAACATTCCTAATTTCCTCACAGTAACCTGTAACAGAACTATGGATCATGAACTCATTTAAATCCTACCTGAGTACCTTTATATCTTCAGTACACACTACCAGCTTAGAGTTATCATATCCTTTTATTATCAATTGGGGTTTTTTTTTTAATTATTCCCATTGCCATGAAACTATGATGTTCAAGCTTAAGCTAAATCTAGTACCCAGGACTCAACGAACAAGTTTGTACTCAGTCTCGCAACAGTCTTTGTGACTATAGATTTCAATCATGTCTCTACCATCTCACTTCCCCTCACCCTCACTTCCCTAGTGCACCCCTCAATTGCCCTCACCCTGTCCTACAAGTTCCCCTCTCTTCAGACAATCAGTTTTCATCCACCTCTATACTTCTTGGTACATACATAAATTCATCTCTGTTTTGCCCTGTTTTGGTTCCTTAGCATCTCTGTTAAGTCTTTTCTTAAAAAGTGACAGCTGGAACAACAGTATTTGGGGGGGTTGTAAACCTATTACCTGGTTATATACAGAGGAAAGTCATTTTTTTCTAATCACATGTCAAATCAAAGCTGAGCATATATATATATGGGTGGGTGTGTATATACATGTGTGCAGGACTGTGTGTGTGTGTGTGTGTGTGTGTGTGTATAGAATATGTGTTTATATACATAGGTATATATGGCTGGCTGGCTGTCTCATAGGTATGTATATATGTAGATACATGTATATTTCTGTCCTCTTGCCACCTACTGGCTACAAACATCTGGCCTTTCTTACTAGGTCAGCCTATTAAAGCCAATTTTTGTTTCAGTATTTCATAAAATGCAGTCTTACAGTGGTAGTAAAAAGCTTCTTCTCATTTACAACTGGGGTCGAACTCCATTCTTACTATACACAAAATTAACACGCAAGTGTATAATTGTAGTTTTATGCTCAAGTGCCCTAATTACACACTTTAAAGCACTTTCTTCCAAACATCCATTGAAGGCAGTTTGATACACCAAATCCATAAAGTCTATAATGTGCTTTTTTGACAAAACTTAATAGGGAAGAATTCAGCTTGAAAGAGAAAAATACCCAAACTACAGTTAGAAAAATAAAACTTACTTTTGGAGATCTTAACCAAAGTAGAAATATATTTCCAAGACATTTAAATGTGGCCGGGGGACTGTTACTTCAAAAAGTCCATTCTTGAATAAAACAGAACTCCTATCCTATAAGAGATCATCTACTGTTTCAGGAAGGAATCATGTAAATTTTGAATTCTTATCTATACAACAAAAACAGATGAAATTCTTTCACTGTTAAAAAAAGATGTTAAAGTGGTGGTGGATATACTTAAAATAGAAACTTTAAACCCTAAAAGATAAAAATTTACATTTAAAAACAAAATCAAAGTTTGTTTCCCATAATAAATAGATAAGACACTTTAACTTTAGAAAAATTTAAGTATAAAAATGCACACCTGTGAATTATACAAGACTGTTCCTCCTGTAGAATTCACACTAGGTACAGAAAAATCAAAGGTTTGGAATGTAATCTAGCACTAATAACCTTCTAGGTCACATCTGTATCCTGGGGTAACATTTCCCTATAAAAAGCAAAATGAAATAAAACAAGTTTTAGGATGTTAGTACATAGGTATTTCCATTCCAGAAACCAAACTCTGAGGTAGGTGTAATATTTATTCAGTAATAAATCTCTCTCTCAAAGTAAATAAATAATAAAAATTTGGGTTTATTTTTTTATAAAAACTCACTAACTGTTTATATTCTTTGTTTTACCATGTTAAGAAAAAATTTATGGAAAATTTTCAACTTACTGGTTAATTTCAAGAATCAAATAAAAATCCTTTGCATGTGTTAGAATAACAGGATTGGGTTGTTTTTTTTTAAAATTTATTTGATTGTTTAATCTTATCTTTAAGTATCAAAACACTATTTTTGCCCTTTTTCTGGAGGGAAGGCAGGGCAATTGGAGGTTAAGTGACTTGCCCAAGGTTACAGGGCTACCAAGTGTTAAGTGACTGAGGCTGGATTTGAACTCAGGTCCTCCTGACTCCAGGGCTGGTGCTCTATTTATTCACTGTGCCACCTAGCTGCCCCTAGTATCAGAATACTCTGAAAAAGCTAATCCCTGCCTCTCACTTGATCTAGTGGCAGGTGCTAAGGATGCTATCTACTCAAGTATAAAAGAGAAGATGACTTGAGTATGAGTTTTGGAGGAAGCTTTGTACCCATTGGCCCTTCTAAGTCAGAGTTTTCTCATTTTTATAAAGCACAAAGAAAGAGGAAGAATGGGTTTTGCCACTTTCTTATGGAAACCCAGCTGCCAAAGTGGATGTGCCAAAAGGGAATTTTAGAGAATTCGGAAGTGATAACCTGTGCTGAGGTTGCAGTGACAGCCCTGTACCTCATGACTGGAGCATAAGTACTGAATGTGTTACAGAAGTACAAGTGTATGTATTTGAAGGCAAGGGAGGAGATAGGAAGATAGAACGATTATAGCTCTATGAGAAGGGGAGTTTTTAAAAGTATCACTGAATAATTTTAAAAAAGAAAAGAGATAATGGAAGGGAGGGAAGAGAGGGGAAGAAGAAAGAGAGGAGAAAGAAAAAATATGGAGGAAGACACAGAGACAGAGAGAGCGAGAGAGAGCAAAAGAAACAGGTAAGAGAAAAGAAGTAACTGGGGAAGGCAGGGGGGGGGGGAAGAGGGAGAAGCAGACATAAGAACACTTCTCTAAGGCCTTCCTTTAAAAAAAAATCCTATTGTTTCTCCACACTTCCAAGCTACTGAAAGCCATTTTGGCACATGTTAATGTGCCAAAGGAGGACAGAACATAACCAGAGTGTATTTCAAATATTACAAATTTAGAGACCATCTGAAGGGAGGCAGCATGGGGTAATGGGAAAGGAATGAGACAGGAAGTTGGAAATCTGGGTTCCAGTTACAAGTCTTCCACTTATTAGCTGTATCAGTTCTGGGCAAATAACCTTTTGGGATTGCAGTTTTCTTGGTCTATGATCCTCAGAGTTCTTAAAACTTTATTCAAAATTCTGTTCAGAAGAGTGCTTGCACAGTGCTTAACTGTCTTTAAATGGTTGAATGAAATGTTTGTAAAAATCATTAGTTTCTCCTATCCTCATGATACATACATAGAAGGCAACAAGACGGTTGAAGTCAATAAGATTTGGAATCAGAAAGACCTTAGCTCCCATCCCTGCCTCAGACACTTAACTGTGTCACCCTAGGAAAGACACATAACCTCTCCCAGCCTCTTCTCCCCATCGATAAAATGGAGGTAATAACAACAGTACCTATACTCACAGGGTTGTTACAAGAATCAAATTAATTAATCTGCATAAAACACTTTGAAAATCTTAAAGCACTACATAAATGCTAAGTATCATCGTTATGCTAAGTTGTTCTTGTCTCCTATCCCCTCTCTAATACAAATCAAGTTATCTTTAACCCTTGCCCCCATCAAAAGACTACTCAAAAACTTTCAGTAACTTTCCTATTGCCTGACAATTAAAACAGCATTTCTCAGGGGCAGTGAAAAGAGCACCAGCCCTGGAGTCAGGAGGAACCTGGGTTCAAATGTGACCTCAGATACTTAACACTTACTAGCCGTGTGACCTTGGGCAAATCTTAACTCCAACTGCCCTTCAAAAAAACCAAAAACACAAACAAAACCCCCCAGCATTTCTCAAAGTGTAGTCCAGGATCCTCAAGAAGTCAAAATCACTTGCGTAATAATACTAAGATTTTTTAACTTCTAATAAGGAAATATTGACAAATACAATCCATATAAAGAAAAGCTCTTTGAGGGAGGGGGGGTTCCTCAATAACATTTAAGAACATACAGGGGTCCTGAGTCCACAAAGTTTGAAAACGGCTGACCTGAAACAAATGTCTAACACTGACCCTTGGGGCCATCCCCCAGCAAGACTCTACCCTCTTTTCAGACTCTTCTCTAATAACTGTCCTTTAAGTACTCCTCTATTTAATCAGACCAGAACGGACTAACCTCTGTCATCTACCTGTTCCTTTGACCCTTTCTCTGCTCCATGTATTTGTTCATGTTGTACCCAGTGCTTGAAATGGACCTTTTTCCCCCCCACACTCTCCCAACTTTTAAAAGTCACTCCTTTCTGCCCCCCCTCAGCTGAGATACCATTCCCTGTGTGAAGCCTAACCAACCCTCACAGTTTGTAAAAGTGCTGGCTGCATCCAAAAACTTCTCAAACTTGTCGGGAACCTCTCCTTTTCACTCATTATGGCTGGTTTCTTTCTCCATTATATGGTAAGCTACTTAAAAAGAGCCGTGTGGTACCTAGTTTTGTGTGCCCACCACCTCAAACAGTGCCCTGAACATAATATGCACTTAATCAATGTTTAAGTTGCCGAACTGAATACATAATTATGAATCCATCCAGACCTAATTAGGCTTAAGTAAGATGTTGGTGAATACCATATGAACGAGAAATAATCAGCATTCATTTCAAACAGAAGCAAAACTCTGGAGGGAAAAAAATTGCCCCCCAAAAAAATCCTCAGTTGGTGAGCAATTGAAATATTGATTCCACAGGATTTTTTTTCCTAGAGAAAGTTGAAAAAGGTGTCCAGAGGACCTAAGAAGTTTAAACTAGGCGTCCAAACCTGCCTCTTAATTAGATCTCATATTGAATCACTTATTTCTTTTAGAAATGGAAATGTCCCTGCAAAAATAGTTTCAAATGCATCCTGAAAGCAAGAAGCCACTAAAAGCCAAAAGTCATTTTTTATAAGAATTCTCATCAAGCCACAACTCCCCCACACCTTGGTTTGGTACAGTCTTTTTTTATATTTTTTCCTTTTCCTTTTTTATAAATGCCAGTATAGACCTTTACATGCACACTTCTTAAATTTCCGTTTGTTGCATTTAGACCATCCTTCTTCTAACCTGTCAAGCTCTTTTTAGGTCCCAATTTCTGTCTTCCAACACATTAGCAATTTTACCCAGCTTTGTGTCATCTCCAATTTTTCTAAGTAGGCAATCTCTATGCCTTCACTCAAACCACTGATAAAAACATTGGAGTCAGTTCAACACCTAGCAAAAGGGAACAAGAATTTTGATTGAGATGGAAGTAGAGAAGGCAAATTTTGGAGGGGGAAGACAGAGCTGATTGAAGTCAAAGTCTCTAGACAGCTAGTCGGCAGAATAAGGGCTCTGAATCGTACAGGAGGGAGGGAGAGCCAGAGGAAAAAAATGGAAATGGAACACAGGTTCAGAAACAGATATGCCACTTTTAATTAAATTCAACAACCATTGGGGAGGAGGGGGTTATGTTTTTATATTTGAATTTTTTTATATTTTTATGTCTTCCATATTTTTACATTGTACTAGAAACAGTAGGGAGGACATGTATAAAATATATACAAAATAAATATACTGGCCTGGGGACAGCATCAACAAGCACCGGGCAATATCACAAAAGACTTGGAATAGGGGCAGCATCTAAGGTGAACCTTACAGGGATCTAGGTATTCCAAGAGGCAGAGGTGAGGTAGATGTCTATCCTAGAGACAGAAGATAATCAAGGCAAGGAGAACAGTGATGGAGTGACATGTCATAAGAAAGAAAGTAGTCCAGTTTGGATTCAATCTCAAGTCCACCACAAGGAGTAGTGTGAAATCAATCTCAAATACAGGATGGAGCAAGACTGTGAAGAGTTTGGGGCACCAGTCAGGAATTTCCATTTTATCCTAGAGGAAATAGGGAACCAATGGAGTTTCTTGAGGAGGGTAGGGGACAAACATTTTTTCAAATGAAATAATATAAAGACATCTATTTACAATGTACAAGTTAGCATTGATTTAGGAAAAGAGAAAGCCCCTGAAAACTGCCATTTTATTTTATGGAATAAAAGGTGGGAGGGGGGAGAGGGGGAGGTGTGAACACTCATATATAAAACAAAACAGACAAGGAATTTCTATGTTTAATTTATAAGATATTTTTATATCATTTCCCAAAAGTTAACTGAGGGTAGCGGGGAAGGAGAGAGGGTAGATGCTGTGTTTTTGCAGTGTGAAACAAGAACGCTCTAGGTGAAATTATACAGTCCCAGAAAAAGTAAATCTTTATCAGAGTAAATTGTATGGGGGGGGGGGGTGGGAGGGGGAGAAGAGAAGTAAAATAATTTAATAGGGTCTGTCATTAAATATAAACTGCAAATTTTGTTCATCACTCTAGCTAAAGCAACAGGAGTCCTAGACTGGATATGAATATATTCAACATGCTATTAGTTTTTAAACAGTTAAAGGAATGACATTAAGGAAATTCAAGAGAAAATCATTTAACTTTCAACTTTCACACAAAGCAAATGTGCTCATTTTTTTCTTACCTCCAACAATGGAAAATGATGACAAAAAATAAAATTTATAAAACTACCAGTTTTGGAAATTCCACAAAGTCTGCTCCTGTCCACCAAAGCAGACATTTAGACCCTATTCCCTTCTCTACCACTGTACCCCCACACCCCCTTTCTACTGTATTCTCACACAGGTATAGATGCAATCCCATGCTGTGCTTCGTAGGTTTTCAATGTATTTTACTGACATGCAATAGCCATTTCAATGCTTTGCTAAGGCGTTACAAGACATAAAATAATTATCTTGAGAAATAACCTTCCCAGGCTAACAAAAGAAGGGTCATGAGGGAAAAGTATTTCCTATTACTCCTGAAAGCAAACATTAAAATAATTCTGCCTTATCTTAAATGTAAGAAAACAACTTGTTATATAGTACCATTTGAGTGAAAAGAAAAAAAAAACCATTCTTCCTTTGGAAAGATTTCAAAGAGGATCCCAAAAGAATTTCACTTTATTAAAACTTTTTATTTATAAGATAGATAGTACATCTTTAACTGCCTCAGTTGGGAGTTGCAGTTTTATTTTTTCAGCAATTTATGACGTATGTTTAGCTGTGCTTTCCAAAATGTTTCCCGCAAAGTTCGGTTTTTCATAAATAGTGAAAGCCCCATCAGAGCAATGATAAGATATAATGAGACATAGGGCAAGAAGGATTTCCTTAGGCTGAAGTGAAAAGGGAAAAGAATTGTGTAAGAAATGCTGAATATTTTAGACCTGGAAGGTATGTGGTAAGCCTAACATTCAGGTAGAACCACTCATTCATACTTAAAACAAGCATATTTCTTACAACCCACAGGGCAAAGTTACCTTTAATAGGGAAGCTATGAAAAGGTGGCTGATATTAGAAAGAAGGCTCTTAAAATTTAGCTTCTCTTTCCAAACATCCTACCTCAACTCACTTCTTCCCCTGACAGCCATGTGAAGCCTAGAAACAGCTTGACCACTGACTGGCACAGCAAGATGTCACTATTGCCATCGGTGGCCATGGCTACAAAAGCAACTAGAATAGATGTACAGTACATCAATGATAGCAATCTGTGTTTAGATCCTTACACTGCTTTGATGCCCCCATCCCTCCAGCATCCCCCTATTTACACCACTCCCTCTGACCCTCTCACCTGCAGCACATAAAACCTTTGAAGAATCTCCAAACCATCAAGGAGGAACCTTAGCAACAGCCTTCCTCTCACCACCGACTTTCAGGCCACAAATAATTGTTCTTGCCTCCTGTTGGAACATGCTGGGAGATGGCACCGCTTAACTGAGGGAGCAGTGCAGTAGACATGAAGAGCCTGGGTCCAACACTCATTGATTCTGATCTTGGTCAGAGCCACCTGGCCCAGGGTTTAATTTTTTTTTTTCCATCAGTAAAAGGAGACTAATCCTACAGTAGGGACCCATCAGACCATGTTCCCAGTGGGGGGGAAGAGGAGGATTGGTGTCATGAAGACATATTTCAGGTGATACAGTATTAGAGCAAATCTCCAGTTTACCAACCCTGCCTACCTGCTGCCATCAACAGAGGGAAGACATTTCACTGCCTATCCTGGCAGAAGCAAGCAGCAACAGACAGTCATGGAACAAAATTGGGGGAGTGAGCTGGATGTTCTCAGGTAAGAACCAAGTTAAGCTCTCTTAAGAAAAGAAAATCCAATTTAGCCCTGGAAGGGACTTTACAGATCACCTAATCCATCTCCCTTTTTTTTTTTCTTTTTTTAAACAGATGAAGAAACTGGTTGAGAGAGGTTGATTGATTTTGGCCTGGGTCACAAAGGAATGAGAGCATCAAGCTACCTTTCCTCACTTAAAACCTATATGGCCAATTTCCAAAGTAAACAGTCGCTTCTCCTATCAGATAGGGATTTTGTGAGGACTCGGACGGATCGCTGTGATCAGAGCGAGAAAAAAATAATTTCTTACAACTATAAGAAGTGACTGGAGAAGAAGAAAACAAAGCAAAGTTAAGCAGGAACAATAACATGGTAAAGAACATGGGAAGAAAAGACCAAAGTTCAGTAGGAACAGTGTCCTGGGGATGTCCAGGCAAATCTGGTGAGTGCCAGCCTCCAGCAGGGAGTTATCAAGGAAGTAAAGCAGAAAAATAAAGAAGAAACTTCCTGAAACCAAACAGGCAGAGAAAGCTAACCCATCCTGTGTCTTCTGGCTGTGCTCGAGTAAAATGCCAAGTCCTACCTAAATCTAGAGGTGGAAAGACAGAAGCTGCGGGGCTTCTTTTTCTTTATCCCCACCTAGACTTAGGAAGGAGTCCAGAATGCAGTGCTTATTCAGTCTCTACTGTATCTGTTTCTTTCTGCTCTTAGGGGATGGAGGATCAGACTGGGGTGAGACCTCATGAGCTCTGAAAGGTCAGTAGAACAAGGAGACATGGGACAAACAGCTGAACCCAGTAAGGAGCTGAGAAACCAAGGTGACTCAGAATAGGCCAGGGCTGAACAAAAACCTGCTTTAAGGTAGAACCCACTTTGCTTCCTTAAAGGCAGTAATGGAAAGGGTAGGAGAAGGAAAAGAAGAATAACCACCAGTATTTACTTTAAGATTTGCCAAGTGTTTTACAAATATTTCATTTGTTCCTCACAACAACCTTGAGAGACAGTGTGCTATTATTGCCATTTTAAAGATGAGAAAACTGAGGCAGGCAGAAGTAAAATTTGACTAATGTCACAAAGCTAATAAAAGTCTGAGGCAGAATTCAAACTGATGTCTTCTGATTATAGGTACTGTCCCACCTAACTTCTCCAGAGAGCACAGTGTCCTTCCAGGTGCTGACACTGGGTGTGGGTGTGGGTGTGCGGAGAAGTGGGGAATGTCGGTATTTCTGCTCTTGCTATATGATTTCAGGAAATATCCCTTTTTTCAAAAAGCAAAAATTGAAATACTACAGTTATTAGTGATATGGTTAAAGTTTTTACTGAGACCTCCCTAAAATCTTACAGGAAGGAAAAAAAGAAGTCAAACAAAAGGAAAAGATGAGTTGTTTTTGGAATCTCCCACCACCTTGCAGCAAGGGTCACCTGTACACGTCAGAGCCCTGATTATAAAGTCACCAGCAACGAACAATTTTTCAACACTGATTCATCTGCAAGGGTTACACAAGAAAGAAACGCATTGGGAGAGTGGGGAAATGACTGGGGTAGAAATATCTGGAGAAATATAATAAGATGCCTGGCCCTCTCAGTAATGCTATTAAGCATGATGTAGAGTCAAACTCTTATTTAGAAACACAATGGTCGCTAGAGATGACGTGCATTTTTTCTTTTT
>CM053593.1:315088425-315108714 GCA_028646575.1 Pseudocheirus occidentalis | reverse complement strand
TCAAATCAGGGAAGGTTCTCAGACTCATTTAGGCCTATCAAAGGGCCCAGGGGCAGGGAACATCTTCAGATACCCATAAACACTGTCAAGCCTACAAATAATTAAAACTGAAATGAGATTATCAAAATAAATCAACAGAGTGCTTTTTTATTGTGCCACCTGAATTCTTTTGTTCATTCTGTTGCTATATAACTTTCCAAAATTCAACATTCCTTAGTGTGTTTTGATCAGACCCAAGGCATAGCTCTGGTGGGCTATGACATGGCTTGTAGTGGATAGGTTACAAAGTGAATCTAAACTGGTTTCTGTTAGTATAGGCCAGCAGACATTTATTAAATGTCTTCTGTGCTGCAGGGCCAGTGCCAGGTGTTGGGAATTTAAAAATGAAAAAGTTTTTACTCTTAAGGAGTTGATTGGCAATATTAATCAGAAAGAAGGAGATACTGTTCATTCTTGTAAACCCCCCTCCCAATTTAGTTACACAAGTCCTGTAATTGTGCAAATCACTTTGTTCTTTAAAAATCTGAAAACCATCTAGACTTAGGTTGGAGTTTGGAATTCAGCCATAGCATTTAAAAATAGACATACACACACTCTTATGTTCTATGGATTGTCAGATTGATCTTAGAGCCAGAGCTTAACCAGAGGGGTGTGAATATTGGAGGTATGAGGCAGGACACCCTTTATACATCCTCTTCATGGACTGTCAGGCTTTAATTTGGTTTATTTTGCAAAGAGATGAGCAATTCAGAGAACAACCTAATATTTTTAGTTTTTATATTTTGACAAGAGAGAAAATGTTTTAAACAACATTTCTAGTGCTTTTGCATGGTTTTAATGGAAGTTGTAAAATAATCATTTCATAATATGTATTAATATGAAATGTTAAATAAGAAAACCAAAGAATGAATTAGGTGGAGGGGAAGTTAAGTTCATTTAGAAGGAAAGAAAAAGAGTGAGCACAGGGTGGTGCTCATCTGTAACCTTCTGATACTTGGGTGGTATATGGGGGTGTCCATACTGAGTCAGGCAAAAATATAGTGAGCCTTTGGGAGGGAAGGGACACCAAGATGCCTAAAGAAGGGCTAACATACTCAGGTTGGACAAATACAGCAAGTTACATATTGGATTGGGATAGGGCCTGTGAGTGTCCACTGTACTTCCAAGCTTGGGTGAAGTAGGGAGAATTAACCATCTCCCAAATAAAGAGAAGGGGAGGGAGGAGAGGGAGAAGAGAAGACTCGCCTTTTTCTTTGTCTATAGACTAGTGTTTTCTTTCTTTCTTTCTTTTTTTTTTTTGGAGGGGCAGTTAGGGTTAAGTGACTTGCCCAAAGTCATATGGGTAGTGTTGTGTCTGAGGCTGGATTCATTGAACTCAGGTCCTCCAGACTCCAGGGCCAGTGCTGTATTCCCTGTGCCACCTAACCACCCCTTAGACCAATGTTTTCCATTGCTTTTCCAAATCGACGGGGTTATATATAGAAGGATAGGAATATTAAATTGTAAACTTTTTGAGAGAAGGGACCTCTATTATCTTTGTATTTCTCCTTGTCTGTACTTAGTTCTCAAAATAATGGCCAAGTGAGTCAGTGGGTTTCTAGTAGTAAAGTCTGGAAAATTGAATTCAGAGACATTAATGATGTCAGATAGCCTTTGATGAATTTTTCCCATGTATTCTGTTGGGAACAGCTGTGACCTTATTTTCACAATAGAGAGGATTCTACTACCCTTTGGCACCCCAGCCTTGAAAATTGAATCAGAGACTAGGTCATAATCATAGATGACCTGTAAGTTGAAGCACAAACACTAGAGCGTCCAGAAGTCAACCCATGCAAGGTATCTGAAATCAGTGCGGGGGGGAATAATGTCCAGTCAGGTGACATACGAGTGCAAGTATGGACTTGGCCTTCTACCATGTTTGGTTTTCATGATTTGGCCATGGGATGTTGGCATATCCCCCAGTTATTTCAGTGTCTGAAGAAGTGTATTGTTACCATCTTCTGGTTTAACTGGAAATACAAGGGTGAGCTAGAGTCTGGAGAACAGTTGGTGGGGGGAGGTTATTGCAGGGGAGCAGATATTTGGCTTTCAGTCTGCTTTCTGAAGTTCTCATTCTCTGTTGGGTTTTAGGTACCTGAAAAATAGTGAGCATTGTCTGTGAGGTAGAACGGTAGATAGAGCTTTGGACCTAGTTGAGATCAAATTTGACAAATTCGTGTACAGACCCTGGGCAAGTCACTTAACTTCTATTTAAGTTTCTCTTAGTTTCCTCATTTGTGAAATGGAGATAATAGTGACACCTACCTCGTAGGTTTATTATGAGAATCAAGAAACACTTTCAAACTTTTAAAGTGCCATATACATGCCAGCTATTAGAGTTAATATGGATGAGAAAGCACTGAGGAAAATAGTCCCCTCTTCCTTATGTCATCCATAGAACAGTGATTTTTCGTTTAAAAAATCAAATTTATTTGCTTCCATCGTTTCCTAAAATTTGCCTTAAACCAGATTTAATTTTGAATCTCAATACAACAAACATATTAAATTCCTACCCCAGAAGAGACACTGTGCCACGAGGTTGTAATGAAAGGGATCTGACTATGGAAAGCTGAAATTGTGGGCATTGGAGGAGTATGGAAAAGCTTCTTTTGGTTCAGTGAATTCGGTAAACGTTTGTTAAGCGCCTCCTGTGTGCTCCGAGCCGTGAAGATGCAAAATGAGAAGGGAAGATACAGACAGACTTAGCCTAATAGTAAGAGTAGTAGTGGTGGGAGTAGTTGCTCATATTTACATGGCATTTTAGGGTTTACTGAGTGGTTTTACCTAGGTAGTGAATAGAGTATGAAGAAAGAAAGTTGCTTTAATATGACTGGAAAGGAAAGTTAATGCAGGAGTGAGGGGAGCTTGAATGGACTACCCCAGTTCTGGATCTTAAGAAAATAAAGTCATCTTCATTTTCGGAAGCAGTGTGCTACAATGAATGGAAAGAATGTTGAAAGGCCCCAGTTTGTTCAGCTTCCCCATCTATCAAATGAGAACTGAGACTCATTTAGCTGAGTCCCCCACATAGGGTCCTTTCAGCTTGAGGTTCTCATCTAACTGCAGGGTTGATTGGCTGCATAAAAAGCAGTGGCAGAACATTGGGTGCCAGTCTGGTTCTTGTTGTGGGAAATGAAATCCCACATGTGATTGGGGTGAAGTGGATAGAAATGCTGGTCCCAGAGTCAAGAAGACCTGAGTTCCAAAACTGCCTCAGATACTTATTAGCTGTCCAATCCAGGGCAAATTGCTTACCTGTCTGCCTCAGTTTTCCCTATTATGAAATGGGGAGAGTAATAGCATTTATTTCCCAGGGTTTTTGTGAGGGTCGAATGAGATGATCATTGTAAACCTTAGAGTGATTTATAAATAAATTAGCTATAATGACTGTAACCCAGAAAACTGACTGACCTCAAACTGCATATCAGTTTCCAGTGGAGGGAGACCAAGCTTTTATTAATGAGGTGTAAAACTAAGGGAACTGGAGTGCCTAGCTGAAGCTTAGGCATCCTTGAATAAAATAATTTTGAGTAGTTAGATAAGGATTTATCTGGGTTGTTGAAATTCTTTGGTATCTAGGGCTACACCCATGGATTCATCTGCCTTTCTAGGCTTATCTTTTTATGTCTCCACCCTGCCCCTAAGGGGTTCCTTCAAGTCAGCCTTCATTCTGGTTAAACAGTTTTAATTTTTCATCCTGTAAATATGGGGAAATCACTGGAAGTTTTTGGTGGAGGGTGATGTGGTTAGACCTGTGCATTAGAAAGACTACTTGGGAGGCCTTTGGAAGGAGGAAAGAATATCGCTTAAAAGGCTACTGCACTGGGGAAGAAGTAATGAATTAATGAAGTAATGAACCACTTATATAAAAGCAAAGAAGAGGGTGGATTCCAAAGATCTTAAGGAGATCTGAAGGATTTGAGAGCTAGTTGAATAGGGGGTGTAGTTGGTATGTAAGTGAGAGGAGAATCTAAGACCTCTCATTCCAAACCTTAGGTGAGGAGGAAGAGGATGGTGGTGACCTGAATAGGAATGGAGAAATGTGGAGAAGGGTCCTGGTATATCTAGCACAGACTTGGTCTGTGTCAAATGATTCTGGCCCACTTGTCCAATACAAGCCTTACAGATACTGAGCCTCCTTAAGAGTCTACCCAATATGGTGAGCTTTTAATAAACTTTACTTTTCTTTGGCTGAAAGAAGACTTGAATTGAATTCATTTGGCAGAACCCGGGACTTGTTGGTATATCCGGGTCTCGAGAACTCCTAGCCTAAACCTCATCATTTTATGGTAATTGTCTTCAAAAGGATTAGAAATATGGAACTGTAGCCCGGTATAAGGGAGAGAGGTTGGAACTAGGGTTACAGATTTGGGATTCCTCTACATAGGAAATTTCTAATTTAAACCCTAGGTTGGGAAATCTAGGAGAGGACCAAAGGTCCAGGTTTCAGAAATATCAGCAGTTAAGGGGTGGAAAGAAGAAGAGATAGCACTGAAGGAGACTAAGGGATTCAGACAAGTGGGAGGAGAACCAGGACAGCACAGTGTCAATTCAAGGGAGAAGGGGGTGGTTAGCAGTGTCCTGTGCTGGAGATGGGACCCATGAAAAGTCCACTGGATTTGGCAACTGAGAGACCATTAGGTGATCTGGGGGAAAATATTTTCAGTGGAGTGGTGGAGTCAGAAGTAAGATTATAGGACATGAATAGTGAGGCAATGGAAGCTGGTTGTAGCCTATTCTTTCTAGAAGATTGCCTAGGAAGGGTGAAGAGGGAGGGAGAACAGTGACTTGATGAGGTAATTGGGTCAAGGAAAGGTTTTTACAACATTGGAGTGACCTCAGCATCTTTGAAGGAGAAAGAGAGACAGACAGAGAGAGAGAGACAGAGATTGAAGATGAGAAAGGGTATGGTTAGTGAAGAAAAGAGATAGCAAGGGATAGGATCAGGGTCCAAGTTGTGATGAAATTAGCTTTGGAGGGGATGAAAAAGGAGGAAGATGATGGGTATAGATATTGAAAGGTTTAATGTGTGGAAGAGAGCATATGAAGAAACCCATGAAGAATGAACCTTCATGGAGGGCAGACCATCTTAAAGTTAGGCCTAGAAGGATGGGTAGAATTTCAGCAGTTATTTATGGGAGGATGAGTAGAATGTAATTCAGGGCTTCTTAAACTTTTTACACTCACAAGCCCTTCAGTACTTATTAAACTATGGGTCACTACCCTATGTGGGTTTAAGAAATCTTAAGCAAATACATTCAAGTGGGGACAGGTAAGGACCCATTCAGAGAATGGTTAGTTCTGATGAATAGTATTGTGGAATGGGAAGTAGATTGGTGCCGGGTTATGGAGCTAGGCAGTTTTGATTTAATTTAGTACAGCTATAGGGAGCTATTGAAGGTTTCTGAGCAGGAGAATGACATAATCAGACATACCCATTAGTGAACTTACCCTGACAATGTAAAGATGAGTTAGATAGCTATTCTAGCACTACAGGACGGTATGTAATGAGGACCTTGCAGGTGGAAATGAAACAATAGATGAGGCTGGTGTGAGGTGAGATTTCTTTTAAGACAATTCTCAGCTTTTAATTACTGAAAAATAAAAATTGAATATATAAACTTTACAAAAGGAAATTGGGAGAAAGGACTTTTCTTCTTCAGTAATGTAAGCAGGAGGATGGTAAATGCTGGAGGGAAAATATAATAACTATAATCTTAGTAAGGAAAAAAAATTCTGAAATTTTGCTTCCTTTGAAGAGTCTGTTCCATTTTGGTTTTTATCCTGTTTGTATTTGAGATCTTACGAGTTTTTGGTTGTTATTGAGTATATTGTAAAAGAAAGCCCTGATAAAGAGAATATGTGTGTGTGTGTGTGTGCACGTGCGTGTGTGTACACATGTATCTTTAAGTTTAGACCTGATTGAGGTGTAATCAACATTTATCAAACACCAATAAATGTGCCAGGCACCCTGCTAAGTGTGAGGAATGCAAAAAAGGGCAAAAAACAAGCCCTTGCTCTCGCAGAACTCACAGTCTGATGGGGTAGACAACATGCAAGCAAGTGTACAAGCGTGCTGCATACAGGACAAATTGGGAGCAGTCAGCTGAGGGAAGGTACTAGAATCTGAGGGGGATTGGGAAAGGCTGTTTGGAGTTTACCATCTGCTCTCCTGCAATATGGAGAGGGCACAGTAATACTAAGGTGAAAAAGCTGTCACTTTGAATGTTTGCATCCAGACTTTCACACTCCTTCTCTAGCTACACAATGGCTCTGTAGCAGGATTTGTATTCAGGCATTTGGTCTTGTCCTTATTTAATTAAGAAAAAAAAGATGCCTTTACAACAAGGCTGCTTAAATTTTGAGTAGTAAGTATTATGCCATCAGTGCTGGTCTGTAGACCTGAAATAATGCTGAGGAAGTGGGTGGTTAGTATTGAGTCTTGAAGTTGAGCAAATCTGGTATTAAAGTCCATACTAACATGTAGAATGGATAATAATTATTTAAATAATCTCATTCCCTCCAGTAGTTCCTGATATTTCCATATGTATAAAAATGATAATAATTATGTATTGTATGTCATCCGAGGGCAAATAGAGTATTGTAGTATTTTCTTTTAAAAATATTTTAATGCTCTATTTGCCCTTTCATAATGTAGAAATTTAATAGTTCAGCGATTCCTTACAATTTTATTTGATGTTGGTGGTTTATTATAGATTCTTTTGGAAGGATTTTAATTTGCTCCTGTGTGACTAAAATAAATTTAGAGTTCCTTTCATTCCTCTCACCCCCTTTAAAGAGAAGAAAAATCCAAAGCATTACATTGATGACCTGGTTTGATTTTTATTTTGAATAAAATGCCAAAAATGGTGTTTAGAAATGAAACATGACGGAAACCCGTTAGTGTAAACTACCCAATAATTTCTTATAGTCAGGAACAAGAAGGCCATTAAAAAATGGGATTTATGCCAATAAAAAGGTAGTAAGATAAATGGATAGTATTCTTGTATTGCAGAGCTATAAATTTTGATCTTCCTGCTAGTTAATTATCTTATATCCATAGTAATTCACTTTTACAAAACACATGAATGGTCAGAACAGAAGGAACCAGTAGTAATATCTTATCGTCTGGAAGTTCTATAGTTCAGACATATCCATTTCTGGTTAAAAAAAAAATAGATTGATTTCAGTGGTAGTATTGTACCTTTAGAGAAGAAGGAAGTGTATTTGAGCAAACCATGTAAGCAGCTCGTTGGAGTCCTGGACCCTGAGCCAGGAAGGACCTGAGTTCAAATAACTTATCTCAGAAACTGCAAGTCACATAAGGCTTGTCTGCCTCAGTCTCCTCATCTCTAAAATGGGACTAATTAGAGCTACTACATCCCAGGGTGTTTGTGAAGATAAAAGGAGATAATGATTATAATTGCACCATGCAATCTCAAAAGCATAGGGTAAATGGCAGCTGTCCTTATTGTTGGCTATTCCTATGCCTATGGTAATACACTATCCTTTTCACTTAGGTTGAAAATCGTGGTGTCTTCTTATCACTTTGCATTGAGACTCTATATTCATTTAGACTACATAGAGATGAATGAACTTTTGTAGCTGGACTTTTATGTCTTATTGACCTAGCTGGAGACTCAGTCCCTAACCACTTCCACTTTTGTGGTTTTGTCTGATTTACAAATGACTTAGGGATCCACATTAGAAGGCAAGTGTTTTGCCTGACTACCACTTAGGGACCCATGTGACCTTGGGCAAAACTCTTGGCTTTCTGGTCCTCAGTTTCTTCATCCATAAAATGAGGAAATTGGACTAGTTGACTTCGAAGACTCCTTCTAGCTCTTGGGTTCTGTCTCAGAGCTAATGAAGTTTTGGTCAAAACTTTGAATGTGCATGTGATATTTGAATAGAATTGAGTGGATTTGTTTGGAAAGAGCACCAAGATTTTTTGGGGGAGAGATAATATGGTGTATTCCAGTATACCCCCTTTCCTTCTTTTAGAGCGCCTAATAGAGTAGCAAAAGTCATTAGATCAGTGGTTCTCAACCTTCCTAATGCCGTGACCCTTTAATACAGTTCCTCATGTTGTGGTGACCCCCAGCCATAAAATTATTTTCATTGCTACTTCATAACTGTAATTTTGCTCCTATTATAAATCGTAATGTAAATATCTGATAAATATCAGGATGTATTTTCATTGTTAAAAATTAAACATAACACACAGGTTGAGAACCACTGCATTAGAGGAAAAGGACATGGCAGAGATAAGCATGTACTTGCATACAGCCTTTGACAGGAACTCAGTTGAGGGAACCATTCCTGATCCTCAGGGAGGAGGACATTTTGAATTCCATAGGCAGGGTAATTCTGGAATCTTGCACAGAGGAAGGGGATTTCTTGGGCAGCATTTGCTTTGAGAGTTGTCTCAGTGGTAACCCCAATTTTGGGAGTTCTTGTCTTTGAAATCTGGGGCATTATATCTTCTAGAGCAGAGATTCTTTGCCTGGAGTCTACACATTTTCTTTTTAAAAGACATTTTGGTATAACAATTTCAATATAATTGGTTTCCTTTGTAAAACCTATGTATTTTAATTTATGCGTTTAAAAACATTATTCTGAGGTCTCTGTTAGCTTCACTGGATTGCCAGAGGGTTGGTTCCATGACGCTGGTTAACCAAGGTTAAGAACTGTTAAAGAGAGAAAGATTTGTGGATGCTGTATGCTTTGTGGAGAAAAAAAGACCAGTCTGTAGAGTTCCTACACAGCATATATGACTTTGAGAGCAAAACTAGGACCTGGAGCTGGGACTGATAGATGGAAGCAATTGGTTTGATAAGAGTGGAGGTGAGATTCCAGTGATGCTGGGGACTTTGCTGATACATATGAGACATCTGTGGTTTGTAAGCCTCTGGGGTATTCCATGTTCCTGGGTGGTCTAATTTTTGGTATGGGTTCTCAACCTGTTTTGTTAGGCTAATGTTTTGGCATGGTAATGAATTAACTCTTGGGGCCTGTAGACTCAGTGGATGGGGAGATCATTACTGCACTAATAGTCAAACCGCTAAGGTGAAATCTTTTTCTGCCATATAAAGGTACTCTATAGAATTCTCTTTGGTAAAAAGTGACTGGGGATCACACCGGCTTTTAGGACCTTCTGCCTCCGATGATTCTTTTTTTTCCTTTCCATTCCTCCCTTTAATCTCTGCCTGTTTTCTGGCTCCCTCCTCAGTATCCACTCATATGGTTAGGTCTCTTTGATCCTAAGAATGCCTTTCCTTGTCCCCACTCACTCTCCAGACTACCATCTGCTAGTTCTTCTCCCCAACACTGTTAGTTCCTAGAAAGAGTAATCGGTGCCCCTCTGATTGTGCTTCTTCACCATTGACCCATTCTTTAATCAGTAAATTGCTTTCCCCAAAGCTACCATTAATTTCTTAATTGTGAAATCTTTTGCTCCCTCTTCTCATTCTTCCTTGACTGTTGATCACTCTCCCTTTTGGCCACTCTTTCCTTTGGCTTCAGTGACACCATTTTCTGCTGTTCCTCCGCCCTCGCCCATTCCCATATATCTGATATCTTCTTGTTTTCCCTTCTTTGGGTTAACCTCTCTTTCTGCTCCCTGAAGTATGAATATCTTTAAGAATTATACTTACTTGCCTCATCTCCTGCTCTGCCAGCTTCCCCTTTCACCTTCTTCCTTTGCTGTCCACTCCACTGAGATTTCCCTCCACTCTTCTGAGACAGAATGTAAGCTCCTTGAGGACCCCACGAACAGTTTTGGTCTGTATTTCTTTGTATCAAGCACAGCACTATAATACCTGGCATATAGAGTAAGCTGCTTCTTGTTGAACTAAGTTTATATGGTGATTGCTGGAATTGTTTACAGCACCTAAAGGAAATGTTTTATCTTACTAATTGGATCCTAAGTATGTCAGGGAATTGAGTGGGATGTGCATTCTGTGTGTTCATGTTTTCTTCAAAGAAAGACCTAGAGTTGGAGAGCTATTTTTCCTTTAGTATTTTGTTCTTGGATTGGTTGGATTTTAATCTGATATTAGTTCTTTTAAGCAGCCAAGAACTTAAAGTCTCATTGTTATATTCAGCCAGGACCTTGAGGATAGGGGAGACAATATGGTACCTTGTATTTATTTAGCATCTTTTTGTAAGAAACTCGGAGTGGTTTATATAATTCATTCTCATAAAGATCACTGTGGGATACCGTAGGGAAGTATCCATACTTTACAGATGAGGAACCTGAAGCAATTGAAAGACTAAGTTGCTTGCCTGACTGAAGAATATTGCTGGAAATTGAGCCGTGCATGGTTTCCTCACTTGCAATTCTATGCTTGAGTCATTTGGTTGTACGGCTTCATGGTGCAGCTAGTATTGCCTGAGTTTTGTCCCAAAAGTTAACACAGGCTTTCAGTGTCATCCTGTAAAAAACTTTAAAAAGAAAACAAATGAAAAACCAACACTCGATCCATAGCAAATGATTTATTTTCTATCCTCCCTTTCTGTAAGTAGAGAATGGAAAAATTATGTGTGTAGTGCACTATAAGCTGGAAATGGCTTGTGAGAACTAGTTTTATGTTTTCTTAAAACTAATCTCCCTCCCAGCTAAGCCTCATGTACTTATAGTAATTGAATGGGCTGCAGGGTATACTGGGAATTGTAGTTTTTCAATTCTTTGTGTTCTGAAGATTAATAATCTTGCAACCCTCTGAGGGAGATAAGGAGAAGGATGCTCTTTGACAAATTGTTATCTTGTCTTTCAGAAGTGTGCTTTGAGCAGTGAATATACCCTCAATGCATCCCTTGGGTTTTTACCTTGATCCTAATGGTAAAATGTGGAGTATAGCTTTTTTTTTTTTTAAATGATAGCTAGTGGGAGGGAACTTTGTCTTTTATGTTACTTATTCAATTGGAAACCTTTTGGCAATCTAAATATTAGCTATGGAATTAGTGTTTTAATCACTATCACATAAGCAGACTAGACAAATGTTGTCTTCTTTGACATTTCTATGATTGCATCTGTGTATGGAGTATAATGCCTGCCCAATAATTAAAAGAAGATTTAATGAGGGGTGCATTTGTAAATGATTTCATTTAGTTCTGTGATAGTTCATCTCTTCTTCCCTCTTTTCTGGTTTCTTAGATAAGTCTTTGTTCTAGAGGCTTTTGAATTGTCAGTAAATTGAAAAGGTATGTGCACATTAATTTGGTTGAATGAAGCATTCAAGTTTAATTGACAGTTACAAGAACTATCCATTTGCTGTGATCTGTTCTGGGCATTTTCCCTTGTGTGGACACATTTTATACAGTTTGCAAGAGGCTAAAATCCCTGACACTACAGTAGTAATTTCATTTAAATGGGATTCTTTTAAAGAGAATGCCATCCATTTCTTTCCCTTCTTTTAACTTAGGCACCTAAATGTAACTCGTTTATTGTCATGTTTTCCTGTAGATCTTGATAGAATGACCTCAGGCTTGTGCTGTGTTAGATGTCTGCTCTGACAGGAATCAGTATTCTATGAGTAATACCAACTTAGCTTTTGTGGGTTTCCACAATATGAAATGAACTCTTTGGGCTATAATAGTTACCACTGTGTATTATTTTAGTTGATTTCGTGGTTACTTATGTGTGTAGATAGTTTTCTGTAAATTGCTGTTTTGGTAAAATGACTGATTCCATTGTTTTAGAAAGATTTGACTACTCCGCCTGGCAAATCTGGTTCCCCATTTTTGACAGTTAAGCAGTAATTAGCAGTGTTCTGCCATGATTGCAGAAGCAATCGGAGGTAGAGCTGTTAGAGTTGGCTCATATCATCCTGTACTCCCCCTTGTCCTTTCTTGGACAGTAGGAACCCACAGCCTGCAATTAACCCTATATTCACAGACACTTTGGCTCATCTCTTCTACTTTGAGTACTGGGAAGTAGGTTACTTAGTAGAGGAGTCCCAAAGTAGGTCTCCTTGTATTTTCATAATAATTGCTTCAGTTATGACTGTAGTTCTAACGTATGGCTTTACTCTTATGACTTACATAATTTTCATTTCTTTCATTCAAGAAATTTGAAATTTTCTATATACTGCAAAAGTGTGAATTGATCGGTTTTGTAATGGATATGGATGCTAATGGGTGAACAATCATTTGTTGACACTGAACAAGAAGTCAGGTTATTTATTACCAATCAGTAAAATTCAGACAGTCAGTGGTTTCGGTGGATTGGACTCGAGGGCTTTCATGTAGAAATTCTATACAAAAGTTACATGAATGAAAATCACAGCAGCTTAATTTGAAGGATGATTGTGTAAAGCTCTACGTTTGGCAGTGGTTTTGCTATTTTTAAAGAGTTTAAAGTGCTTTAGGTTAGTAGATCATGTTGAGGCCTCATTTCCTTATCCTTTGGAGGAAATGGCAGTTGACCTGATGTTACCAAGTAGTGTTGGGTGAAGATTTGAGAATAGCTGGGAAGAACAACCTGAAACTGAACTGTAATGAGATGTGACTGTAATGACAGATTAGATAGGTTAGTTTCTGTAGGTTCAAACATTGCTGAGGACCCATTTTCTATATAGGTTTCTCCTCTCCCCCTTTAAAATATATTCCTTATATTGTTGGTGGTGTTTTTTGCAATTTCGACTAGAAGTCTTTTGCATTTCATAATGAGTTTATATAGGCCTTTAAACTTTAACAACTTATGAAAGCAAAGTGTCATGGTTCCTCTCATACCTCTAGCAATGCCATCTACAAAATACTTACCATTAGCTTTGGGGTTGTTCTTGAAAAAAATAATTACCTATTCACTAAGTCCTCAGGGAGAGCAGTGTGGCACAATGGAACTGACTCTTGTTTTGGAGTTCGGAGTGCGGGGTTTCAGTTGTCTCTGTCATTCACTTGTGTGACTTAGGATAAAAAATTTAACATCTCTGAATCTGGACCCCTACCTGACAAACAAGAATATTAAAATATGTGACCTCCATGGTCATTTCCCAATTTAGCATTCTGTCTTAGGGCAGGGTCCATATCAGATAATTCCATTGTATCTCTCTGAACCTGGTCCTGTACCTGTACATAGTACATACTCAGAGCAATCACTTCAGCCCTGTAGAAGTTAAAGAAACATGACAGAGACCTCCACTGTTCTTTTCTCCCCTTTTCCCTACTCCATTGCAGGCTCAGGAGGTACCAGGGGAAAAATATTGCATTGATTTTCAAATTTCTTCTTTGATGCATTGATCATTTTTGCTGATTCTTTTTTCACTTTTTCCCATAAAAATATTCTTTGTTACCTGGGCTGGTTGTCTAGTAGGGAAAATGACACAGAGAGAAATTTAAATGATGTAAAAAAAAATTAACAAATTTATTTTAAAAAAAGAAAAAAATTTTGAAGGATCAAATAAAGTTGTTTTCAGAGTTAGATGGATTATTGGCACCTTGTTCTCCTAATAGCCGGTTTGAACTTGGCTGATAGATTTCAAAGCTGGAAGAGATTTGAGAGTTGAGAATCATATTAATAATTCCTTTCTACTAGAAACAGAAATGTATTCAACTTTTGGTAACCTAGGATGGAGTGTCCGTTTTGTGGGCCAGTAGGTATCTTCTTCACATTTTGCCTGTGGTAAAACTCTTTTTAGGCAGTTTTTTTTTTTTTTTTTTAGTCCTCAGATGTGAAAAGTTTAAGAGACTGGTGCCATAATCTACCTTTACTTGCCTTCATCTGTCTAAGGCCTAAGCATTATTGCTTCTAAACTTAATCTACAGCAGGTCACTTTATGGAAAATTGAACAGTCAGGCTGTTTTATTTGGAAGTATTTTATTAGTGACAAAAGTTACCTGCTGTGTGAGGTCATATCACAATATGTACATTTTGTATAATTTTTCTTTTTAGTTTTGGCTCATTTGTAATGCATGGCATACATTGGAATAGAGTATTTTAAAATCTTAAAACAAGACTTGGAAAATGCTTTCAGTCTTTTTCCCTTTAGGCCTTCTAGATGTCTTTTCAGATTTAGAACTGGAGAGACAGAGAATACTTTTGACATGACTTTGTTGCAGCGTTTCATGTCAGAAGTATTTTGGCAGACCTCATTCTTGCTAGTCTCCTCTTCCCCCCTTTCTATTTCTTTTTAAATGGCACTCTCTTCAGCAGGGTCCAAAATATGACTCATTTACAAAGCAAATCATCTTTTCTAAAAAAGACAGATGGAGAAAGCAAATGTGTGTTTTTAAAATTAATTTAATGTCCAAATTGAGTAGTTGCATTAGTAGTAGATAAATTGTTCATTTTATTATTTAGCATTGCTAGGCACTCTCATTTTCTATTTGCATAGCACTTTGCAGGCATTAGTTATTCTTCACAATATCCTTCTAAAGAAGTAGGTCATTATAATCCCTACATTTTGGAATGAGGAAATTGTACCAGTGAGAGGCCAAGTGACAGAAGCACTGAAGAACTGAGACAACATTGGGAGTATGGGTCTCTACTTTGTTATTTTACCCACATGATCTTTAAAAAAATTGATTAAAATGAAAATTTCAGCTCAAAAAACGATAATGAACTCCAATGAGAAAAGCAACTTTATTCAACCCTTCCTTTTGTGGTTGAGGAAGCCAAGATCTAAGAGAGGTTAATTGATTTGTTCAAGGTCACTCAGGTAGCAAGTCTCAAGGGCAAGATTTGAACTTGGGTTCTCTGACTCCAGAGGCAGTAAGCTTTACACTGTGTCATGCTGCCTATATCCTCAACCTTTCCCCGTGCCTGGAATAAATTTAAATGTAGGTGACTAGGAAACTACTGAACGATAGCATCAATTGGGAATAATATGTCTTTGGGGTCTGTTTTGCATTTTAATGTAGTGCCTCTCTTCTCAGGGCTATACCCCAGAAACCATCCCCTTCTTTGTTTTTACGTATGATGAAACTGAGTTGTAGAAAAATTAAGTGACTGGCAAGTTATTGGCACTGAATGAAGGATTGAGCCAAGACTAAAACCCAGGTCTCCAGGCTCTTGTTCTCTTCACTACACATACTATACTTGCTGCTCTTAACATAAGGAGCAAATACTGAGCATCTGAAGTTACTAATGAGGAGTAACTGGCTTTTGAGTGTTGAAAAGTCATTCTCAGAATTATGGGTATATAAAAAAAGGAAAAGAAAAAGCCCATGAAAGCTCCCAGAACTCCAAATTATTTCTCTTTAGAATACAGGATGTAAAGGCCATCCTTGTCAGTCTTTATTAGAGCACTCTACTTGGCATACCCTGTTTTAATATGATGAAATTGAAAGACTACCCTGAGGAGCTCAGTAAATTGAGGTGGCAGAAGGAATGAGAGTGAATAGTATCTCTTGAAGGTGTGGGTCCTGTTCACAATAGGGGGAGGGGGCTGACTGTGACAGTTTGCAAAACTTTTCTATTACTTTTTCCTAATTTAGTTTTCAAGGGAAAGAATTGAGGGAGCCAATTTTCTTTTTACAGCTAACACATTAAATTGACAATGTTCTCAATTAACATTTCCTATTTTATTCAAATTGGTGTCCTGTGTAGGTAGCCTTGTACTTAATTTTTTTTTTTTGGAAGATGTTAAAGGCTGGCTTCATGTTTTTATGTGTCCAAATATTAAAAATGACTAAACTCACAGACCTGTCAATTAATGGTGCCTATGATTCCTTTCCATTGACATTTTCTCTTAAGGGCAGTCCCTGTTTTAAAGTATCAGCCTTAATGTCCAGAGTCTCTGATTTTTTTTTTTCTTCTAGTTTTTGTCATAGGTCTTATCTTGGTGCCCTGGCTTCTGTTGGAGAAAATATGAAGAATTCTTCTCTTTTGAAAATGTAGTGAAATATTTGGATGAAAGGCACTATTTTAGCTGCAGATGGAAATTGGGGAGTTTAATATCTGTCATTAAAAAGATTTTCAAATTCATGAAGATGGACTTAAGTTGGCACTCCAAAAACATTCATTTTTCCCAGATACAATCTCTCAGAACCTGAGGGAAATCATTGCAAAGCAGCAAAGAGCATCATTGTATAATGAATGGAAAGTCTCTGAATTTGGGGTCTGGAGAGACTTGGGTTTGAATCCGGTCTCCAAGACTTAACTAGTTGTGACACCAAGTTAATTGAGCTTTCTGAGCCTCAGTTACTATATCTGAAAAAATCATATAGTACCTGTTCTGTATTATCTCACAGGGTTGTTTGAATGATAAAATGAGGCATAATAAGTAAGTATTTTGCAAACATGAAAAGAACAGTATACATGTTTGCCACTGTTGCTGTTACAGTTGCTACATAAATAATGATAATTAATAGTAACGATGAAAATACTTAGTGTCAGAATGCTTATATCTTTGTGATCTGTGTGTGAACCTGTATTATATAAGGACAGGCAAATGTTGAGGGTTTTATTTATTTATTTATTCATTTATTTATTTATTTTACTACTTCACATATTTCTGGTTCCCTGCCCAGTTTTTCTTTACATTAATTGGAGACTTAAAGGAATTCAAGGGACGAGACATCTAGAGTCAGTATGGGTATACATCAGTGTTTGAAATATATGGATTCTTTAGTGTTGTCTGAAGTTAATTTCTTTATGTCACATCTGGTGTATTTCCTGGGTTTGATTAGAAAATTAGAGATTTATCCTGACAGGTAAAAGAATCATACATTTTGAACTAAAAAGACCTTTGAGGTAATTTAATCCAATCTCTTCATTTTCTGATGGAGAAACTGAGTCACAGAGAGGTATAATGACTTGATGAAGGAAACAGATTATCATCTTAGGCCACAGGAATATGACCTCCAGAAGTAAATGAAAGCCTGGTCGTGAGTGTAGCAAGTCACTGAAAACTTCAGTTTGACTTAAAATTAGAGTGGCTAGTTTTCTGATAACATATTAGTAAGTTATAAGGTAAAAATAGGAAAATTCTAGAAACTGGTAGCGTACAGAATCGATAAACTAAGTGAAACACTTTAAATGTTTGTTTTTTTAAATTTATCATTGTTCTTTTCCAACAGCATAGCAACAGTATCTCCCATTTGTATGTATGCCTAGCTGTTGAACTGAAGAACGTTCAATTTCCATGATCTTTACAATTAATATGCTTCAGTTAGCGCTGGAAAATTTTAGTGCTCCAGTAGATCTATTATCTCATCAACATGAGTACTTTTTTCAGGTCAGGTTGCATCTGCTGTGTCTTTTTCTCTTGTCCCACACTTGACCATTTCCTCTTCTAAATACATTACAGGGAAAGGTGGGGTATCTCTCGGTCCTGCTGTGGGGAGTCTCCCTTTACATTGTTAGATGGGTATAATTAGACCTCAAAGCTCCATCTGCTAATTCTTGGTTCCCTTTTTTTTCTGGGTACATGTCTGAAAGCCTTCACGTTACTTTTGATGTTCAATTCTTCATTGGTGACATGTTGCCATCTCTTCACCATGCTTCTCTTCATTACTCTTTGGGTGATCTGTGACTTTAGGTCTTTAGAGAATAAAATATTCCCCTATTTACTCATATTCCATATAGTCTCACTGGAAGCTCCTTGGGTTAAAAAGTAAGGCCTTTGTTTCAGGAAGCAACTTGTCATTATAACAATATTTAATTCTTATCATCTCATACTTCATCTTCATAGTTACACAGTTGACAGAAAAGTATAGGAGATACATACTCCCTTTGGGTTTATTTTGAAAAAGCATTTGATTCAGTAGAGTAAAATACCACCTTCAAAGGGCTCCTCCAAGGAGGTATCTCCCATGTATGTATTAAAATCATACAAGATTATTTAAAAGGTTCAAAGATAATGTTATTTGATCACCTGTGCTTCTGGAGGCATAGATGTATCCTTGCTAAAGATGTTTACCAGTGTCATGAAAGGCATCCAATATAGAATGGAAATAAAAAAAGATTGCCACTGGATAGTTCCTGATACAAAATAGCTGCTTGATAAATTGATGATGAGGGTCTACAGCTGCTCCTGTTGATTACCTCAAGGCCATGACTATTTCAGAATCTCCTAAATGGGATTCCATAATCATTCAAAGATTTTGGCCTTAACCATCCACTCAGGAAAAATCTACATCGGCAGATTGCCTATTTTGTTGTTGCAAGATGTTTCTTAGACCTTATAATGATAAAAATGTGTTAGCATATTTATTGCTTTTCAGGGTTAAATACAGGTAGCTTTCAGAACAGGCATTTAATTAGGAAAATTATTTTAATAAATCCATCCCTGAGTTGCAGTAATAGCTGACTATCCCCATGTATCCAAATGGAAATCCTTCCCAGAGCTGTCAAATAGCCGTCATTACCTCTCTACACATCCTTTGTTTGAGTTGCCGATTTTAACTTGAGATCTTTTGTTCCTTTAGCTAAATGCACGATTCTCAGTTATCTTTACAAGGTATTTTACTGTTTATTCTATTAATTTTTATATATGGGAATTTTTAATTTTAAATTATTAAAACTTTTTAATTTTTAATTTTTGTAATTAAGAAAATGGGCTGTTCATTCTTTTTGATATAAAAGCGGCTTTAAATTCATCTTCTGTTCATTATTTCCATTCTTTATGCTGCTGGTGTCTCTGTTATGCTTTATATCCTGTCCAAAGGAGAGAAAAACAGGAAAGACTAGGTGGATCTCAACTTATCCCCCAGTTTATATAGGCACAGGGGATAGAGCATTAGAAAGACCCGAATTCAAGTCCAGCCTCAAACACCAGCTATGTGATCCTAGGCCAGTCACTTAACCACTCTCAGTCTCAGTTCTCTTATCTGTAAAAGGGGAATAAAAACAGCACCTGCCTCCCAGGGTGAGGGACTCACCTTATTGTGAGGATGAAATGAGCTAATCGTTGTGAAGTGCTTTGCAAGCCAGAGAGCATTATAAAAATGCAAGCTCCTGTTTTTATTAGTTGCCTTTAATAAGGGTGCAGAATCAAGGCCTACCAATTGTAGAATTTGGATCCTTTGATTGGTTTTGTGTAGAGATAGAGTACAGAATTTCAGAGTTAGAAGGGAGGATCGTCGAGTTGTCCACCCTCTTTGCTTGAGTTAAGAGACAGCTCTGTGATATCCCCACTCAGACGCTCACTCGGCTTTTGCTTGAAATCCTCCAGCAAGAGGATGACCACCATGTCCCAAGGCACTTTCTGACCAACTCTAATTGTTAGTAAGATTTTCTTTACCTGACAATCAGATCTTCCTATTTAACAGCTTCCTCCAGTTGCCTCTTCTCTCCTCTGGTTATTTTTGAGTATCATTGTTCACCTGATTCCAAATCTACTTGACTGTTCAGTTTTCTAGCCCATATCTTTATATCTTGCTCACAAGGGTAGTAGGAGGCACCATATCGAGCCTTTTGCTGAAATCTGAACATGCTGTATGTATTACATTCCACATACAGATCTCAAATTATGAAATATTCATATTATGTCGGCATTTCTCTTATCAAATCTTGTCGTTTCTACCTTCACAGTGGCTCTGGTATAGCCAACACAGCCCTCACCATTGTAGAGGCCCTCATCCTCTTAAGTACTTGCATGATTCAATACCACTGGCCTTCCTCCACCCTCCAAATTCTATTCCTTATCACTATCTCTCCTGCCCGGACTGCTTTCCCTCCTTAGCTTTGCCACCTGATTCCAGGGCCTCCTTCAAGACTGTTCAAAGCCTACCTTCTGCAGTAGGCTCCCCTCCCTGCTCCAGATTACCTTCCATTCACTGTCTATTTCTCCCTCTCTTTTTCCCTCTCCCATTCTCTCCCTCTCCCCTCTGTGTGGTCCCCTCGCCCACCCCCTCCATTTACATATGTAAGTATACATATAAAAATCTTGTTAGAATTGTTCCCATTTGGAGTCTTTATTTGCTTCATCTCCTCTGGTCTTTTATCTATTAGAAAACCATCAAATAGTTAGAATTTTTACCTGACAATTTCACATTTTTTCATTTTAATTTGAAACCAAGTGTATTTGCTTATTCTGCGGTACTCTATGTTAAATATCTTCTATTTGGCTATTAACTTTACGAGGACTTTATCTAAAAGCTCTTTGTTTTTAGGATAGTGGTCTGAGCAAAGTAGACCCTCTTTTAGTATATTGTACAAACAAAGGAGATCTTTGCTTGGATTGCTTCTAACAATGCTAAATTGGTTACACCAAAATGATAGTAAGGGGGAAAGCAACTTTCTAAAATTTCTAAAATTTTAAACCTCTTTGAAGCCTTGACACTGTCCGTCAACCTTTTCTTCTG
>CM053593.1:315058521-315087925 GCA_028646575.1 Pseudocheirus occidentalis | reverse complement strand
CACACACACACACACACACACACACACACACACACACACCCCTACGCACCTTTTTCCCCCAGTCTGAAATCCTAATCCTTTAGCACACTTAATCTCATTTTATAAAATCAAATATAGTTGTGCCTGAAGTGATCAAATCACAGGCTCAGACCAAAAAACCTATGAATTCCCTCACTAATGTCTAATGGTGAATGTCACTTGACTCACTCACTATTAGCATCTATCCCTCCTCTCACTGAAAACAGCTAATTTTTCTGATGATCAGGGTTAATTGTTTTTCTACAAGATTAAACTCTATGAATACTTTTCGATTACTTTTCACAGGACTTACTATTGGAGAAATCATTAGATTGAGAAACAGGAGGCCTATATACTATTCTCTAATATATTCTGCCAGAAACTGGTTGTGTAACACGAGAAAAGTAGCTTGAACTTTCATGAGACTCAGTTTCCCCATCTATAAAAAGAGATCAGACTAGATGACCTCCTAATATCCTTTCAAGTTTTGAGATTCTAAGTGTAGTTTTCCATTTATAGCTTATTAATATCAGAGCAAGCACTGCATGAGAATTCAACACTCAGGAGGTCAGTAATGAATCAATCTCAATTATAATCACAGACTGAGTATTTACCAACTCACTTTGTAATTATTTATCTTAGTGATAACAAAAATTCCAATTTTCCTAGGATGAGACAATTTTCAAGTTGGAAAATAGGCTAAAAATATTATTTGGTCCAATTCACTTTATTTTACAGATGGCTCCGCAGAAGATCATACAGAAAATTAATGACAGAGCAAAGATTCACACCTAGGCCGCTCCACTCATTTTAGAAACTGTCAAATATGGGACTAGAAACCATATCTCCTAACCCCAAGGTCAGGACACTTCCCACTCCATAATACAAGTTTATTAACAACCATTTCTACTAGGTGGGTCTAAAATGTCTTCTAAAATACATACATCTATCACTATTCTTCTTAAAGAAAACTCTTAAAAGTTTTTAGGTATTTAAGACACTTTATTCTTCTTTAAGGTACTGACCTTCCCATTAGTACCCATGGAAGGAAAAATCAGTTTTCGAATATACTCTAAAATAGGATAGAATCATCATGTTTTCCAAATTTAATCAAAAATCCTTATCTCAAGGATTATCTTATTGAATTATCTTACTGGATTATCTTATTTAAGTTCTTATCTTCAATCCTTGAAACTGACTTCCCAAACAGTACTATGAAAGTCATTTTAGAAACTGTGACACACATCTCAGAATTTGGAACTCAGTTTAAATGCAATACAAGTCTGACAATATAGAAATCATTCCAAATCTATGCCTATGGCATAACTAAAGGTCTCCCTTCAAGGGAATTCTCTAGGTCTCTTAACACATCTGAAAATAAGACTCTATCAAGAATGGGTTCAACTCATCAGTTTCTCTGTATCAAGAACTAAATGTCACAACTGAAGTTTTCTCCCCCTTAATAAATACCAATGTTTTAAAAGTTCCATCAATGTAAAGTATGAATGAAAAGCTTTAAATATTATTTGCAGGAGCCTTTCTCTGCCTCCACCTAGGCAGCTTTGATTTTCTGAGAAAAAACAAGCAAAAACTATTCTTGCTAGGCAGAATTTTTAAGAAATGGAGAGAGTGGGAGAGTTTTGGTTTGCATAATAATGGAACTTAGCCACTTTAGGGATTTTCCCAAAGACTACAAAGTGAAATGACCAGTGTTAAGAGAAAGATCTGAGCTACCAGGAAGATTCCAACTTAAAATTTGATTCAGCTATTATCTCTAAATCTAGGCTCACCTCCTGCATTCACTAAATAAGGGGATAATTCTAAGGGAAACAACAGTCAAGAAAGCATCTTCTAACCATAAACTAAAGTAACAGCCTTCTTCAATTTAGTCAATGAGGCTTAGCAGCTGAGAGAAAAGAATACACCACTAACATTACATCTAACACACACACACACATACACACACACACACAGAAATTCTAAACAAACAAGAAAAAAAATGTGCTGTAAACATTTCTAAGGTAGCATGAATTCTTTCAGAAGAACAAGATCAAAAAATTTTCCAAAATATTGCTTAGACTTTCAGACCAGCACCCACAGAGGCTACTGTGCCCAGAGGTCACAGCTGCAATCCCCAGCCTTTCAAGAGCAGGGATCCTAGGCTGCCCTGCCCTTTCAGCAGAACATTGGGAATAACTGACCTGCCAGTGGGGCCTGGACAAACTTGCAGGCAAATCACAACAGACTACAATGGGTCAGCCTGCTTCAACTCTCTCAGCACTGTAATCCATCTTCCATTCAGTCATTAAAGTGACTTTCCTAAAAAGCAGACCCCTTTAAGGCACTCCTCCTACCCAATGCCTCCCTGGTGTGTCCAAGAGTAAATACAAAATGCTGTTTGGCCTTCACCTTCAAGGTCTTTCATAACCTGCCTTTCCAGTCTTCTCATGCCTTACTCCCCAATCCATACCTTCCTTCCATCCAGTAACACTGGCTTCATGGCTGTTCCATGAACAAGATTCTTCATCTCTTGACTCCCTGTATTTTTTCTTTTACATGCCTAGAATGCCGCCCCCATCCCCCTTTCAACTCTAACCAAAGATCTCCCTGGCTTCAAGTTTCAACTAAAATCTCACTTTCTACAAAGAAGCCTTCCCTAACCCATCATAATTGCAGTGGTTTATGTCTTTTTATTATTTCTACTGATCCTCTATACAGTTTACTTTGTATATATTTTGTTTGCAAATAATTCCTTGAGGGTAGGAATTGCCTTTAGCCTTTTTTTCTGACTCCAGTACCTAGGACAGAGCTGGGCACATTAGCAGGTGCTTAATTAAAGTTTTGTTCTTGTTCAGTCAATTCAGTCATGTCTGGCTGTCATGCCTCTTCATGACCCCATTTGGAGTTTTCTTGGAAAAGATATTGGAGTGGTTGGCCATTTCCTTCTCCAGCTCACTTTACCAAAAACAAACAAACAAAAAATACACCAAAAACACTGATTAAGCAAAAGTGTTTAAGGGACTTGCTACATTTGAAGTAATGAACTGATTCCAAGCTGTGCTGTATTCCTTATGTCATCTAGCAGGGTTAATCAACCTTTAGTGAATGAATTAATGAATGAATGAAATAAGTGAATGAGCTTTCAAAAAAAGCCAAACTGGAACTCAAGCAGTCAAAGTATCAGGTAGAAACTTTCATGCCTTTAGCAAGAAGTGCTAGTTTTTTCTGATTCTAGAAAGAATTTTTCTCCAGAAACAGAATTGCAAACTTTGCCCTTCCAGACCTCTCTTTCTAGACACAGACAAAGGAGGGGGGAAAAATTTCAGGTAAAATTTGGTTGAAGTAGCAAATGGGTGGGATCTATATAGATTAAGGTTTTCAAGGTTTGCACTTTAACATGTGTTACCCCCTGGGTTTAAAATAAAAAAGGTAACAGACATATCATTTTTATAATTTTCTTTCTGTGCACTGACACTGAAGTCCTAGGTTAATTCAAATCACTGCAGCGGAGACTGAAGTCAGATACACATACACATACATAGACATACACACACACACACACACACACACACACAGACACACACACAGACACACACACACACACTTTCTAGCTTCAGCAATCTACCTGCTAAGCCAAGAGCCAAGTGATTTTTTGCTGGCACAGGGACAACATTACCAATTTGGGACCTCACCAAAGAGTAATACTCTATCCTCTTTCCGAGATGAGGTAATCGTGTTAGGACTACTAGAGTTCTGGTTGACTTGTACTTTCCATTAGAACAAATCTCCATTTTCCCAGGGATTTTTAAAAATTTCTCCACAGCTTTGGATATTACTCACAAGTTCAAATGCAGCAACTCAACCCCAAGTTAAAATGCTTACAACTCCAAGAGTTGCAGAAGGTCAGAGACAAACTAATTTAAAGTTAAGGGATGAAATGGAGTTTAGGCCTGGGCTTCTTTACTAACTAACACAGTGATATATCAGTATGTCATGAAGGATTACAGTTCAAGCTATGTCAAGCCAAATTTTCACCCTTGAATTATGCTACCACAGCGGGGAGATCTCAGCCTTGAGCTAGGCTAGAAGAAGAAATCGCTTTCTTAGACAGCCCTCTAGCTGGCTTGGAAGAAAAGCCTTGCCCCTACTCCTTTTCCCCATCTTAAAAAAAACAAAATAAAATACCACTGGGACTGGGTTTCCCAGTGGCTAAAATGCCCTATTCTCCTCTAAACCCTAAGAGGTTTCATTCCCAGTCCAGGGAAGTACTGATTTCAATTAAAAAAAAGTATACTTTTAATGCAGCCTTCTTCAATCAAGAATAGCTTTCATAATGTAGTCTCAGGAAATATGGTCCCATCTAGAGGAGGATTAAGAACAGGTGGGGCCCCCAGAACAATACAACCAGGAAAAGAAAGTACTCCTTTAAAAGCTAGTAAAATGGAAAATTGGAAAGCAGTAGACAATACGGTTTCAAACTACTTGCTAATCACGAATGACAACAATGAAAAAATGATTTTTCATTTAAGAAGTTACATTACAGAATTTTCATAGTTATGTTTTTTTAAAAAACCTATTTTCCACAAAACGATTTAGAAAAGATGGTTAAAAAGGATATTATAGTGCAAAGAAATGATGAAATGTGATCTCTGCATATGAGACCATCTCCTCCTTTAAAATATACTCTTTAAACCTCTCCCTAGGACCCAGTCTCTAACAACCACAAAAAAGAGGGAGGAGACTTCTAGGTCCTCAAGTGGGACCATTTGACTGAATCCAAACTTCACGGAACAAATCCCCTTAATAAAAGGATTTGTTAAATAAAACTTGGATTCAGTCAAAAGGCCACACATACCCAAGGACCTAGAAGGCCACATGTGTCCTCAAAGCGAAAGGTTCTCCACATCTGAAAATCAACAGATAGAAATAGAAATGAGGGTCACCATACATAAAATTACCTGTTGGTCATATATTGACTTAGAAAACCACATATTAACATTATGCCCTATTGTAATTTTATTTATTTTGTAATGTATTTCCCAATTTTAATCTGATTTAGGCCCACAGGAGTGTGGGCTATGAGTTTGACATTTCTGGGCATTCCAAGATTTCCTTAAGGTCTAAAAAGCTATAAAACGTTATGATGATAGTTATTTATTATACATCTGGATCCTCTACTAAACCATAAGCTACTGAAGGGCAGGTGCATTGTGGTCATCTTTTTAATCCTCACAAGTCCTAGGTCAGTCACAGATTACACACAGAAGATGCTTGATAAATACTTGGTCAATGAATGATGTAAAACACTAACAAAAGGGTGAGCAAAACAGGTTTGTGGTTCTGGGTTTTTCGTTTTGTTGCAAAGTTTATGATTTTTTTTTCTTAATCTAAGTGTTTCGAAAAAATATTTAAGTGTTTCCATTTCATAAATGACAAAAATAAGAAATGAAAATTTTAAAATTAAAAAAAATGACCAACATAACTAAAGTATCTGTATTGAGGAAAATTATTTGTCAAGAACTTTAGCATCAAAGCCAGTAACATCTACTGTCTATGTGGAAGCAGAGGTGCAGATATACTCTACTAGTTAGCCTAAAATACCTTCTTGAGTCAGGAATACCAAAGTTCTAATCTGGCCTCAGATATGTACTAGCCGTGTGACCCTGGATAAGTCACTTAACTTCTATTTGCCTCTGTTTACCCATCTGTAAAATGGAGAATAATTGGAGCACCTACTTCTCATAGCTGTGAGACAAATGAAATTGGGTTTAGCACAGTGTCTAGCACATAGTAGGTGTTCTATAAATGTGAGCTATTGTCATTAGCAATAGTAGTAATAACAATAATGTATGAAATGCTGTAAATAGCACAAGTAAATAAATATTACAGTTATCCAGGCCAAGACGATAATTATCACTATTAAAAACTTATTGCTACTAGCACATAAATGTTTACACGTGTGTGCATAAATACAGGCACATATATGTGCATGCATGTATATACATACACACAATCTTTTCGTCCATAAAAGCATTACATACACATATGTAGGTGGAAGCTTCCGAGTATAGTTTCAATACATCAGACGATCGCTTGATTTTATCATTATGGGCATACATGCCACAAATCCAGACAACAATCTTTCCCCCAGAAAAAAACTTAAGCAGACTTTGACAAGTTGTGATTTTAAAAAATTCATCATTCATACATGTAGCTAACATCTTAGCTGTCTATAGGCAAAGCTCTCCCATTGGTGCAAAGGAGGTCTGGTTACTCCAAGGACAGATAGGCAGTCTCACCTTTCCTACATTTAAAGTCTTTTCAGTTTGTTAGGGCCTGTCAGATCCTGTTCTCCCCTGGCACAGTCTTCAAGAACACAGAGTCACCTCCCCACTCTGATGAGACATCAGAGTAGAATTTTATAGACTATTAAGCAAATTAAGGACTTGAATGAAAAATGATGGGTACCAAGTGCCTCTACCTGTCCTATTAATTGAGCACTTTTCTCATTGGCCCTAAAAAAGGGAAACATTTTAAATTCTTCTGAAATTAAACCAAATTAAAACTCTTGAATATTTTTGTTAATTTATCATTTGACTACATTAGTTAAGATTATTATTCTATGTCTTTGCAAACGAATTTCTGAAACTTTTGAAAACCTTTACTCTATTCCCTCTTTTTTTCCCCCTTGGTCTAGATCTGTGGATTTTGTTAGTATGTAAGGGATACCTTGGCAGGAAATTCCTTCTGCCAAAGTAGACTTGAAACTGCTTGGCAATTTAAAATCTTAAAGAGTTCCCCAGGGGCACTGAGAGGTTAAGTGTCTGCCCAGGGTCACAAAGCCAATGAGTGTCAGAGGCAGGACTTCAACCCAGATCTTCTTAATGCTGAGGCCAACCTTTTGGCCACTACCCACTACAAGAGGTAGTTTAAAAAACTGAAACTAACCAAAGAAAATGTTTCCAAAAACATTTACATTTTCACCACAATTAAGATGGGAAAAAAAATGTCCTCTAACAATCTAAAATAATATAAGTAGAAAGACTTAGAAATTGTTGGCTGCCTTAACAGCCCTAAAGAAAACATTTATTTTGGCCAAAACAATTGAAATATTTGCCTCCTTTTGGAAACATCTGCTGCCAAAACAAACATTTGTTTTGGAAGCAAATGTTTTGGCTGTTAAGATGGTACTAAATAAAATGCTTGTGTTCTAAAACAGATATTATACACAGAAAACATTTGGCAATATAGACATGGCCAAAGGGTATAGAAGAAGATAAGGCTCTCAGCATTAGATTAAGAATAATTTATAATTCCTACCAAATTCCAATGTTCTTTTCAAGAGACTCTTAGATTTTGATTTAGTTTTTATTTACTCTAAAGCCATAAGGATAGTTAAATCGCCTATGTATGCAAAACTATAATTTATACTTCCATTTGCCAGCATAGCATTTTGCACCGAAGAGAGTATATACACCACTTTTAACTAGCTATTTTTTCAAGCACTCATAGAAAGAATACACCAAAACATAAAAAGACACATGCTCAAAGGTTTTGTAAACACTTATATAAGTATGTACATACATATACACACACATTTATAATATATTTCCTTATGCTTTTCCACAAATTAGATAATAATCAGTCAACAGACACATTCTTTAGATTACTATATGTGAAAGAAAGACATTTTCAATACAATTCTAGTATTCAGTGACACAAGAAAAGTTAAGTGATATAAATTAGCAGCTCTGAAATACCTGGATAACTGTAGATCACCCCTCATCTGTCTGACATAAACAAATATAACCTGAGCTGTCTATTTGTGTTTATACTTCTTGGGACCAAGGTCATTGCCAATATATCTTTTATAAAACAAAGTCAAGAATAATAAAACGAGGCCTCTTCAGGGCCACATATACACTTAAATTCGAAATAAAAGAGGGAAAAAAAACAAGGGTTATCCCCAAAGTCTTGGAGTCAACACTGGATAGCTTGGTGTTTCTTATATGAAATTAAATCTGAAAAACCCAAAATGAGTCAGATTCTGATAACTTAAAAGATTACATATCCTCTATGTACCATTGTATTAGATGAAACCAACCACAGCATTTCTGTTAACGGTCCCGAGATTTGAATTCCAGGAGCCTGAAGGCAGAACGTTATCCACAGAAGCATATAAAATTCATTTCCCCTCTTAGTTCGATAAAACCCAAGTGTTCTAGTTTTTAGGGCACCATGCAAAGCTAATCTGTTTAGGCAGGTATTTGCCTGATGATGTGGGAGGATCAGCACGTGAAAGACCACAAATCTAGTTCCAGTTAACAAATACTGAAATGGCATACGATTATCAGTATATGCTTCAAAGACCCAGTCAAGGATACATTTTTAAAATTTGAAAATATATGTGTGTATACATACATACATACATATATAGATACACACACACATGCATATATACACACATGTAAATGTGTGTATATATACACACACATACATATAAAATATATAATACACACAAGCACATTACCCTCTAAATCAAGTTTACCCAAAAAATAAGCTTTCAGTAGACAATTCCTTCTGACTGTCAAAGACAAAAAGCAAGCAAGAATATTACCCACAGTTAATTTCAAACAAGCACTCCAAGTCTCCCCTAATGGAATAGTCATTTAAAATTCATGTCACAGGAATGGAATGCCAGCCAGGAATCATAGCGTGACCCCTGAGCCAAAGACAACTTACCACTCAGCTGGTAAGTGGGCAACTCAATTTACAAACCTGAATTCCTGCATTTTAATCCTTTGCAGAAATATATAAGCAATACTAAATGAACTGGATTCAGATCATTAGAGGTTCACAAACCAAACACATGAAAGCTTTGGAGGCTGTCCAAAGCAAAATCATGCCTAGGTGGTGATGTCCATTCAATAAAAACTCAATGTCATAATTATCCTCTTACTTTTCCCCAGAAGAGTATTAGTAATCATAACTATAACACAGCTCAGCCAATTATATTAGTGCCATGAGAAGACAGATAGGGCCAGCAGCCAATCACTGTGCCAGATTATTGCCAGTTAACTGATAATTCACAATTACCCAGAAATTAGTAAATGAAGTGAAAAAACGCAAAACTCATCTCAGTGGAAAATAAAGTAATTCTTCCAAATTTTTTTTTAAAGCCTACTTTAATAACACTGACTCCAAACTTCAACTTTTTCTTTTTACCTTTTAAATTTCTAACAAAGACAATTTGTTTTTATAACTAAACAAGAGCATTAGAATAAACATTACAGACTGTTTCTAACAGTTGAGGACATTTAGCCCAATATAAAAGTTAAATTTCTACAGCTATGGCATTTAATCTCATACTAACAACACTGCTCTTCTTTCATTATCAGAAAAATCATTTAAATGGAACACAACATACCTCCAGTTGGCAGTAAGAAATTTAATCTGAAATTGTAGCAGAAATTTGCTAATAGTCTTTCTGGAAAACCTTCATCGACTGGCCCCTTCAAAAAGAGAGGTACTTAATCTTCCTAATATGTAAGAGCCAAAAATTATTAAGGACACTGGGATTACGACATATGCTTGTGCACTCTTTCCCTTGTGCGAACCTCCCACAGTCATTTGAAGAAAAAATAAATAAATCAAGAAAATCTTTTCTTTACCCCTCAATGCACCTCCTACGCCCCACTACAACCACAGCGAGGTATCAGCATAAACTTCTGCTGGAAGTCACTTTGTCCAGAGGGACAGCATAAAGGGTGCTTTGATCTGCCACCCTAGATATTTAAAAAACAAGAAACCTCCCAGTTGCATTGGGCAAAAAAACTCTAAGAGGGACTAACTGGATAACATGAACAAGAATCTCAGGTTCTCATCACTTCTCACCTGTTTAACTACCAATATCCTTCCAACTGGGCTCTAAGACTCTCCCCACACTAATCCATCCTCTCCTAAATTAAAGTTATTTTCTAAAGCCTGGGTCTTCCCAAGTCACATAAACCCTCCCTCTTCCACTCAATAATCTCCAGTGGTTCCACGTTACCTCCAGGATGAAACAGAAAGCCCTGGCATTATTCCCTTCCAATGTTGTGACCTTCTACTCACCTGGAAGTACTCTAGAAGATAGAGAGGGTCTATAAGTCTATCTAGTTCAGTCTCAACTTTTCACTGATCAAGAAATGAATCCAAGAGATATTTCCCCAATGTCACAGGTAGAGTAAAAAGCAAGGCCAATATTGGAACACAGGTCCTCCAACTCCAAATACAGCAATCTATTCCACTTTGCGACAGTGCTTCTCACAGGAAAAGAGTAATATTAATAAATAAGAGTAGCATTTACATAGCCCTTTAAGTTTTGCAAAGTGCTTTACAAATATTATCTCATGTTATCCTTATAACAATGGGGGTGGGGGGGCAGTATTATTCCTACTTTGCAAATGGGGAACTGAGGCAAGTAGAGACTTAACCTCTTGACTTGCCCAAGTCACCAGAAAGTATCTGAGGTTGGATTTGAATTAAGGTCTTCCTGACTCCAAGTCCAGCACTTTGTCCACTGAGCCAACCTAGCTATTAAAGAAGAGTCAAAATTTGAATAATTGGAAGGACCCACACTGATTAAATGACTATTTCACTAAAACATTCAGGTAAAACTCAAACAGAAGGTGGAATACTGACCCCACAAGTTAACATTATCTGTATTATAGTGTACTTTTACTTATTTTGCTAAACACTTCCAAATTACATCTTCGTGGTCCAGGCAGCACCGTGGAATTTTGCAGCTGGTATCTGATATTGCTGCACGAAAGCAGCAAAGTGCCAGCTACTTGTCCCCAGGTGGAGAGCTCTTCTGTCCCATTTTAACTGCGTCTCACCCTTTTTTTTTCCACTTATTTCTATTTCCTTGGATATTGAGAACAGATTTATAGAAATCAAATATATCTCTAGTTCTATAAACAGAACTAAAAATAAGCTACAGTTGCACTAGCAACCTGGATTTTTAGGCATAAATCCCAAACCTAAAACTTAAGAATACCACCTTTCACGCACTTGGAAATCCTTTCTCTCTCTTTCTACTGAAGTCACTTTCATGAAAGTACAGAAAAATGTCATATCAAGAGTATAACTGTGTTACTAATTAGTCTAAGATTTGGCGAGTCACTTTCCTTAGTAAATCAAGTTAATCTCTAAATTTAATAAAGCTTTTAAAAGGAACAAGGGTCCATAAACTTACTCCTGTTTCCTATCTCCATCTATCCTTTTAGAGTGACAGTATATCAGCTTGGGAAGAAAAAATACAAAGCTTGAGCCTTCTCTCAGAAAGGAACTTGATAACAGTAAAGTATACAGATGTTCTTCACATCCACTTCACACAGAGCAAGAAGTAATTAGCTTATACTGCATCATGCAGGACTTGGGCTCCTGAGAATGTATGGTTAAATCACAGAATAGGCTACTAAGATTATTACGGTTATCTTCTCCTCTGTAGGTATTTGTGGTAATTACAAGCAACATCCTAAACCCCATCTCCCCTTCTAAGTTAGGCTAATTTTTTTTCAAAGTTATTAAGACCATCCTCCAATCTTGGCTGGCTTGTGGAAATAGAGATTCGGGCCGCTGACATCACTTCATGGATACAAAAGCAGTCAGGAAGCAGAAACTCCAGAGATGTTCTGATGCTTAATGGGTAGATAAGGGTGGAGAACTAAGGCAAGGGTTAAAATTGAAGAAATTCTTCAATTTTGGCTGAGTAAATCTCTTTCTGTTAACTACTGAATGACTTGAAAATATCTTATTTTGTTCAAATATGAAATTTAAGCTACCTGGGGATTGGCACGAGGCAGGCCCAGCCCAGAACAGTATTAAACACTCTATACCTATATGAAATATCATCAAAATTAAGCCTTGCAACCATTAAAGTTCTAAAAAAAAAACTTTGTTGTAATTATTGTTAATCTGCAATACTCTCCAATAAAATTCTTGGGGCCCAAACCATTGTACAGAATTTTAAGGCCACTCATGACTCATTCTTTCTTTTCTTCTCCTCTGTCCCTGGTTGCTAAATCCCAATGATTCTCTTTTCCACTCTCACTACTCAGTGTAGTCTTGATTCTGACGATGTCTTGCCTAGTCCCTCATAATGACTCCCTAACAGGTTTTCCTGACCCCAATCTCTCTTCTCTCTAATACATCTTTCACACAAAGGCCAAAATAATCTTCTTAAAGCATTCTCAAAAGTCTTTGGTGACTTCTCACTTGACTACAGAATATAATGTCAAATCTTTAACTTCTCATTCAAGGCCCTCAACAATCTGGCTCCATCCTACCTTCCCATATCATCTCATGGTACTCTTTTCATATGTTCTGCACTCAAGCCACAATGGACTGTTTCACCACCTCCTGAAGTCCTCTTATTCCACAGGAGGCTTTTTCTCCTAAAACAACAAAAGACAAGCCTACATCTAGAATGAATTCCCAACTCCTCCTTCTATCTCCAACCCCCAAAAACATACAGGGATAGGATTTTCACATTAAAGGGACCTTAGAAATGATCCAGTTAAATGCCTGTTTTACTGATAAAGCAATAGAAGTTCAGAGTTCTTAGGTACCTTGTTCAAAGTTACACAGGTAGTAACTAGCTGAGCAGAGACTTGACCCCAGATCTATTTATCCAGCCTTATTCTCTTTTCTGAGGTCCAATGCTATGTTATTAACTGCCTGTTGGATGTTTCTAATTGTATGCCCCACAGGGGTAGAAAAGTCATCATGTCTGATATAGAACTTACATATGAAAGACAGCAGATTAAGGGCAGACACCCATTTGAACTCTTCCAACATTCCCCTCCAAATAACTTTAAAATAATGACTCAAATCAAATTTTGGAGCAGCAGAATCAACAAAAGGCCAGGATGAGACATTTTTCCAGCCTAAGAAAGCTTAAGAGGTTGACACAAGAAATCTATACATGAGGGTGAAAGCCTATCTGGAGCCCAACACGTGACCATTTCAACTGCAGCAGCACCTTCAGAAGCTCTCCATCAAGAGACGGGGAGGGAGTTGGACATCTGGTCAGGAAGTGATTACAGGGGACCCTCTGCTGGCTCAGAGTCCAGCTGACACTGACTGGTAACTTCATTGGCCATACACAGTTCTGGGTTGCAGTACCAGGGTGCAGAGCAGAAGTGGCTGTCAGTCATAAGGGAGCAGGGGCCCTATTCACAGTTCCAAGGCAAAGAGAGTACTAATACTTGAGGTTGTAAGGGACCAGGGGCCCTTCCTTGGTAAAGATGAGAGTAAAGACCAGGAGAGCAGAGACCACACCTCTCCCAGGATAACACCATCTTGAAAACAAAAACTTGCAGACCCTCAGAACTAGTTCTGAAAACGGCAGGACAAAAAAAAACCCTAAAGTTTAGGACTCTGTTTCCCCAACCCAAAGTAAGCAGAACCCAAATTTTAACATAAACGTCAAAGTCAAGAAATAGACTGGGAAAACAACCAAACAAAAACAAAAGAGAATTTGACAATAAAAAGCTACTACAGTGGCAGGAAATATCAAGACATAAACCCAGATGATAACAATACGAAAAATGATAACAAGCAAGTCTCAAAGACAAATGTTAATTGGACCCAAGACCAGCAAGAATTTCTGGAAAAGATTTTTTTTTTAAAAAATAGGTAAGTGTGCAAAAGAAATAAAAAGTGGGGAAAGGAATAAGAATGTGAAAAGAGAATTAACAGCTTAGTAAAAAGAGGCACATAAAAAACCTGAAGAAAATAACACCTTAAAACTGAATTGGCCTAATGGTAAAAGATGCACAAAAAAAACTCCTTAAAAAGCAGAACTGACCAAATGGAAGAAGAGGTATAAAATGCCACTGAAGACAATAATTCCCCAAAAATTAGAATTAGTAAAGTGGAAGCTAATGGCTCCATGATACATCAAGAAACAATAAAACAAAATCAAAATGATCTTTGAAAAATAGAAGAAACCAAGAAATATATAACTGGAAAAACAATTGACCTAGACAATAGATCAAGGAGAAATAATTTAAGAATTAGTGGGCAACATGAAAGCTATGATCAAAGTAAGAACTTATTCTCTTTCCCGCCAAATCCTCCCCTTCCGAACTACCTTATTATTGGAAGGAATCTCTATTCCTCTAATCATCTAGGTTCACATCTTTGGTGTTTCTCTCAAGTCCTCTCTGGCCTTCACCCCATATATCCTGTAACTTCTTTCTCTACAACATCTCTTGAATTCATCTTCTCTCCACATACACAAATGGCATCCTAGTGCAGGCCCTCATCACGTCTTGTGTGGACAACTGTAACAAATAGCCTTCTAATGGTCTCCCTGTCTCAACTCCTCCCCACTCTAATCTATCATCCACTCAGCTGCCAAAGTGATTTTCTAAACAATACGGCTGTCCATTTCATTCTCCTGCTTAATCAACTCCAATGGATCCCATCTTGGTGCCTTTGCACTAGCTGCTGCCCCTTCTTAGAATGTTTATGACTAACAGATTATTTGGCCTTCTTATGACTTAACTGAAGCATTGCTTCCTCCAGAAGACCTTTCCTGGTCTCCACAGCTGTTGGTGCCAACATTCTCATTAATTTATCAACTATGTTCTGATTTATCTCCTCCAAATTCAGTAGCGCTCTTTCCATTATATTATGCTGTCTTGTATTATGCTTAAAAATATGTCCTTATTCTTCTGACCAGATTGTAAGTTCCTTGAGGACAGAGAGATAATTTTTCAGCTTTTTGTATCCCTAGGACCTAATACAAACACCCCGCATCTAATAAATTTTTGCTGGGCGGGACAGGTTCATCTTCCCAGTACTTTGAATAACTGATCCTACTTAGATAGGGCCAGACTTGATTTCTATTCCCAGTTCCATTCTACCACAGTTCCACATAGAATAGTTTCAATTTTGTATAATAAATTTGGTCCTGATTTAAAAAAAAAAAAACCATTTAAGGAAACTTCCAGCCCCATCAATCTGGAAAAGTAAAACATCACATCAAAGTGGTTAGAATTCAAGACCTGGAAGGACTAGGTTTCAGTCCTGCCTCTGACCTTTGCCACTGCCTAACTCCAGGAAAGTTGCTTAAATTCTCTCAAGCCTCAGTTTCCTTGTTTATAACATGAAGGTAATTAGAGGTCTTACTCACACAGGACTTGTAAAGTTAAAAAAAAATAAATAAATACAAAAACTGACAATGCTAAACAAACAAAAAGGGGCTTTAAATAGTATTTTTTTTTTAATGAGAATAGGGGAAATCACCTTTGGTAAAAGATCATAAAGTTGTAAAGAAATTTATTCAGCTCTAAGACATTAATTCTACTTAAAAGTTCACAGAAATAATTTTTTAAATGTAAGCAAAATGACTACACAAGAAGTAAAGTTCTGAAAAACTCAACTTGATGCCATCTTTATCTTTCAAATAGGATCACAACTGGCCTCCAGCCCTTCAATAAGGCATTCAGCAAATTTACAATTTCACAGACAAATAGATTAAATAAGGAACTAAAAACATGTCAAATTTATTTCAAGGAAATGTATAAAGGATCAGTTTATATCAGCAGTCTTTTGCTAGAGAAAATTAAGAGTAAGCTTCAAGCCTTATAATCACTTACCTTCGTAATTCCCCAAATTCTCCCAACTCCAAAAAAATGAAAAAGAAAGTACCAGGAACCACCACCAAAAGTAAGTAAAAGCCACCACAAACCTGTTGCTGTGGATATTGCATTCCTCCCATGGCACCTGGGGTCCTTCCCTGGATTCCAATTGGATAACGCTGTGGGCCAGGGGGACCATATGATCCCCCTGGGTATGGACTGCTTTGCTGAGGCTGGGAATGAGGATTATTGCCCATTCCATACAACTGAGGTCTCTTCATTACCATTGGATCCATTGGACTGCCCTGTTATTAAATAAAAAAGAGATTGTTTTAAAAAATATTCTGCATCTAGATGACAGAAAAGTCTATTCAAGCAGATATAAGCATCAGAGATGAAGACAATGAGCCTCTATTTCGAAAACATTAAGAACAATTACTTGACAAATTAAAATGCAGAAGAATGTTAACTAACAGCAACATTACACACAAATTTTCTATTTTTTTTTCTCATTAATTAAAAAGGTTTTTTAAATTGGGAGGGCCCTGAGTCAGAGATAAAGAAAGATTTTGCACCCTAAGCAGAGAAAAAATTTACATCTGAATTTCTATTATGTATGCAGGAAGTGAGCAAGATAATTAATTTTACCCAACTCCTTTTAGTTTAATAGTATTAAAAAAAAAATGAAGTACACTTCAATGTTTGGTGATTAGCAATACTTTCTGCCTTCAAAGTAGTCTCATAATAATAACAATTTTATTTCAGTCTCAGCCAGCAAGTCCCAGTCAAACATTTGTGACTGAGTGAGTTGAAGAGAGAGAGTAGGTTTCTAGAAGGAAACAAAAATTATATGGAAAGAAAATGTCAAGGTTTTCCATAATATACGTGCACACCAATAAGCCACCAAGCTGTAATGTAAATCATGAGTCCCCTCTCACTTATAAAGTAAGCTTTCTGCCAAACTTAAAATCCAAATGGATTCTCCTTTTAGGACAACCCACAAGGCTCATGTCCAGAACGGAACTGGAACATAGCAAATCAAAATGATTGCCCTGAGTCTGATGTTTAGCATCTCAGCATGCAGGGCTTTTTTGCCTACTTACACAAAGTGAATAGAGGCAGCTAGGCAAGGCAGTGGAAGGAGGGCTGGACCTGGACTCAGAGAGTTCAAATGAGCTGTGTGACCCTGGATAAGTGACTTATTATGTGTATCTGTTTCTTTATCTGTAGAGTAGATTTAATAATAGCATCTACCACCCAGAGCTGCTACAAGGATAATAGAGGAAATATTTGTAAAGGCCTTTACAAATTTTAAAATACAAATATAAGTGCTGGTGATGACAATGAAGATGACGAAGTCATATAGAAGGTCAGCAGCAGATGATCTGAGGCCACTACTCCTTTAACAGATAAAGAAAGCAAGGCTGGAAAAATGACTATGGTTCCCCCAACTAAACTAGAACAAGGAGAACAGAAGTCTCCTGACTCCCATTCCAGCAGTCTTAACTTTATACCAGGCAATGTCTAAACCACTACTCATCTCAAAACCTTGACCGCTAACCAGTAACCCTAGTATTTGACTCACGACCATTCTTTATTAGTTTCCCTGGTAAAAGAGCAAAAAAAACTGCCACAACGTAGAGGAGCAGAAAATGTAAGAATAAAAAAAAAAAATCCACATCTTGAATAATCTACTTCTAAATGACTGGCCTTAGCCCATATAGAAAATGTATCATTATATAATTCAGTGTTAAGATCAATGCTAAGAGTGCAAGATGGTATGGAAGGAGGAGTATAGAGCAACAGTGTGGGTAAAGGAATGATAAAGCCAGAATAAAGGTCTAGAGAGGGCTGCCAGCCCGGTCATCAAACTAAGATTACTCTTGATTACCAATGGGTATGAGTATTAGAAAAGGAAAGAGAAACACTGCAAAACACTGGAAAATAAGCAATAAGAAAGGAAAGAAGATGTCTCTGGTCGGTGAGGAATAAGAAAGGATAAGAAACAAATAATTACTATCAGGAAGGGGGAATTAAGCAAGGGCAGACCATGATTTTCTGGATCAAGAGAAAGGAGATTAATCCTCTGAGTAGTTCACTGGGTGACTCAGAGAGTTCCAAAATATGCCTCGGGATCCAGGGATGAGTCAAGGGAAAATATTCTCTAGGGTTATATGGAAAAAATGGACCACACAAGCAATTTGGGAAGCCTAGAAATAAGCTAGTGGCCTAACAGAGGCCCAACTTGAGTAAATCAAATTAACAGGCTCTATTTCCAATACAAAAACATCAACTCTCCTTGAGATTCAGCTACACTATCTTACCATTCAATCTGGATTAGCCCAGAGCACTGAAAAGGTCGATTTATTTCATTTTAAACAGTACACTACCAAAACAGGCTTAATTAAAACGGAAATTTAAAAATGGGGAAATGCTTGGAATGTCTGTATTTTAGTTTTGCAGATAACAGTGTAGCAATTTCCTCTATCAGTCTCTAGACTTGCTTTTTTCTAATCTGGGACATCATAGCCATAAACTTCCATAACCTTATTTAATGTGGAGTTAATTTGAACTAATATTGAATTTTTTAAACTCAACAACAAAAAAAAAAAACCCTGCACTTTATGAAATACCTACACTGTGTGCCTCTGTGAATACATCAAAATACTTTGAAAATTAATAGCCCAGATATCAAAATAGCTAGGACAAACTGTGTAAAACTCTTCAATTCAACTTCTCTATAGCCCTCTATTAATGATCCACAAATTCAGTCCAGAGTGACATTTTTTTAATTTTCAATGTCCAAAATTAGCATCTCAAATCCTTCTCTGCCATTATTTGTTTCCCAAGAAAAACAAACTAATTCCCTGGCTTGTCTAGGATAGGTAAAAATTCAACAAGAACTCAAAAGACCAGTGATTTCTCTGACTTCCAAATCAACCTACAACCTATCATCTATTTTTTACCAGGCATCTCTCTTCCAATGGTACTTCAAAGCATCATACTAGTCATTTTTAACAAGCCTTTTAAGCAAAAGGTTTATGCTATATTTTTTAAAGAGATCATTAGCATTTCTGATGGTCCTTGAATCTTTCTTTACACAAATATTTCCAAAACATCTGTTTTTCTAATCTTGATAGCACGCTTATGACAGCTGTGATTTGAGTTCCAATTTGGTAGAAACCGGCAAGTGGTTTTGAATACCGCAAAACATTCTGAGAGAGGAGGAGGGATGGCTGGGGTAGAAGCCATTTCAAAGAGAACAAAACAGAGCTAAACAACATTAGGCTAATTCTCACTACTGTATACATTTCTAAGTACTTTTAAAGAAGTGTTATTATTGCATAATATTTGCTTTTCATAGATCATAGAACCTAAGAGTTGACAAGAACCACAGAAACTCTAATTTAGCCCTAACCTAACCCAAGATTCCTTTGACCGCACCCCTGACAAGTGGTCAATCTGAACTCTTCGGAAAGATGTCTTGAGAGAGGGAGACAGAGAGAGACAGGGAACACCACCACCTTGTGAAGCAGTCAGTCCACCTCTGAAGTGCTCCAACTATTAGGATAGGAAGTTTTTCCTTAAATCTACCTCTGGATTTTCCATTCCTGGCCCTTACTGTTGCCCACCATAAGTCTGAAATAGAATTAAGTCAAACCCCTCTTTCCACATAAAAACCATTAAAATACTTTAAGGTTGTTAGGATGTCTTTACCTAGTCTTCTTTTCTCCAGGCTTAATATTTCCAGGGCCTCCAAAAGATCCTAATATGACATTCTCTCCAGTCCTCTCATTATCTAATCATGCTCTTTTGGATACTCTTTAGAAAGGACTTTTTTTTTAAGATTAATTTACTTTTCAACATTCACTGTCTCAAAGATTTTGAGTTATAAATTTTCCCCCTCTCCCCTCCCGCCTCCTCAAAGTGGCATGCAATCTGATATAAGCTATACATATATAATCATATTAAATAAATTCCACATCAGTCATGTTGTGAAAGAATCAGAACAAAAGAAAAAAACATCAAAAAGGGAAAAAACAAAATAAAGAAAAAATAGCATGCTTCTCTGGATGTGGACAGCATTTTCCAACATGTGTCTTTTGGAATTGTCTTTGATCATTGTATTATTGAAATTTAAGCAATGAGATATCTGGAAGCTCTCTTATTTTACTCTAATCTCAACATGACCATTTGCAGGGTCTTTCCAAAAGCTCTATCCACCTAAAATGTGTGGCATAATCTGGACAAGAAATATTTTTCATCTATTTCAATTTCCTCCTGGGGACAGTAAAGTCAAACTCTTCTAAATTCCCTACAAGGCTTTACCATTTTCCAACATTTAATACAAACAGTGACTGTATCACTCAAAAACCAGATTACCAGCAGTACCTAACCATCTGCAGCAAATCCTTCTACATGATGGGTTTTGCACTAAATGCCCTCAATAACCTCAGCTTAGCATATATATAATTGTTTTATGTCTCTTCTGACATTTATGATAAATGGGCCAACTAAGGTTTTCTTCTGTCATATTGTTCAAGCAATTCTGAATAATTTTGATGTATGCATATGAGCCTTTAAGGTGAGTTTTTCTTTACCAAAGCAAATACTCTTTTATGATAGTGTGTGTGTCTGTGTGTGTGTGTGTGTGAGAGTACACTGAGATTTGTATTTTCTCTATCTTTTGATCAATTGTGACAGCAAAAATGTGGTCTGCTGTGGAACAGTGCTTTTGAAAGACTTCCCACTCCATTTTCATATCCTTACTCAGGATGCCCAAAATTAGAGGGAGTGACATAGCAGATAAAAAGTAAGAGTCAGCAACAGTTGAGTTCCAGTCCTATCCCTGACACATTCTATCTCTATGACCAAGCTCAAGTCACATAACTTCTCGTTTCTAAGACCAAGTTAGAGGTAAGATGTCTACCTGAATCAATGGATGGAATTGCCACACTAATGAAAGCACAAATCCTGAGTGCTCTTCTCTCTCTGCCTCACTCCCAAAAGCTAAACGCTAAACTGTAAGGAATACAAATATAAATAGGTCTCAAAAAGCATGTCTAATAAGAACAAAACATGCTCAGTACTTCCATGGATCTATAACTTCAAAGACGTGTTTTCCCTCCATTAGTGCAGATTTCAACCCACCCTTGTTTATTCTTCCTTAAGTGTCAAGCTATAATAAGCTTAAAAGTGCAGTAAGCGTTTGGGGATACCACGTTTATTTCTTGTCCATGATTTTCTATATACATCCTTCAGAAAGTATCCATGGAAAATGCCAGGGCTATTAATATTTCAGAAAGTACTAAGGGAACACCTGGAGTATTCTTTTTCTCATGCTCTCCCTTTCCCATTGTTGAATTTGTCAATGATAAATAACCCTTATACTCTCAAACATAGATCAATTCCTGGAAATTTGTTATAGATTATTTGAGTCTTCCACATATCTGTTTACCTGTTGCCCCAACCATAACTTTAACCCCTCAGAGACTGTGGTATTTCAAGATTTGCAACCACAGAGCATCACAGAGAATATTTACATCAAAAATAAAAAAAGTAGGTCGGATGAATCAGAAAAGGTAAAGATGATTTTTATCTGGGGAGACCAGTATCAGGGAATGCTTCATGCAGGAGATGGTATCTAGGCTTTAGCAGAAAGGAAGGATTTCAATAGAAAGAGTAAGGGAAACTGGGGAGACGGCAGAATTCATTCTAGACATAGGAAATGTAGCCTGAACCACACAAGTGGCACCTAAGCTTGCCTTGGGAAATTTCTTGAATTGTTATTCAAATCTCCTATCAATGTTTATATTCCTTTCATCAATTCAATCATAAGGTTTTGTTTCTTTTTTTTTTTAATAGCAGGTATATTGTTAAGTATTTCCCACAGTGACCAAGGTAGTATTATGTTATATATGGGTACCCAATGAATACTTCAAAAGTGCATGCTTCCTAAAGTTAACACCAGATGGTCCAGAATTTAAGTATAACTGGATGGGTGTCAATTGACAGAATGCCATTTTGTTTAATTCCAAGTAAAATTGCTAAGGCTGCCGTTATTAATTCCCTACAAAGGTTCTGAACAAACTTCTGAAAGAGAAAACAAAACTGTTCAAGACTTCACACCATTGGACTAAGTGATACTCTGTGCTTTATAGAGAAATTCAATTAACATCAAGAATGGAGGAGAATCACAAAAGAATATGTATTTCCCCTAATTAAGGAATGTATTTTTCGCTTAGAGTAAAATCAATCTCTTGGTTATTGATATTACCATTAAACAATCTACAATTACTAGAAATATAGGAAAGATCATGCCCACAAAATCGTGCTCTAATACTAATATATATACACTAATACAATATATACATCATATATAATATATAAGAGTATATATATGTGTGTTGTATATAGCATATATATTATATATACTAATACTATACTATATAGTATATACTATACTAACAATACAACTGCATCTATTTGACATAACATTACTCAATATTTGTCCTCCCAAATCTAGGATCAAGAGTTTTATGTTGCTGAACCAATGAAAATTTGCTAAAATAAGTCAAATGGATTTGAAAATACCCAGAGGTATAGAGCATTTTAAAAGATTTAGATAGTTAAGCTGTACCTAAACTTGCTTCAGATGAGCCCTAGGAAACATGCAACATTTAACACCTTTAAAGAAATGAAGGAAAACACAAAATTAGGGATAGGAGTGAAAATGGGGGGAAGGGGACAAATAGGGATGGAACAGCAGATTATCAGGGTTCCAAAAGGAAACAAAGTACTGGATGATTAATTATAAATGAATAAAATATTTAAGATAAATTATGGTTTTTTTAAAATTTTACAAAAAACTACAATCAAAATTATTTTTAAACTTCAAACCTGCAGGACACAGAATCACAGCAACAACTATGCTATGAGAACAAGTCATTGGTACAGCTCCTAAATAAAAGAGCAAGACATATTTCGGCCCTTGTCCAATGTAGCCTCTCACTTGTCCTTCTTACATGCTTCAGATTCCTTCATCTTTTGCAACATGTGGAAGATATCTATTTAGGTTGGGAAAGAGTCACACTAAATCAAATAAATAAAGCGACACACAGCATCACTAAAGTTAAAGGGGCCTTACTTAGAGTTTGTTTAGTCTAGGGTTCTTGTTTTACAGATGTAGAAACTAAAGACCAGAAGAATGGGTAAATGACTTGCCCAACACCACAAAGCTAGCAAATGTCAGAGTTCCAATTAGAAGGCAAGACTCCTTATTCCTGGTTCAGCATTTACTGCTCCAGAAAGGGGGCACCTTGTGTCAATCCAGCAAAACTCTGTTTGCAGAAGTTACAATTATGAGAATGAACTATCAGAAAAAGCAGAAAATGCTGACAATTAGAAAAATGAGTCTAGCTAAGGAGAGAACCAAGGAGAGAAAGCAAGTAATACTGCATACACGCTGTAGAAATAATAACAGTAAATATATTCTGCTTTAAGGTCTATGAAGCCTTTACATAGAATTCACATTATCCTTATGAACATCCGTAACACAATATAGGTATAATTCTCTATGTTTTACATGTGAGAAAGCTGAGCCTTAAAGAGGTTAAGTGATTTGCCCCAGAGGACACAATTAATTTATATTTATTATTATTTTTGTATTATTACTGATTTATACTTATAAATCACAGGCACTGTGCTAGGCCACGGGGATATAAATACAAAGATTAACCAGTGCCTACCCTCACAGAACTGACCTCCTAACACAGGAGACAATTACCGCCATAAGTATATATAGAACACTGTCTTGAGCCCCATATACTAATACATATGGTGAATAAAAAAAGGGAATGTTCATATAATTGGGTTAGTGAAAGGATGGACAGGACAAAAGGCAGTGAGCAACCTGTAAACAAGAAAATGATTTTAAAGTAACCTTAGCAAAATGGAAGTGCCAGAAGGGGGCCAGAACCGGGAGGGGAACAGGACAATTTGGAGAAAAATAAATATCATCAATTCAATGTTATGGGTACATGTAGCAGAAAAGGATCTGGGGTTGTGAGTTAAAACGTATCACCAAAGGTTTCAGAAAACTTAGGGTACTCGTTTTCATGAACTGAACTCAACTATAAGGTGATACAGATGAGACAGTCCTCACAGGTCTTCTCACACTCAAAAGAAATCATAGACTCCATCTGGTACAACATGTTCTACACCAAGATGTTCAGCTTTGGTCAGAAAGATAGACTAAATATCATTCCAGTTCCTTTCTAGCCCTAAAATGCAAGAATTCTAGACCAAAATCCACAAGGCAAAAGCGGTTTCCAAGAAGTCTAAAGACCTTTTTTCCTTTTTTCTCAGCTCTATTATGGAAATCAACGTTTCTGTGTCGGCTTAATCCTAGAGAGAAGACTAAAGCCAAAACACATAACTTTCTTTGTTTTACTGTAAAACTGATTCTTTCAGTCTAAGCTTTTGCATACTTCTCATAGATAAGAAAAAAACTATGAAGCCTAAGTCCTTAAAGTTCACTTGGTTTGTGGCTATGCTTGTATATTCAAAGAAATTTTTTAATCTAAAAGAAAATTCAATTAGTATAATTTGAATTATTTCCTATTAAAATAAATTCCTATTTTTAAATTAGGCATATTAAACCTGATAATTTTGTGAAAAGACAAATTATATATTATATATATTTTAGGCCATGAATGAAAGCACTTCATCTCTCAGAGAAGGCACTAAAGTAGTATTACTCACTCAGTGTACAAACAATTATCAAGGGCCTACAATGTGCCAGGCCCTGCCTGCTCACAGCTCATAGTCTAATGGGGAAAATAACACGAAAATACCTATATGTAAACAAGATATATGGGGGAACAAATAAGAAATAATCAACAAAGGGAGGTACTAGTATTAAGGGGGAATAAAATAGATTCTTGGGGAAGGTGGGGCCCTAGGTGCAATCTGAAGGAAGCCAGGAGGTAGAGATGAAGAGAAAGAACATTATAGCAGCCAGGAGGGAAAGCCATTGAAAATGCTCATCAGAAGATGCAGAGTGTTGGGAGTGGCTAGGTGGCGCAGTGAATAGAGCACCAGCCCTGGAGTCAAGATGACTGGAGTTCAAATCTAACCTCAGACACTTAACACTTACCAGCCATGTGACCTTGGGCAAGTCACTTAATCCCAAATGCCCTTCCCCCCAAAAAAACAAAAACAAAAACACCAAAGGGAGGATGTTATATTTGACCGAGGAAGAGGATCAAGGATTTGACAGCTGAAAGGTGGATGGGCAAGAGTGGGAAGAAACTTAAAGACAAAGAGACCCATGGGCAGGCAAAATATTCCAGGCCTGATATGATGAGTGCCCAAATCAAGCAGGTGGTAGTGAGGGAAGACAGGAGCTTGTGTTAGTCAATAAATCAATCAGTAAACATGCATTAAGCATCTACTAAGTCCCAGGAATGGTGATAACAATCCAAAAAGAAGCAAAAGATAATCACTGCCCTCAAGGAGCTTACAATCTAATGAGTTTGTGATTTTATGTGAGATGTGTGGATTGGAGGAGGTAGGAAGGAGGAAAGAGAGGAAATAAAGAGGTGAGGATGATTCCTATGTTAGCCTGGGTGTCAAAGAAGACAGGAATTACACCACAGATCTAATAAAATTCATTCAATACAACATGGATTAATAACCTGCTGAATACAGAGCACTCTCTAGGGAAGGAGAGGAAGGCAAAGTTCACAGAAGATATAGTCCATGCCTTATGGACTTATAATCTAGTGAGGGGATATTATACATAAATAAAAAGACAAAATAATATGTTTTGGTGCATAATATTTTAGATCCAGCAAACTTGGACAAAAATGCAGGCTCCAAGAAACCTTTCCTGAATCTCCTTAATTCTAGTGTCTTCCTTGTACTGATTATCTCCAATTTATCCTGTATATAGCTTATTTATACACAGTTGTTTTCATGTTGTCTCATCCATTAGATTATGAGTCCCTTGGACCACTGACTATCTTTTTTGCCATTCTGTGTATATCCCCATCTCTTAGGATCACACCTGGAACACAGCAGGAGCTTAATACATGCTTATTGATTTGCAGATTTTATAGAACAAAAGTACCGATACTACTTTAGTTTAGGGGCCATTAGGTAAACATTCAAACACTAAAATACACCCTTTTTAGTTGTCCGAAAGACAAAAATCCCTACAATCACCTCGAGACTTCCTGTGTCATTTCAAGAGAGTATTCAAATCCTCAAATTGCACAAAAATTCCATTGTTAAAACAAGTGAGTCATCGACTGAGGTTCTTATGATCTGTTATGCAGAGGTCTTTGTAGAATAATACTAGTTTATAACAGGCCTCATAACCTCTGTTTCTCAAAGGAAAAAGTTGAAATAAGAAAGGATAAGAGATGAGATATGTCACAAGGTCACTTCTCGCTAAGCTTTCTGTTTTTGTTTTATTCTGGTTTTTTATTTTTTTAAGTGCTTTGTATAGATAAACTATAAAAAAAAAAAAAAAGAAATATTCATTGGTTAAGTATAAAAGTAGGGTAAAAAATTCTGGAGCTGTTGAAATCCTCTAGGCAAACTGTTGTTATTCAACCTCCTTTGATAAATTGTTAGGAAAGATGCTTCAGGATCAAGAAAGGAAAGAATCCAAAGATTTGCAGATAACATAGAAACCTCACACCTGGATCTTCTGAATATTTTCTACAGGAAGGGAGTAAGGAGGCACTGGACATGACTAGAGCATCAATAATTGTATCAGCAAGCACCCTAGCATACCCAGGGTGGCTGAGCACAGGTTCTTAGACCTGCTTTTCTAAAGGAAAGTAACTCAAAATGGGTTAACAGTCTCACTGTAATCAATCAAACATGTATCATTTACCTAGTGCAGGGGGAAAAGTCAGCACCCTCAACTCCAGAGAATACAAACACAAGTTACAAGCAAACCAAGAAACAGATCAGCGGACAGGCTTCCAGCCATCTGACCATTACATCATACCTAGTCAGTTACCAGAGAGGGAAGCATCAACATCCGGGTTTTCAAAGCCAGGGGGGCTCAATGGCTTCCCAGAACCTCCTCTGGCCAAATCACACAACTCTTTCCAAAGTGAGCCCCAAAGCCAAACCTCACATCAGAGCATATATAGCCTTCTTCTGGATCAGAGAATGTCACAGCCCTTTTGACCTACTGCCCAATCACAAAGTAATAAGGCGTAGGCATTCCTGAAGAACAAGCCTCCTGCCACGGGCTCCATGTGACCACATTCAGCCTATTAGGAGGCAGAGTATACTTTCAAATTAGGGAAGGTTCTCAGAGCCACTTAAGCCTATCAAAGAGCCTAGGGGCAGGGAAGATCTTCAGATTCCCATAACAATAATATTAAAGAAAAAAAAGAAATAAAAAAAAATTAAACTGACTACATCTTAACAATTTCACTATTAACAAGCAGCCTCTGACATGACTGAATAGCATATTATAGCAGAACAACTCACATATATATTTTGTGCGTGTGTATATATACACACATATGTATACACATGTATATTTTGTGTGCGCATGCGCGCACATGCACACACACATATGGGGGGGAGGGTGCACCACTTTCAAGTTTGTGAAGCACTTTCCTCCCAATAAAACCACAAAGACTCTCTTTTATCTGCTGTATTGCCTTCTGTACATAACATTATCCACTCCCATCCTCAGTTAACCTCTCTCTAGAGATAATCTTCCTAAACCTTCATATCCGCATCAACTCTCTCACCTGAACTCCTGTGCTGCAGACACCTGGATAACATGTCAACATCTCGAACTCTCTCCTAAGCCCCATTCACTTCCAGTTTCCCTATTTTGGTGAACACACTACTTGTCCTCCAACAGCCGAGTTTAAACTTTAGACTCTCATCCCTTCTTACCCGATTACTGTAATAGTCTCTGATTTGGTCTCCCTACCCTTAATCTTTCCCTTCTCCAATCCATCATCCACAAAGCTGTCACAATTACCTTTTGTAAAGCACAAGTCTGACAATACCCGTCCTTTTCTCAAAACCTTCAGTAGTAACTCCTTATTGCTTCTAGGATTAAAAAAACAACCAACCAAAATTACCAGTGGCTTTCAAGGCCCTCCGCAAGCTGGTTTCAATCTTCATTTCTGGCCTCATTTTACAGTACTTCCCTTCATGGTTCCAAGTCAAGCTGAACTAGTAGCTGTTACTGACCCAAACTGCTCTATCTCCTAGCTAGGTATTCACAGAATCAACCCCACCACCCCTGTCCCAAGCACACCCCTCTTCCCTTCCTTATCTCCTCTATTTAAAACATCTGTCATCTGGCGGCAAGCTTCAACTTAGGTGCAGATTCCTAGGTGAAACTCCCATAATCCCACCAGGTGTTGTTCACAGAATTAAAGCAATGACTTTGAAAGGGGCTCCAGAAATCATGGAGTCTGACCAAGACCTGGTGTTAGTACTCTCTCCTTCCCTCAAGCTATTTATTTATGTCAGAAACTCTTGACCTGGCGTACATAAAAAATAAATATTTTCGTAAATGCCTTTCAAGATGATTGGTTCCCTTTGTAATCCCATGTATTTAACTTTATGAACTTAAAAACATCATTCTGAGAAGGGACCCATGGGCTTCATCAGAACGCCAAAGGTGACTCCCATGACATCCAAAATAATATGAAGAACCCTGACCTACAGTTCCATTGTCCACACAAAGGTTTGCAAGGCACTCTGCCTAAATCCCACTCTATCATATCACTGGGACACAGAGTAAGAGCTCTAGCAAGTTATTCCACATTGGAAAGTTTTAAAGCAGACTCGGTCTGACATCTGAGGCCCAGAGACATGCATTGCAAGGCCACTATTCACTAATTAATGAGTTCAACCCATGAAACAAAGAAAAACACAAAATGTGCCTGATACTTGCATGGTCCCATTTCTACAGAGATGAGAACAGAGGAAGCTACAAATCCATTTTTAGACCATCTATAAACATTAACTTAACGGCCAGTGCTCTAGAAGAGACATCCTCCTCCAGTCACTAAAGGATCAACACTTGACAGAATCAAATCTGAGGACCACAGATTCAGGACCTGAAAGGAACCTCAAAGGTCAGGGAGTCTCAGCCCTTCATTTTATAGAGGTGAAGAAATGAGGCTCAGAGACTGGTTAAGTGACTCACAAGCCTAAGGTCAAACAGGCGACTTTAGCAGCAAAGGTGGAGCTTGAAACGAGGCCCTCTTGACTACAAAATCACTCTCTTTCCACTCACCAAGCTGTCTTTGAACAATAACATTCTTGTTCTAACTGAAACCAGAAGTTACAAGGAAATTGTGGCTAAATGGAGAGATGGCTCATAGGTTCTCCTCACAGAAAGAAGACAAATAAAGAAGCCGGCTGAGTTGGTTTTATCATCTTTCCACAAGCAATGAAAACATCATTTCATGGGATACTTGGTCACCTTGATCTGCAGTGCTCAAGATGAGTGAGTAATTGGGTTAAAAACAGAAACACACTGAATATAACCATAGATTATGTACAATATTTGCTGTCAAAGATGAGAAAATAGAGAAATGGTATTAAGAATTTAGGGAGGGAGGGAAGAGGAGGGATAGGAAGGAGAGACAGACGATCACTGTCACAATATGTCCACTATGAAGATGTCCTGTATAATCACACATCCACAGCCTATATTGAATTGATTGTCCTTCCAGTGGGGATGGGGG
>CM053593.1:315042020-315058421 GCA_028646575.1 Pseudocheirus occidentalis | reverse complement strand
GCAGTGGATACAGTGCCAGGTCATGAGTCAGAAAGACTCTTCTTCCTAAATTCAAATCTAATCCCAGCCACTTACTTAGATGTGTAACCCTGGGAAAGTCACTTCACCCTCTTTGCCTCCGTTTCCTCATCTGTAATGTAAGCTGGAGAAAAAAATGGCAAACCACTGCAGTATCTTTGCCAAGAAAACCCAAAATGGAGTTACAAGGAGTTGTACCAGACTGAAAAATCAATAAAGAATTTATTAAGACTTTCTGATCTAAAGTATATGCTTTAATATTCAGTGACTTCTGTATAAAAATGCCAACCAGCTTCTTTATTGTACTTCAAATAAGACACTCCAACTCTAAAGTCTGGGCATTTTCACCAGCTGTTCCCTATACACAGAATGGTCCCCCTCCTCCTCTCCACCTTCTATCTTCCTTCAAATCTCAGGTAAAAATCCCACCTTCTCCAAGAAGTCTTTCCTGTCCCTCTTAATGCGAAGGCCACCTTCCTTCCACTGATCATTTCCAATTTATCCTGTCCATAGCTTGTTTTTATTACCTGTTTACACATTAGCTTCCCCATTCCACGGTAAGCTACTAAAGAACAAAGACTATGTTTTGTCTTCTTTTTTTCAGGGGTTATGAGGGTAGAGTATCCCTACCACTTAGGACCGAGAAGACACAAGAAATGTATACTGCCTGACTAAAAGAATACAGAGAGGAAGGCAAAAAAATATTGAAAAATATACTTATGGTCAACAAGGGACAGAAGTCAGAGCCTTGTAAACTACACATAAACCTCACACCTGTAAATTCCAAGTATTTTCTATAAGAAGAGAGAGGAGGCACTGGACATGGGTAGCATCAATAATATAACCAGAAAAAAAAAAAAATCAGACTGGCTACAGCTTAATAAACAAGAAGCAACTGGTTGCCAATGCTGAAATCATAACCAAATCAGCTTTTCCTGTGCAGTCAGAACACTGACTCTTGGAATAAAGACTAATACCATATTGGAGATGTGAGGGGGGAAAGTCCCTTTGTGTCTGTGTACCTGATTTTCTCATCTATAAAATGAAGTTGGACTAGCAGGCCACTAAGGTGCCTTCCAGCTCTAAATCCATTATGATGTTATGTATCCGAAGAATAAAAATGGAAAGAAAACCAGACATACGATAAAAAACACTCCCAAAATTACATGGTTAACAAACTACTGATACCAAAAAAAATTGGGAACTAGAAAAAGAACCGGACAACACAGTTTACCATGTTTTGTGAAAGTTTGGTCAAATTTTCTCAAATTGATCACAAACCACTCATATTGATCAATGTACAGCAATCATCACAAGGATATCAAAAGAACCTACAAACTGCTTCTGCTAGCAAATACTTCTATCTCCTTGCCAAAGCACAGAATATAAGCTCATTTGTAAAATCTTATGGATAAAGAAGATAGAAGATAACAATCATTCCCACCCACAAAATAGCAAAGAAGCGTTAAATGGAAAAATGACTATAGAATGCTTGAAAGAAGATGTAATTTATTAAGATCAACTCAAGCATATTTAGGGATAAAATGAGAAGAACAACAGGAAAAGAAAGATCTGTCAAAACTTATACAACATGTTTTTCCCCCCGGATGGATGGATGGATGGATGGATGGATGAGTGAATGAAACTACTCAAACTCAAGACACTAGATTTTAGTGGGGCTTTGACTCTAACTAGTAACATACCCATGGAAAACCTATCCATTTCTCTGAAACTTAGCCTCCTCCTCTAAAAAGACACCTTGGTACAGAAGATCAAGTGTTGGGCATGAAGTCAGAACATTTTGCTTCTAATATTCTGTAGCCATGTGACCACAGGCAAATCCCTTGATAATTTCACCAAGCTTTAGGTTCCTCATCTGTAAAACTGGCAGAACAATAACGGTAGAACCTCCCAGGCCTAAGGCTCAAATGAGATAATAAAAGATCTGTAGACCTCAAGCCCCTACCAAAATGTTTGCTGTCATTAATATCTATCTATGACATGGATTAGACTGAAGTGGCCTCAATGACTTTCGGCAGAGAAATGGTCAAGATGAGAGAATGGTGTGTGTGTGTGTGTGTGTGTGTGTGTGTGTGTGTGTGTGTGTGTGTGTGTGTGTGTGAGAGAGAGAGAGAGAGAGAGAGAGAGAGAGAGAGAGAGAGAGAGAGAGAGAGAGAGAGAGAGAGAGGTGGACAATTAGCAGGCTCACTGTGTATACACACAATGCCAATGAAAGGAAGAACCCTTGTGGGTGATTTACCAAAGCCACTGTCAAAACTCTCACAGGAGGATAAAGTGTGGATGGGCTGCAATTTGCATCAGTATTCAAGTAAAATAAGATCTGACAAACTTTACAGGTATCCCCAACATGAGGAAGTTAGATTGAGTCCACAGAGATCATCTAGCCCAACATTTATCTGAAAGGAGACTGAAGTTCAAGTAAGTGAACAGCACAGGGTAAGGATTGGAGACTAGATTTGAAAGCATCTTTCTGAATAAGCAAAGGTGGGATTCCAGGCCACTTTCCAACCTTAATTCTTGCTGGTTGGTCTCCTTGCTTCAAGTCTGTCCTCACTCCACATAGCAAATTCATCTTTGTACAAGAATGAGTCTATGTGACTCCTCCTTCCATTCAACGAGCTCTAGTGACTCCAGGATCCAATAATATAAAGCCCTTCAATATCTGGCCCTGTCTCCTACCTTTCCAGGTTTCTTACACCTTACTTCCCTCTATGTACTCTGTGACCTGGTAACACTGCCTCCTTTTGGTTCCTCACTCTGCATTTTCACTTTGGTCTTCCATGCCTGGAAACACTCTCCCTCCTCATCTCTGCCTCCTGGTTTCCCTGGCTTCCTTTAGATTAAGTCTAAGCTAAATTGTCGCCTTCTTCAAGAAATCCTTCCCTTTAGTTCCTCCTTCATCTCAGTGCCTTACCTCTGAGATTTTCTCCAATTTATACTGTGGGCTTAGCACATTACATAGGAGGACTTGATAAATTCTAGTTAAGTCCAATTCTCTATGGTAACTTCCTATTCTAGTATTTTGTGGATCCTGTTTGACCTGTTCCCCATTCATCCTTTTACTGGACCTGATAAGCATCCAAAAAATGCAAACATATTTGAGAGATCCCTCTATGATTCTCCTTTCTGGGACACTAAGTAACAGAATGCCTAGAAGATTATGAACTAAAAGAAGAATAAGGAAAACCCAAGGCACAAGATTACTGGGCACAAAAATAAGTTACCAAGAATTAACTAAGTGAAGGGAGGAACCCAAAGAAAGGAAAACCAAGTAAAGCGACATCCCTTCAATACCCTGGGCTACCATCCTCCATGTACTATATTCCTTTTCTGAATCAGTTATTTCAAAGAAATAGCACACAAAATGTAGAGCCCTTAGAAATGTTAAAGAAATCTATTTCCTGCTCTATTAAAGTTATCCCTCCAAACACTGATACTTTCGATGAATATTGCAGGTCAATTCCATTATCTCTAATGTCCTTTAAGTTATATTATGGTAATAGCTAAAGTATCCGGTGTTCAATATTAAGTAGGTTTAGTTAGTAAAATAACCAAAAAGTGAATAACATGAGTAATAGGAAAATGGTTTTACTCTCATAATAACTAGGTCAGAAGCCTAAAATACACACACACATACACACACACACACACACACACACACACACACACCCTTCACCTGTAGAATTTTTTTCTACCAAATAATAGTTCTATATAGTTAAGACAGTAACAATCACCAAAAAAAAGTATTCTGGTCATATATCTTTAGCATTTACAGCAAATTATTAATCAAGTCCCACCTGAAACAATTTGTTAAATTGATTTTAATCACTGGGCCTCTCATGTGAAGCTTTGTATAATCAGCATTTCATTTACAAAATTAATTGCCTGATTGATTCTCGGGAGGCAGTGGCTGTCATGGCACTGCTGTCATAACTTTTGAGTAGGGGTGTCACAACAAGAAATTCTGACAGTATGAAAAGCACTGCTATTTTAAAAATGGGGATAGAGAAGGCAAGAAGGGAAGGAGGAAGGCTGCAGAGGTGGGGTTGGGAGAATTTACAAAAAAGTACTCCTTTGGCCTGAAGGAAAGTAAAAAAGCATTCCATGGCTAGTTAGTCTGGTTCCAACACTATTCTGCTGAATTAATTTACTAATCTAGGGGCATGAAGGATTCTTACCGTCCCAATGTAATAACCAGAATGAAATTGATAAAGCATGGACACATCCACCACCAGACCTAAATTTTAATATATGCTACAAAATACAGATCAGATAATACACAGCAATAGATTTAGAGTGACAGAGGAATCTGTCTACTTCTAGCCATTTCAATTTCTCATTCTCTTCCCTTAAATTTTTTCTATTAAAAATTAAGAAGCATGATCTGAAATCTCCCTGAGTTCAAGATTTTAAAAAGCCACCAAGTTATACCCAATTTGAGGATGTCCTGACAAAGACACACTTATACTCTTTGATTTGCCTATTACTGGTCTCACTGTCCAAAGGTCAAAGAAGGATTCACTTAAGCTACTGTACTCAAACAACTATGGCAGAATTTTGCTTAAAACATGTTTTATCAATTCAAAATTATGCAAGAAAAATTAATAAACTGCTCGTGCCCTCTGATCCAAAGATTTCAGTACTGGGACTCTATAACCAAAAAATGTATTAAAAGCAAGAAAAGATAAATAGGTACAAAAATATTAAGAGGAACACTATTTGCAATGATGTTATAAGCTAGAAATAAAATATGTGCCCAACCACTGAGGAACGGAAAAGTTGGTTTATAAAGGTAATGAAATGTTATTGCAATTGTTGTTTAGTCATATCCAACGCTTGTGACCTCTGTTGGGGTTTTCTTGGCAAAGATACCCGGAGTGTTGGGCTATTTCCTTCTCCAGCTCATTTTATAGATGAGGAAACTGAGGCAAACAGGGTGAAAGTGAGTTGCCCAGGGTCACAGATCTAAATTAAATATCTGAGGCCACATCTGAACTCAGGAACAGGAGTCTTCTTGATTCCTGGCCTGGCACACTGAGCCACCTCGCTGAATGATGAATATAAAAAAAAAAAAATCAGAGAAACGAAATAAGACTTGTATAAATGGATGTACAGTAAAAAAAAATTTAAAAAAGGAAAATCAAAACAATATGCAAGGACTACAATAAGGGTCATTTTAAAAGTGCCAAATTATGATCAAATAAAAAACCGTATTAATACCATACTGTCAAATTTAAAAGATATAATCCTGCTTTCTGTTATCAAAAAACTATTTTCTGGTAAATACCTGGGGAGGAAAGAAGGTTTTAGAAATGTTCCCTATGTCAAACAAAATGTATTAATAACTTTTTTAAAGATGGCAGGGAGAAAGGGAGAAAGAGTTCCTGGAAAAGTGTTCAGTTCTGGATGCTACATTTAAGTACACTGATAAGCTGTAAAGTATTCTGAGCAATATCTCAAGATCTTACCACATCAGGATCAGCTGCCTGATCATCACGGATGTTTAGCCTGGAAAGGAGAAGATTTAAGAGGGGGCATAACAGATCCTCGAGTCTTGGAAATAAGTGCTGTCCCATGGAAGAGGTATTATTTGTCATTCAAAGGGCAGAACTAGAAAAAAATGGGTGGAAGTTAAAACCAAATTGCTTTAAGTTTAATGCATGGAAAACCTTCCACCATCACCACCATTAGTAGCATTTATATGTTACTTGAAGGTTCAAAGAGCAGTCTATATCTGTTACTTCATTTGATCCACATAACCTTGTGGGGTAGGTGCTAATTAGTATCCCCCCATTTCATAGATGAGAAAACTGAGGCTTAATATGCCTTGCCCAGGGTCAAACAGCTAAAGTGTTTGCAGCAGAATTTGCACACTGGTCTTCCTGACTACAAGTCTCACATTCTTACCCCCTTATCCAGCTGCCTCATAACAAAGACAATCAGAAGTAGGAATAGGCTGCCTTAGGAGGTCCGAGCATTCACTGAAACTTTTCAAGCAACACCTGAATGATAACTTGGAGTAATTATTAAGATAGAATGCTAGGCCTAGAGTCAGAAGAGCCAAGTTCAAATCTCCGTTCATTCAGTTCCTAGCTGTGTGACCGTAGGCAAGTCACTTAACTTGTTTGCCTCAGTTTTTTATCTGTAAAATGGGGATGATAATAACAACTACCTTGTAGGGTTGTTGGGAGGATTGGATGAGATGATAATTGCAGTGTTTGTGCCTGGCAGAGAGTAAGCATCAAATAAATGTTAGCTATTGTTATTGGATATGTTTAGGGGGAATTCTTTTTGTTTTGTTTTGTTTTGTTTTTTGGAGGGCGGAAGGCAGGGCAAGTGGGGCTAAGTGACTTGCCCAAGGTCACATGGCTAGTTTTTTGTATTAAGTGTCTGAGGCCAGATTTGTACTCTGGTCCTCCTGACTCCAGGGCCAGGGGCTCTATTCACTGAGCCATCTAGCCACCCTGTAGGGGGGAATTCTTATTCAAGTACAGTGTGGACTCCAAAATCCTTCCAACCCAGAGATTCTAGGATTCTGGATCTCTCTGAGAGGTCCATTTTCAGAGATAAGGAAAATAAGGCAAACAGGTTCAACGATTAGCCCAGAAAAAACACAGCTATTTGGGATCCTTCCATCATGTCGTACTCTTGTATTTATTTCTGCGTTCGTGTCAGAGCCCTCTCATTATAATGTTGACTTCCTGAGCCAAAAGATTATGTCATTTCTAAATCTCATATCCCCAATAATTTTCCTCAAAGAAAAATCCAAGTGGATGATGAATGCTTATGGATAACACACAAAACTTGTCCATTTATACATCTTACTCTCTGAAAGTCACAGTAAAAGGTCAATAAATGGGGTCCAGAATTGAGTAGAAGGAACAGAATGGGTAGGATGGCCTTTGGGAGGTCATCCACTGCCTTTAATAACCGGCAAGCTTCTACTTAAAACGAAGGTCCACACTTTCATCATGGCTACAAGTAACAAAATATACATCAGTCTCCAAAGGATTAAAACTGCATATCACCCAAAGGGCAATCAATGGAAAGGCTGAAACATGTGGCCAATATGGGCCAACTCACATGCTCCACTTGACATCTATGCAAAGGGAGGAGGTCCAGAAGAAAGTTCCCAGCCTGCAGACAAGCCCAAGGGGAAGATCTGTGAGAGACTGTTGGGCAGAACTGCACAGTATGAAAGGCATAGATGGGCTGTAATTGGTACCAATGGTGAAATTATCCTCATCAAATGAGATCAATGACTCACTGAAATAAGCAGCTGTGTAGAGAGCAATGAAAAGAGTACTGGATTCAACTCAGGAAGACGGGAGTTCAAATGCCACCTCAGACATTCATGACTCTGGGCAAGTCACCTCCCTCTCTCCCCGCCAAGGTTGTTATAAGGATAAGAGTATTTGTTTGTACTTTGCAAACCATAGTGCTATAGAAATACTTTGCTAGATCTTAAGTACCAAAGCTACCCCAGTACCAGACACCAAAATAGGGACACAGAGGCAGTATAATAAATGTTTACTGAATTAATATTTTAATAATAATGTTTTGTTTTGTATCCCCAAATAAAAGCATAAAGGATAAGGGTATAAAAAAGGGATACAAGTATAAAAATAAGGTATAAGAAAGGATTACCTTTAAATGATCACGTCTTAAAAATCAATCAATACCAAAATATCCAAATATTAAAGAAGTTACATTAGCATCTAACACATGAAAGAGTACCATTTTTTTTTTATCCTAAATTTGTTTTCTCAAAGAAAGTGCTAAAGATCTCAGAAACAGGGGTTTTTTCCTCTTGGTTTTCTAAGTAACAATGAAACCCCCAGCTGTAACTCCACAACCCACATCCTACAAATTCTGAATTTTGAATTTTACAAAAGCAAGAATCAGCCAAACAAATGTAGCTCTTTTGAAAGAGCAGAACTAGAACAATTAGCATTAGCATGGAAGGTGACTCCATTAAGGCAGGCCCCATTCAAAGCAATCCAGTTCCAAAGAGAGCCTCCTTTAAATGGGTCACTCTGAATTTAAAAGAGGCATCCTCAGGAGATCAACTTCCATTACCAACCTTTCAAGAAAGAGAATTCAGATGCCTATGCCCAGAGTTCCTTGGAAAGAAAGTTCACCTTACAAACTTGCCCTATTATCTACAATGACCGAGAGGCGTTTGTATCTCACAGCTTTGCCAAGGGAGCCAGTGGTCTTATTTCAGTTCTTATTCTTCGCAAATGTGCTGAATTTCTCACTGGCAGTCAAAGATAAAAAACTAAGGCATAAGTGAGCAGGAAGACAGATTCCTTCCGAGGAGTGCAGGCACTTTCTGAGTGGAGCTTATCCTTAACCAGTCTTGGCCTCACCTTGCTCACAGGCAAAATGGGATTAACGAGCCCGGCCTTCTGCTTACTTCATAGGGAATTCTAGAAGAATCGATGAGATTTCCATAAAATGCTTTAAGTTCCGGAGACAAAGGGGCACTACACATAAGCAGAAGACTTTCTGTTATTATGACTCTATCTCAGCTACCCACGTCGCTCACAAATGGTCTGTGGTTACAATTCAGTTACAAGTGGTTATCAGCACCTTCTTTTTAATACAAAATAGCTCCCTTTAGTTTTCTTTTGGAGGCAAATCAGGGTTAAGTGATTTGCCCAGGGCCACACAGCTATAGTTAGGCTCCAAGTGGATATCAATTTAGCACCTTTTTTTCTATACAAAATAGTGCTTTTTTCTTGGGGGCAATCAGGGGCAAGCCACTAGCCCACAGTCATATACCAAGAATAAGTGTCAGAGGCTGGATTTGAATTTAGATCCTCCAGACTCCAGGGCTGGGGCTCTATTCATTCTTCTGCCTCGAGGCCCCCAAATAGCTCTTTAAGTGGGAAAGAATTAAATGTAATTTTAAAAAATGAATGCAAGAGATTAAAAACAAGACAACTTATTAATACCAATTTATTTGATTGCTTCCTAATACAGAATTGGTAAAAGACTGAGTACAGAAAATTACATTGCAACTAAGTGAGGCTTGACAGGCGGCTAGGTGGTGCAGTGAAGAAGAGCGCTGGCCCTGGAGTCTGGAGGACCTGAGTTCAAATCGGACCTCAGACACTTAACACTTACTAGCCTTGTGACTCTGGGCAAGTCACTTAACCGCAACTGCCCCTCCAAAAAAAGAGAGGCTTGAAAGAATTTTGGCTAAGGTCCCTGTGGTCATGTTCATGCACAACTTTGGCGGGTACAGAACTAAAGGAAGTAGGCTGGCAAAGATATCAAGAATGCTGGGTCTAAAGACGACCGAGGTTAATGTTGGTTCTATACTACCTCTCACTAAGAGACCTGGAGAAATTCACTTCAAATCAGTTCCTATGGCTACCTCTAAAGGTCCCTCTGTCTTCTATGGGTCTGAGAAGGTAAAAAAAAAAAAAAAAAAAGGGGGGGGGGAACCATGAAAACAGCGTAAGAATAACAATTGCCAAGGATGTTTCTCGACTGCTAATGCTCAAATTCTAGGAAAATCTACCATGATGCGCATTACACCACAGTAAGTCCTCAGACTAAAGACCACATACACCTGTTACATTGAAGAGGTTACCCATAAAGATGGTTAGGGGTGCTCAAGACCCCAAAATACCAACACGCCAGTCCTGCCTAAACAATTCGACTCCAATCTTCTCAGGCAAAGAAAAGCAAAGTTTACTAAAAGTTCCCCATATTGGGTAGACTCTTAGGGAGCCTAAGTATCTATGATCATTCTTCAGAAGCTCTCACAGGGCAAGTCTGTGCTAACTCATTCTATGGTGCTCTCACACCACATGGAGTGGAGATGGGGTCTTAGGTACAGAGCAGTCTGGAGGAGGAGTTTGGGGAGGGTCTTCAGGACGAGTTAATCAGGTCAATGCAAGGGTGGATTGATTATTTTGATAGGCTCAAGGGTGGGAAGCAGATGAATAATGGAGGGCTAGGCTAGTAACAGAGGTTTGGGCCCAGCCACAAAGAAATACTTATGGCCTCTGCAAATGCCTCATTAAGTGGGAAGATTTAATCAGACTTCTAGGGGTTTCCCAGAGCCAGCACCTCAAAGATTCAAGGAGAGCCCAAGGGGGCTTTCAGAGCCTGCACCTCATCAGCATGGCTTCCCTACCCACTTTGTGGGGGTTGGTAAGTAGAGTAGTGAATTTAAAGCTGAGAAGATCTGAGTTTGAATCCAGGATCAGATACTTACTAGCTAACCCTAGGCAAATTATCAAAGTCATCTAAACCTGTTTCCTTATTTATAAAGAGAATAGCAACAATTTCCTCATACAGGTATTGAGAAGATACACTGAGATAATATATGTAAAGGTATTTTCAAATATAATGAATCAAATTATGTTTCAGGTGCTGAAAAACTCACCTTGGGGGGGCTTAAATACTATTGGCTGACAAAATGTATAACAAGTTGTAGTGGCCCAGGGGATGGAGCACCAGGTCTGGAATCACGAAAACTCCTAAGTTCAAATCTGGTCTCAGACACTTACTAGGTATGTGACCCTGGGCAAGTCACTTAACCCTGTTTGCCTCAGTTTCCTCATCTGTAAAATGAGTTAGAGAAGGAAATGGCAAATCATTCCAGTATTTCTGCCAAGAAAATCCCCAAATGCAGTCACAAAGAGTCAGACATGACTGAACAACAAAACAAAATAAATACAAGTAAATCTAAAGATTTATTATATAGAATAAATGAATAGAAGAGGGAGAAAGGAAAAAAGTCAAGAAAGGCCTGATGTAGAAAGATTCTATTTGAATACGGTTTTGAAAATAACAAGAGATTCTAAGCAGTAGAGGGAAGAAGACAGTATATTCCAGGCAGGAAAGTGATTTACACATGCAGCTGTCATTCTTATTAGTACTGTCTTTTCCATAGTACTTAACCAACCACAAGTGACCAGAAGAAGACATAACCTCATGCAACTCAGATACAACAGATTTGAGAATACTGTCTTCAATGGGGGGCGGGCAACAGATTTGAGAATAGTGTCTTCAATGGGGGGCAGGCGAGGGGAAGGGGAAAGATGAATAAATCTTTTGAAATGTGAAGCTGGTCATATTTTCAAAATGCTTTTGCAAACAGTAGTGCAGAACAGGCAGTCACTGAAACCTACAGCTACCCCAGTAATTCTTTATAATGCAACTGATTCCCTGGTATCACTTTACAATTCTGATTAGGTCTCACTAAAAACCTGTTTATTAAATTGCTTTCTTTAGGCATGCATAGCTGCTAATTTGTTTCCAACTAAATCATGTATCCTATGAAAAGATTACACTGCAATGGAAAAAAAAATACTCCTGGGATTATGTTTCAGCTAGATTTTAAAATTAAAAGGACTAAAATTTGACAGTTGTAAATCTCCCTTTTAAAGAAGAAAGGCGGCTTTGTTTACACACTCATTTCTGGATCAGTAAAATTTCAAGAGCCCATTACCATGTCAGGAACATAAGAGATGCATCGGGGTAAATACACACAGGACAAAAAAACATGGTTATCATGTGTTGACTTTATGAATCAGGGGGTCAGGCATGCCTTACTGCTGATGCCCAACAGCCCAGGAAGCAAAAAGGGTGTTATTTAGTCTTTAGAAATGCCAGTTTTCTTAGTCTTATATAATAAGCAACACAAAGGATCTCCAAATTCCAAATCTACTACGTTGTTATTATTTGATGGTGTCGTGTGCTAGTTTTGTTTTTTTTAATAACACCAAATTAAAGTCATTTTTTAAGGGAACAGTAGATCTTTAAAAAGAAAAAGAGCACGCTTTAACTTACTCAGATTTGGAGCCATGAAACTTCTGATTTCATACAGTTAAAACTAATACAGCCTGGACAAATTTCTCCAGAGCTCATGGAAATAAGAATGGGATTATAATATGCTTTTGAAAAAGGTATGCCTTTTATCACCTAATATTCTGTACCATTACCACTAGCATATTACTTTCCCAAAGCATGTTTATAAATCCTTTTAGGGAGGAATAGATGGCCTAGTGTTTGTATACATGTATTTCAAATCCTGCCCCAGATACTTAAAAAGCAGTATGACCCTGGGTAAGTCACTTTAACCTTCCCTTATCTGTAAAATATAGGTTCTTAAAAGTCACACGACTGCTGTTAGGATAAAATGTGATAATGTTTGGAAAGCACTTTTGAAAATTTTAAAGCCCTATGTAAATGCTAGCTATGATTTAAGTATAATCAAAGGAAAATTTCCCTGTATCACCAAAATATACATACATAGCCCAGAGATTTTTCTTTTTAATGTTGTTCAAAACGCACATTTAAGAAATCAATATTCACAGTAGTAGTGTCAAATAGAAACACATTCTTCTGGGCCCCATATTGACAAAGAAAACCACAAACTAACATTATTTATATTTTTACTTTATTTTTATTTTGTTAAATATTTCCAATTACATTTTAATCTGGCTCAAACCACATTCAGGTGTATGGGTGGCTTCATGTCTTGACACCTCTGGTTTACAGAGCTATGAAATAAATATTATATTTATTTATATATTATTATATATTGTTATAAGTACATATTTATATATAATATGTTACATATTATAATATAAATTATAACCCATGACCATTAAAATATTGGGGAGGGGGCGCAAACACAGGTTAGGACAAGAATAGGGAAACTGTGGTCCTTTCAGGTTCTCCCCAGGGCTAGGAGCCAGTTAATTGCAAAGGTATAGTGACACTTAAAGTGTAATCATTACAACCAAAAACCCTGTGTGTGTGAGAGAGAGCAAATGTCTGATTTCAAGGAACTCTGCAAGGCTGTGAAGAAAAAGGTATTACAAGTATTGATTTTAGCAATTGGGCTGTTCCAACTCATATCCAATTTAGAAACATGTTATGCACCAGGCTAAAATCCACACATAGACTAGGAGCTTGATTAAAGAATGGGTCATTGTTCCTGGGCATTTTTTCCTTCCCCTAAAAGCATTTTTAAAAATATGTACTTAAATCCTGCTAGTTCTCTTCATAAGTGAATATCTGCAAGATGGATGAGATCTTTGAAATGTTCAAAAAAAATGCAGGTGTTGGTGATATTTATTTTGCACCTCATTCCAAACTATCCTACAAGTTAATTAACAGATCATGTTGCTAGAAAACCTCAGGGGTACAAACTACCCTGCAAACAGTCAATTGTACTGCCAGTTCCCAGAATGCCTCAAAGCACCAAAGAACCAACAACTCTTCTTGAAGGCAGAGGATGACAAGATCCAAGCTAGAAAGCCATTCATCCCCCCTCTCATTATACCAGGGAGGAAACTGAGGACGAAAGCCATTACAATACCTGCCCAAGGTCAGTCAGTCAATAATCACTTAATAAGCCTTTGCTTAATAAATGTGCCAGGCCTTGAGCTAAACAGGAGAGATACAAGGAAAAGCAGTGAATGCACCACACTGAATTTTACTTCAAATCCAGTATCATCTTTCTACAATATCAGGGGATTCCTAACATTGGAGTCTTCTTATTTATCCAGGTTTTCCTCTATAATTCACAATAATAATAGAAAACAGTGATGTAGTGCTCTATTGAGTAATCTGAGTCAAGATATAAATGTCATTGACTAGTGGACTGGCTGGCTGAGTCTTTTCCATCCAAACCCCTCTAAGTAGGGCTGCTGGTAGCAATATTCATGAAGAGGAACTACTCTAAAACTTTTGTGACCAGAACCATAGGCTGAAAAATGAGATTTATCCTTTAAAAATATCTGGAAATACTATCTAAACGGCAGATTTGATAGATACAAGGAGAGAGAACAGATCCTTCCCCTTTTTATGCAGGGCCCAAATGTCACTTGTTGATTAAATACCTCGGCTAGGCCACACCATTAACTCTCCAAACCAGTTTCGGTCACTCCCACCTCCTCCCAGCCTAATCCCTCAGTATAGGATGGAATTCCAGATAGTGCAAAGGCCAACAGAAGAAACCCTACAGTTTGTTTTACAACTGAAAGCAGGGCCTCCTGTACCCCCAAGAGTGAAATCTTCAAAAAGAAAAGGGTGGTACAACTAGAACCACAGCCTATCTCCCCTCCCCACCACCTCTAGGTGAAGCGGACCATACCAATGCAGATACTGAAAACTTCCACTCTACAATCGCCCCACGTGGGGTGGGGGCCCCAGCTGACCTCCATAAATTGTTCCCCTTTTTATCTAGGGGCTAGGGGTGGAGAGTGAGATTAAAGTAGGCCCAGGATCAGACAACTGGGGTCCCCTTTCACCTCCAACCCCCACCCCACCCCAGTCATTTAACTACCTCTGTGACCTTGGACAAGTCTCTCAACTTCTAAGGCCCCAAGTATCCCCAGGATTAGAATAAGGAAGCTGGACGAGGTGACCTTTCCAGATGTAGGATTCAGCCATCCAGTAAAACAATTTACACATTCCTACATATATATAAGCTGTGTTTCCAGAGATCTGGAGATCTGGAACAGCACATTTTTAACTAGATGACTCCCCCCAACACACATATAGACACACACAAGCGCGCAAATAACTGGAAGGGAAGGGTAGAGTTTATCAATTTTCAAAGACCTGTCCCCCCTCATCAGTGTTTCAGGAAAATGTAGGCTGTCCCAAAAGTCTTAGTGAAATTTTAGGCTTTAATAACCTTGGAAGTATAATTAAAAAAAAAAGCCTTGTAAAAATCATTCTAAAGTTTAATTATTTCAACTTCATTTATACTTATTTAGCTTTGTGAACTTTTAATTATAATAATAAAATTTTAACTTTACCAAGACAAAGGCATCCTGTCATTCTGACTTTCAAAGTGTGGCAGTTTCTGGAAAACTTTTTCAGATCAGTAAAGGAAGTCCTCAGGCTGGGCCACAGCAGTGAGCGAATCTATCTCCATTTGACTTTTTATTGTGGGATCACTTCAATGAGGTCAAGTATGCATCAAAAACTCATTCTTTGAATAATCTTAAGGCTAAGCTTACAAATGCAATCCTTTCAGTCACGGAGCAGCAGCTGATGATGAAAGCTTTTTTTCCAGTTTGAAAATCAACAAGAGAGATGTATAAAAGCACAAAGACAGTGGTTATTATGATTCTGAGTAATCTAGCAGTATTTTAAAATTTTAAGTAATTAACCTTTAAAATGTTTTTGTACATTTGTTGCATTTATACTTAGGAAAGTACAACATAATGGATGGAGGCTTAATAAATATTGGTTTACTAGAGCATAAAGAGCACTTAAATGCTGGTTTCCTTCCTTATATTTCTTAAGCTGTTAAAATTTAAAACTGTATTTTTAAAACTGATTTTTGGGATACCCTGTATAATGCACTGACAAATACTCTGATTTTAGTGAGAGGGGAAAAGGTGATAAAGAAGGTCTTAAAACTGAAACTAAGAAAACTGCATTTGCCAGTATACAGGCACAAAGGATGTCTCAATATATACCCTTAGCCACCGGAAGGCAAATTCCTAACTTATTTTCATTTCCCAGCATATCACAAGCATCAAATAATCATGTTAGGCACTCCTCTTCTCATGTAGCAAGACTGAGGGATAATAGCAGGGCATAGTCACATCCTCCACTGGTTCCCCTACAAAATTGAGACCTTGAAAGATCCAGCAGGTTAGCTAGACTTTACAGTGGAAAATTTGCATGAAAACATGAATCCCCAGATCTATGTAAGTATAAGAAGCAAAGCATTCATCATGTAGTAACTGTTATTATGTATTAATTCTTGTCAGATTTTTTTTAACTGAGGACAAATAAATATATTTACCTAAACTTTACCTCTAAAAGTACAGAAATAATTCTAACAGCTCAGTTTTCAGTAGCAATCAATTAGAAACTGAGGAAAGATCCATCAATTGGGGAATGGCTAAACAAATTTTGATATGTGTATGATGGAATCCTATTGTGCCTTAGGAAATGATTAAGGGGATAGATAAAGGTAAACCTGAAGATTTGTATGAACTGATGCAAACTGAAGCAAAAAGAACCAGTAGAATGAAGAAGAGCCCAAAAGGTTAGGGCTGCCTGAGACCCCAAAATACCAACATGCCGGGTCCTGCTGAAAGAATTCCACTCAAGTCTTCTCAGCCAAAGAAAAAGTAAAGTTTATTGAAAGATATGGGGTAGACTCTTACAGAGTAAGTCTCTGCTAAGGTATTCCAAGGTGCTTTCACAGAGCAAAGTGTATACTAAGCTATCCCATGGCACTCTCACACCCCGTGAAGATGGGGTCTTACATACAGAAGAATCTAGGGGTGATTCAGAGGAGGAGCCTGGGGAGGGTCTTCAGGAGGAGCCAATGAGTTCAGACTCCAGTATGAGGTCAATGTT
>CM053593.1:314996029-315041920 GCA_028646575.1 Pseudocheirus occidentalis | reverse complement strand
GGGTCCCAGAGTCTACACCTCATCATAGAATACTTTGTACATTTACAACTTTAAAAGATTTAGGAAATCTGATCAACATAATCACCAATTATAATTCCAGGAGTTATACTGCAACATGCCACTGACCTCCAGATAAGAGAGGTGACAGACTTTGAGAGGAGACACTATTTGGGGGGACATGGCCAATGAGGGGGATTTGTTCTGCTTAACTATACTTGTATGCAATGGGCTTTGCTTCTCTTGCTTTCCTCAAGGTGAGAAGAGGAGTGGAGAAAGAACAAGAACCTAAATAAAATAAAAATGAAATTTTAAAAAACTTTTAGCTCTAAATGAGAGCTCTGCCAGACATCTACTCCACTACAATCTATGTAGTCAATCAACAGTCATTTAAGGTGTATTATGTGCCAGGCACCATGCTAAGGACAATCCCTGTCCTCAAGCAGCTCACTTTCTAATAGGGGAGACAACATGCAAACAATTAAATACAAACACACTATAAGCAGGTTAAACCAGAAATCATCAATAGAGGAAAGTCACTAGCACTAAGGAAACTGCAGAAGAGTTTGAGCCGGAAGCTGAAGGAAGATAAGGAAGCAGAAAAGGTAGAGATGAGGAGAGTGAGTAATTTAGGAAGATCCTGGGAAGATACCTAGAGGCTCGCAATGAGTTTCACCCAAGACGCCATAATAGTAAATAACAGAGGCAAGATTTGAAAGGTGGTTTTCCTGACCAGGAAGGACCTCATTCACTATGCCAATGATGAGGTGCAGGCTCTTGGACACCTCCCCCCTCCTTGAATCTTTGAGGTACAGGCTCTGGGAATCCCTTGAAGTCTGATTGAATCTTCCCACTTGATGAGGCATTTGCAAAGGCCATAAGTTTTTCACTGTGGCTGGACCCAAACCTGTTACTAGCCTAGCCCTCCATTGTTCATCTACTTCCCACCCTTGAGCCTATCAAAATATCAATCCACTCTTGCAGTGACCTATTAACTACTCCTGAAGACCCTCCCCAAATTCCTCCTCTAGACCACCCTTAGATTCCTCTGTATATAAGAATCCCATCCTCCCTTCATGTGTGTCAGAGTGTCATAGAATGACCTAGCATAGACTGGCTCCTCAAGAGTCTACTCCATATGCTTTACTTTTCTTTGGCTGAGAAGATGAGTCGAATTCTTTCAGCAGGACCCAGCGTGCTGGTATTTTGGGGTCTTGGGCAACCCTAACCCTTTTTGTGGGTAACCTCTTCACCAGCAACCTCTTGCTTGTTTATTATACAAAGCAAAAAGCAATTCATATTTCAACTTTGAAGAACATATTGCAAGTTTTAATGTAAAAGAAAACTGTATACCTGACTAATGATTAATTAATGTGAAGATATTTGTAGATTCTAGAGTTGAGTGCATGCTGCCATGGGGGGGAGGGGGAACAAAAGGGGAGAAAATTTGAAACTCAAGGGACTGTGGAACTGAATATTGTAAACTGAAAGTAAATAAACAAATTTTTTTTCAGTGTATGTAGAGTTTGTCTTTAAAGAAAAAAAAAACAGTAGGAGAAACAAGCTATTTCCACTGCCATTTTTTTAATCTACACATAAAAAGTCAAGCAACATGATACAATGGAAAAAATACTGGCTTTAGAACACCCACTTCCAAGTAATGGCTCCACTAATTACTAGCTATGTGACTTTGGTCAATTCTCTTCCATCTCTCCAAGACTCAGTCTGCTCATCCAGAAAATGGAGCATTTCACAATACCTGTTCAAGGTTGTTAATGAAGATCAAATAAAACTCTAAGTTGCCTCTTACAACTATAAAGCACTTTTAAAATGTAAGCAAGATGTCATCACCCTTTAGAAGTTAAGTTGTTTGTTGTTTTGTTTTGTTTTGTTTTTTTTAAGATCTACCACTACTACTGATTTAAAATAACTTTGTCAGGTGGTACTTTTAGGACCTGAACTATGCTTTCACTGGTACAAGGAATTCTAGATGAGGAATCTTTTTTCTACCAATGCCAAGTGGTACCCCTACTTTTTAGTTTTTTTGTAACATTAAAAGAGATAATAAGTGACTTTTGTAGCCAGTGCATGTAAAAGGCAAGACTTAAAGAATCAGTTTACAATTCTCTAGCAACGCTTGAATCCAGTACTTCGTTGCAGTAGAGCCTGGAGTCTAGCCCTGGATTCTCAAAGGCTATGATCTTAGGGAATACGTTTTTAAAACTGACTGACAAATGATAACAAAGAACAACATTTGGTGAAATTCAACCATCACTGGAGGGTTGGCCACCAAGAACTTTTTTTTCTTTCATGATAACTCAAAAGACAGGAAACAGAAGGGAAAATCTTGAGAGATAGTAAACTGTAGACAGCGTTGAATTTGTACACAAAAGACCTACTTTGAATTCTGTCTCAGAAAAGATAATAGGCAAGCTATCCTAGGTAATTACTGATTTAAAGGTGGAAGAGACTTGAAAAATTAGTCAAAATCCACCATGAAGGGACTGAACTGAGGTAGCCAGGCAGTGCAGCAAATGGAACACCCCAAAACTGGAGTCAGGAAGACTGAAGTTCAAATCCAGCCTCAGACACTGATTAGTTGTGTGATCCTAAGTAAGTCACTTTGCCTCTGTTTCCTCCACTTATAAAACAGTGTTGCAAGTGAAGGACATGATGCTAGTAAAGCATTTGGCACAGGAAGGACTTGTTCCCTTCCCACAAAATTTTCCTTTTCCCTTCCCTTCCTCAAAGAGGTTTTGCCAAAGGTCACACTGTGGCAGAGCCAGGATTCAAAATGACTGACCCAAATCTGGCCCTCATGAACTCTACCACTCTCTGAAGCTCATTTCCTTTCCTTATTGTCAAATGGGGATAAAGAACATGACCAGGGAGTTTTTTTTAAGTACCCACTATGTGCCAGGAACCGGGATATAAAAAAAGGTAAAAGTCAAGTCAAGGAGCTCACAACCTGAGGGTGGCTGCAGATGAGACAGTCTGTACACAGCTATGCACAAAAAAGCTTCATGTAGGATAAACTGCAAATAATCAACAGACAAAAAGGCACTAGAATTAAGGAAGATGGGAAAAGGCTTCCTACAGAAGGTGGGATTTTAGACAATGTTGTATCTTAAAGTTCCATATAAATGTAAGCTATTGTTATAATTACTGGAGGAAATATTACAAATTACTGGTCAAATTACAAATGCTTTCATTATCAGTATATTTTAAGGTACAGCCCAAACTGCAGATATCCAAGCTGTATCAGAAGCAAGTTCACAAGAGGCAGAAGCAAGCCAGAGAGAAAAGTCAGGAAGCTGCCTGTCCAGTTTCTCTGGAAAACGTTAAATCAAGCCTCTAAAAGGAGTTCAGATGTACTGAAACAACTTTCCAGTCCAAGGTAACTTAGAACTTGAGGAAAGGTCTGTCTTACATGGGTAAAAGGGAAGGGCAGTCCAGTGCTGCAAAACAACAGGAGGCTCATAGCCAGAGCACAGATCAACAACTGAGGGCCTGAAGTCCTACCTATTTCAGCGAGCCAGTGGCATAGCAGACCCACTGTAATGCCTTCAGCCCAAGCTCAGAAGGCAAACTGCCAGTCCTGGAACCCAGGGCATGACAGGTCCAACTAGGCCAGGCCACCCTAGCACAGTGGACAAGCCACCAAGTCCCAGAGACCCAAGTTCAGAAAACCAGTGACCAGGCCACTGGAACTCAGTCCAGAAGCTTGATACAGTGTCCGCCATCCCCTAAGAGCAAAGTTCAATTTTTTTTTTTTAAAGCCCTGATCATAGAAAATTACTATGGCGACAGGGTAAAATCAAAACACAAATTCAGAAAAGGATAACAATGTCAAAAAGCCTACATAGAAAGCCTCAAAGGGCAATATGAATTAGTGTCAAGCCCAAAGTCATTTTAGAAGAACTCAAAAATTATTTTATAAATCAAATCAAGAGATACAGAAGAAAAACTGGTAAAAGAAAGGAAAGTTATACAAGAGAATTATGAAAAAAAGTCAACAGCTTGGAAAAGGAGGCACGAAAACTGAAAAAAACAACTCCTTAAAAAAAATAGAACTGGTCAAAAGAAAAAAAAATACACTGAAGAAAACAATTCCTTTAAAAGTAGAATGGCCAAATGGAAGAGGAGGTTAAAAAAAAAACTAAATGAAGAAAATAATTCCCTAAATATTAGAATTGGGCAAGGGAAGCTAATGACTCTATAAGACATCAAGAATCAGTCAAACAAAATCAAAAGAAAGAAAAAACAAAAAAAAAAATTGGAAACAACCTACCAGGAAAATAGATCCAGGAGAGCTAATTTAAAAATGACTGGACTACCAGAAAACTTTGACTGAAAACAAAAACAAAAAGCCAGAGCCATCTTTCGAGATATTATCAAGGAAAATCGCCCCAATATCCTAAAACCAGAGAGTAAAACTGAAAGAATCCACCAATCACATCTTGAAAGAGAGGCCAAAATGAAAACTCCAAAGAATATAGTAGCCAAATTCCAGAACCACCAGGTCAAAGAGAAAATACTGCAAAAAGTCAGAAAGAAACATTTCAAATATCAAGGAGCCACAGTCAAGATTACACAGGACTTAGCAGCTTCTGCATTAAGGATCAGAGGGTTTGGAATATGATATTCCAGAAGGCAATAGATTACAACTAAGAATCAAGTAAGGAAATGATGGACATTCAGTGAAAGATTTCACTGGAGCTGAACATAAAATATGAGCTTCAAATACAAGATTCAAGAGAACCATAAAAAGGTAAACAGGTAAGAAAAAAAACATGATATTCAATAAGGTTAAACTGTTTACATCCCTACACAGGAAGATGATACTTGTAACTCTTAAGAACTGTATCTCTATTAGGGCAGTCAGAAGGAGTATACTTAAACAGAGGGTGTGGGTATTAAGTTGACTTTGATGTGACGATAAAAAAAAATTAATTAAGGGGTAAAAAAAAGATTGCGCTGGGAGAAAAGGGGAGGTAGAATGGGGTAAATTATATCACATGAAGAGGCATGAAAGGCCTATTACAGTAGATGGAGAGAAGGGAGGGGGTGAGCATTGTTTTGAACCTTCCTCTCCTCAGATTTGGCTCAAAGAAGGAATAACATACACACTCAGTTGGGTAAAGAAATCTACCTTACCCTATAAGGAAGTAGGAAGGGAAGGGGAAAAGGAAAAGGCAGAAGGCAGGTGGGTGGGTGGGGGAACACGAAAGAAAGGGAAGACTGAAGAAGGCAGTAGTCAGAAGGAAAACACTGGTGAGGAGGGACAGGGAGAAATAGGAGAGAGAAAAGTATAAACAGGGAGAAAATAAGATGGAAAAAAATACATAGTGATCATAGCTGTGAATGTGAATAGAATGAATTCTCCCATAAAATGGAAGCAGAGAGTAGAGTGGATTAAAAGCCAGAATCCTACAATATGCTGTTTATAAGAAATACATATGAGAGAGACACATAGAATAAAGGTAGAAGGCTGGAACAGAATATATTATGATTCAGCTGAAGTAAAAAAAATTAAAAAAAAAAAAAAAAGCAAAGGCGTGGGGAGGCTAGGTGGCACAATGAATAGAGCACCGGTCCTGGAGTCTGGAGGACTTGAGTTCAAATATGACCTTAGACACTTAACACAAAACCAGCCCTGTGACTTAATTCCAACTCCCCTACCTTAACCTCTCCAAAAAGCAAAATGAAGAAAAAAAAAGCAAAGGCAGCAATCTCGATTTCAGACAAAGCAAAACCAAAATTTAATTAAGAGACAAAAAAAGGAAACTGCATCATAGATAATGAAGACAATCAATTCTAAAGAAATATCCACCAATGGTACAACATCCATATTCTTAGAGAAGTTAAATGAGCCACAGGAAGAAACAAACAGCAAAACAATACCACTGTGGGACCTCAACCTCCATCTTTCTGAACTCGATAAATCTAACCAAAACATAAACAAGAAAGAAGTTAAGGAGGTGAATAGAATTTTAGAAAAGTTAGAACAGACTTCTGGAGAAAACTGAATGAGGATAGAAAGGAATATACCCTTTTTCAGCAGTAAGTGGCACCTACCCAAAGATTTACCATGTATTAGGGCATAAAAACATCTCAATCAAATGCAGAAAGGCAGAAAAATTAAATGCGTCAGATCCTGATACAATAAAAATTACATGTAATAAAGGGGCATGGAAAGATATTAAAAATTAAATGGAAACTAAATAATCTAATCCTAAAGAATGAGTGGTTCAAACAACAAATCACAGAAACAATCAGTAATTTCATTAAAAAGAAAGACAATAATGAGACAGCATATCAAAATTTATGGTATACAGTCAAAGAAGTACTTAGGGAAAATTTTTTATCTCTAAACGCTTACGCAAATAAAAAAAGAGCAGATCAATGAATTGGACATCCGATTTTTAAAAGCCTGAAAAAGAACAAATTAAAAATCTCCAATTAAACACCACATTAGAAATTCTGGATATCAAAAGAAAGATTAATAAAACTAAAAATAAGAAAACTATTAACTAATAAATAAAACAGCTGGTTTTATTTTTAAAAACCAATAAAATAGATAAGTCTCTGCTTAATTTGATTTTTTAAAGTAAGAAAGTCAAATGACCAGTATCAAAAAGGAAAAGGAAAGCAACAACAGGAGTTATTTTGCCCAACAGTATGCCAATAAATCTGTGAAATAAGTGAAATGGATGAATATTTATAAAAATATAAATTGTACAAATTAACAGAAGAAGAAATAAAATACTTAATCCTGTTTTAGAAAAAGAATGAAAAAGCCATCAATGAACTCCCTAAGACAAAAATCTCCATGGCCAGATGAATTTACAAGTCAATTCTACCAAAATTTAAAAAACAATTAATTGTAATACTACATACACCATATTTGGAAAAATAGGCAAAGAAAGAATCCTACTAAATTCTTTTTATGACACAAATGTGTGGCTGACACCCAAACCAGGAAGAACTAAAACAGAGAAAGGAAATTATAGAACAATTTCCCTAATGAATATCAATGCAAAAATTTTAAACAAAATGTTAGCAAAGAAATGACAGCAATTTATCACAAAAATAATATACTATGACCAAATGGAATTTATACCAGGAATGGCATAATTGACCATTATCAATAACAAAACCAATTATCTCAATTATGATTATCTCAATGATACAGAATAAACTTTTGATAAAATACAGTGCCCATTCCTATCAAAAACACTAGAGATCATAGAAATAAATGGTCCTTAAAATGGTAAGTATCTAAAACCATCAGCAAACATTATCTGTAATGGGGATAAGCTAGAAGCCTTCCTAATAAGATCAGGGGTGAAACAAAGATGCCCATTGTTACCACTATTATTCAATTTTTTACTAGAAATTTTAGCTTTAGCAGTAAGAAGAAAAAGAAATTGAAGGATTTAGAATGTGTTAATGAGGAAACAAAACTGTCCCTCTTTGCATATGATATGATGGTAGAATTAGAGAATCAACTAAAAAACTAGTTGAAATAATTAACAAAGGTGTAGGATATAACATAAATCCACACAAATCATAAATGTTTCTATGTATTACCATCAAAGTCCATCAGCAAGACATAGAAAGAAAACTTCTATTTAAAATAACTGTAGACAATATAAAATATTTGGGAGTCTACTTGCCAAGAGAAATCCAAATACTATATGAATACAGTTGGAAAAACATTTTTCACACAAATACGTTCAGATCTAAACAATTGGAAAACTGCTCATGAGTAGGCTGAGCTAACACAATAAAAATGACAGTTCTACCCAACTTTATTCATTCAGTGTCATACTACTCAAACAACCAAAAAAACTTTTTTGAGAGCCAGAAAAAAATAATAAAATTAATCTGGAAGAAGAAAAGGTAAAAAATATCAAGGAATTAATGGAAGAAAAAAAAAGCAAAGTGGCCAGATCTAAAACTGTATTACAGAGCAGCAATCATCCAAACTATTTAGTACTGTCTAAGAAACAGAATGGTGAATCAATGGAATAGATTAGGCACACAAGACGTAATAGTAAATGACTATAGTATTTTGCTCTTTGATAAACCCAAAGACTTTGATAAACCCAGCTTCTGGGATAAGAACTCACTATTTGACAAAAAAAACTCTTGGGAAAACTGGAAAACAGTATGGCAGAAATTAGGCATTAACCAACATCTCATATACCAAGACAAGGTCAAAATGGGTACACAATTTAGACATAAAGGGGGATACCATAAGCAAATTAGGAGAACAAGGAATAGTTTAAATATCAGATCTATGAAGAGGGAGAAAATTTATGACCAAACAAGAGATACAAAACATTATGAAATGCAAAATGGATAATTTTGATTACATTAATTTAAAAAGATTTTACACAGATGATATGATGATATACTTAGAGGATCCTAGAGAATCAAGTAAAAAAACTACTTGAGATAATAAATAAATTTAGCATAACTGCAGGATATAAAATAAATCCATATAAATCCTCAGCATTCCTATACATTTCTAAAGAAGTTCAACAGCAAGAAATAGAAAGCGAAATTCCATTTAAAATGACTGTAGACACTATAAAATATTTGGGAATCTACCTGTCAAAACAAACCCGGGAACTAAATAAACACAATTATGAACCGCTTTTCACACAAATAAAGTTAGATCTAAACAATTGGAAAAATATCAGTTGCTTGTGGCTAGATCAAGCTAATATAACAAAAATGACAATTTTACCTAAATTAGTTTACCTATTTAGTGCCATACCAATAAATCTACCAGAAAATTATTTTATAGAACTAGTAAAAATAGTAACAAAATTCATCCTGAAAAACAAAAAGTTCAGAATATCAAGGAAATTAATGAAAAGAAATGCTAGGGAAGGTGTCCTAGCCATACCAGATTCTAATCTGTATTATAAAGCAGTAGTAATCAAACTTACTTGGTACTGGCTGAGGAATAGAGTGGTGGATCAGAGGAATAGATTAAGTACACGAGACACAGCAATGACTACAGTAATCTATTGTTAGACAAATGCAAAGATCCCCGCTTCTGCAATAAGAATTCACCGTGTGACAAAAACTGCTGGGAAAACTGGAAAACAGTATGGCAGAAACTGGGCACAGACCAATATCTTACACCATATACCAAAATAAAGTCTAAAGGGGTGCATGATCTAGATATAAAGGCTGAGACTGTAAGCAATCTGAGAGAGCAAAGAATAGTTTGCCTGTCAGATTTATGGAGAAGGAGGAATTTATGACCAAACAAGAGATAGAGAGCATTACAAAAGGCAAAATGGATAATTTAGATTACATTAAATTGATAACTTTTTGTACAAGATTAGGAAGGAAGTAGAAAATTGGCAAAGAATTTTTATAACCAGGATCTCTGATAAAGAACTCATTTCTAAAATATACAAAGAACTGAGTCAAATTTATAAGAATACAAGTCATTCCTCAACTGATAAATGGTCAAAGGATATGAACAGGCAGTTTTCAGAGGAAGAAATTAAAGATATCTATAAACATATGAATCTAAATCATTACTGATTAGAGAAATGCAAATCAAAACAACTCTAAAGTACCACATCTCACTGGTCAGATTGGCTAAGATGACAAAACAGAAAACTGACAAATGATGGAGATGTTGAAAAATTGGAACACTACTGCATTTGTTGGTGGAGTTGTGAACTGATCCAACCATTCTGGAGAGCAATTTGGAACCAAGCCCAAAGGGCTATAAAGAAGTGCATACCCTTTGAACCAGCAGTACCACTTCTAGGGCTGTATCCTAAAGAGATCATGCAAGTGCGAGGAAGACCCGTTTGCACAAAAATATTTATAGCAGCTCTTTTTGTGGTGGCAAAGAACTAGAAATTAAGGGGATGCCCACGAATTAGGGAATGACTAAACAAGTTGTTGTATATCAATGTAATGGAATACTGCTGTGCTATAAGAAATGATGAACAGGCAGACTTCAGAAAAAACTTGAGAGACATATAAACTGATGGTGAGTGAAGAGAGCAGAGCTAGGAGAACTTTGTACACAATTACATACACATCATATCTACGACTGATAACTTTGACAGACTGGGCTCCTCTCAGCAATGCAAAGTTATAAGACAACTCCAAACGACTCATGATGGAAAGGATCTCCACATCCACAGAAAAGAACTACAGAGTCTGAATGCAGATGGGAGCAAACTACTTGCTCTCGTTCGTGTTTAGTTTTAGTTTTGTTTTATTCCTTCCTTCTCCTTGTTCACTTCATTGGTTATAATTCTTTACAACCTGACTCATGCTTAATGTCAAGGTATTTGTAGAACCTATATCAGATTGTGTGCTGCCATGGTGGGGTGGGAGGGGGCAAGAGAAGAAGGGGGAGAGAATCTGGAACTCAAGGGATTGTGGAAATGAATGCTGTAAACTAAAAGCTGATAAACAAATTTAATAAAATAAAACTGAAAAAAAAAAGAGATTTTACACCAAAAAAATGCAATGCAACTAATGTAACCAAGATTAGAAGGAAAGAAGATGGGAAATAATTTTTACAGCAAGTGTTTCTGATAAAGATCTCTTTTCTCAAATATATAAAGAACTGAATCAAATTTCTAAGACTACAAATCATTCCCTAATTGATAGATGGTCAAAGGATATGAACAGGCTGTTTTCAGAGGAAGAAATTAAAGCTATCTGTAATCATATGAAAAAATGCTGTAAATCACTACTGATTAGAGAAATGCAAATTAAAACAACTCTGAGGTACCACCTCACACCTATCAGATTAGCTAATACCACAGAAAAGGAAAATGAGAAAAGTTGGAGATATGAGAAAATTGGGACACTAATGTATTGTTGGTGGAGAGGTGAACTGCTTCAACCATTCTAGAGTGAAGTTTGGAACTATGCCCATAGGGCAATCAAACTGTGCATACCCTTTGACAGAACAACACTATTAGATCTGTATCCCAAAAAGATCATAAAAAAGGGAAAAGGACCTATATGTACCAAAGTATTTAGAGCAGCTTTTTGAGGTGGCAAAGAATTGGAAATTGAGGGCATGCCCATCAACTGAGTAAGAAATGATGACCTGGCAGATTTCAGAAAAACCTGGAAAGACTTCAATGAACTGATGCTGAGTGAAGTGAGAACCAGGAGAATATTGTACATAGTAACAGCCACACTGTGCGAAGATCACCTATGACTGATTTAGCTCTTCTAAGCAATAACAACCTAAAAACAATTCCAAAAGACTCATCATGATGGAAAATGCTATCCACATCCAGATAAAGAACTATGGAGTCTGAATGTAGATAGAAGCACACTATTTTCACCTTTTTTGTTTTTCATGGCTTTTTCCCTTTGTTGTATATCTTCTTCCACAACATTACTAATATCTAAATATGTTTACATGATTTTACATGTATACTCTTATATCAGAAATGCTTGCCATCTTGGGGAGGGAGGTTGAGAGGAAGGGAGGAATTTAGAACTCAAAATCTTATTTTAAAATGAATGTTAAAAACTGTCTTTACATGTAATTGGAAAAAACCAAAATACTATTTACCAAAATTAAATTAAATTATAAAAAAAATAGAAGAAGAACAAGAAGCAAGTTCACAAGTAATTTTTCATGATAGCTAAGGGAAAAGAGGAAACATTTGGCGAGCCAAATTAAGTGATGGCAAGAAAGCTTGGAGCAAAGAGAATGTGTTACTGAAAGCAAACTAATGCTTTTCTCTTTGCTTAATCATAAGCTGGTATTTTATTCCATCTTGAAAGATGAGTAACAATAAAAATAACAGTTAAATTTATAGAATGAATTTAAAGTCTGCAAGCAAAGTGCTATATATGTATATATAGACAACACTTTATGGCAGAAAAGGGCTTTTGGCGACAATTCAGTCTAAAGTCTCAGAGCCTAGAGAAAAAGAAGGCTTAGAAAGGTTTTTAAACACATTTAACTCATCGAACATTAAATTCAGTTCAATAAATATTTATTCAGTTCACATCAGGAAAAGACACAATGGTAAACATTAAATTATTAAGATTAAAGGTGAGCTGAAGAGCTCAAATTAAAATGGGGGTAAAACAAGAAATTAAGCAATGATTAATAAAATTTAAGAATTATTGGGCAAGGAACTTAATTGTGCCCGTGTGTTTATATTTTTTTAAATCATGTTCTGATTGTATGATACCTTTTTTTTTTTAAAAAAAATGCTTATTAGTAATACTGATTAATGTTTATGGTTAGCTGTTTCAATTAAGAATTGTATTTTTATTCTGAAGAAAAAGGAATAATTAAGTAGAAAACTGTTGAGTCTTCCTGTCATTTAATCATGCCTATAGGAATAGAGGCACTGTTCAGACCATCCCGTCCTAGATAATACAGCATAGTTTTACTATTGAAAGCTTACTGTAATGGCAAGCAGGGTACCTAAGAAGAAATAAATTTTTTAAAAAAAAATTTAATATATATTCATAAGGTTATACCTTACAAAATCAATCCTATAAATAACAAACAATAGGTCCAATTAAAAGCATGCTGAGATTTTTAGACGCCTGATTCTAAAGCAGTCTAGCCCTTTGGTGAATACGTCAGAGCTCTGAGAATTATAAATTTTCTTTCAAATTCAGTATTACATCATTCAGCGTACAAATACTTGCCCAAATTAGCCTACACACCTGGAATACACTTTCTCTACACTGAGCTCTGAACTTGCTTATCTTCCCTGAGGACTCACACAGTAGTCAACCCAGAAACCTGCCCGTCAAATCCTAGCACTGTTAAATGATGTCCACCTCCTCAAATTACTCTGCTTTCACATATCTGTAGGAGTTATATGGAACTTCTCCATCCAATAGAATGTAAGCTTGCTGAAGGCAGGTTTTTATCCTTTTATCTTCTGTAGTTGGCACACTGCCTGGAATGTTAGGTGCTTAATCAATGCTGAACTGCACTGAATTTCTTTGCCCTTCAATAGCCAGAAAACTTTATTCCCTTTTAAAAGAAAATAAACATTCTGCACCAAGAGAATAATTTTCTCATGGTAGGACAAAACTTGTTCATATATTTATGCTTTGAAGGGGAGAATTTGACCTTTGTTTTAGTCCATTAGGAAAGCCTTCACTCTGAAAGCCTAGCTCCTCATAGGATTCTAGATTTAGACATACATATTCTATTTAAAAAATATTTTTAGCACCTACTGTATACTACATATGCCCCAACAATGACCTAAGGGTAAGAATGGGTATAATCAAGGAAATCTACCATCAGTAAAGGAGGTAGGGGGCAGCTAGGTGATGCACTGAGTAGAGCACGGGCCCTGGGGTCAGGAGGACCTGAGTTCAAATCTGACCTCAGACACTTCACACATTTCACTAGCCCTGTGACTTTGGGCAAGTCACTTAACCCCAATTGCCCTCCAAAAAGAAAAAAAGAAAAGGAGGTGGGTGGTGAGAGTAGGGGATCACAAAACAGAGTGTTCTACTTGGTAGCTATGAAACATAAAGAGACCCTAAGAAAAGGATCCAGAACACTGGGTGGCACCTCTCAGAAGGATTATGGAAAAGCATGGACAAAAATCTCACAAGATGGTTCAGGACAGAAGGAATATAATCTGTGTGATATTGTCTCTGCCATTAGACTGTAAGTTCCCTGAAGGCAAGGGTTGTGGTTTGTCTTTCTCAGTATCCCACAGTACTTGGAACACAATAGGTACTTAATAAATGCTTACCCTGACTGCCCTAATAGAAAGAGTGTTACCTGCAACGATGAGATCACAGATCCACTCGGAAGTATGTTCAAAGCACTGTGTCAGGCAGTAGGGATGTACAGAGGAAAACCAAAGCTACTTTAAGAGGGGAAGGCAACCAGGAGTAACTATAGGCATGTAGCCAAGTAACAGTGAGAGAGCAGAAAACAGTAGCAGAGCAGGTCCAAAATAACTTCCCTATTACTGTCAAGGGCTCCACCATCATTCCAATGAGAAAGGTTAGCAACCTCAGAGGTATCCTCCTCTGACTACTCCCCACCACCCGCATCCCATGTCCAATAAGTTGCCAAATCTTGTCATCTCCTTTCAAACTCTTCCCCTTCCCTTCCTTTCTACTGACACAAAGATCCTGGGTCCACCCCCTTATCACCTCTTTTCTCACCTCTCCAATCCATTTTTCACCAAAGGGCTACCTGTGATCTTCCTAATGCACAAAATCTGACCACATCACTCCCCTACACTCCCTAATGCTTTTAAGTTCAAATATAGAATCCAAGCCCTTTCCAAACTATTTCCAAGGCAGCTTTCCAATTTGGTTTTACACACTGTCCCCCTTCCCACATTCTCTGGTCCATCTAGAGTAGCTTCCTTGCTTACTAATAAATGGTTTTTGATTGAACTGAGAAAGATTCGAGGTTTCCCGAAGGAGGTGACCCAGAGGACACAACTCCAGCCTCATTCATAAAACCCAAAGAAAAGTGCCTATGTTTCCTGAAGAACTAACACTGTCACAGGACAATCTTTTTGTCAGGATGACTATCTTTTCACCTAAAGACTTTAGAGAAAAATTACTTCCTTTTTTTCCTACTTCATTTCCACTCATGCCAGAATACCGTAAGAAAATAATGTAATTTATCCCTCCTCTCTTATTTCATATAGTGGGATCCAGAAGGAAAGAATAAGACAACAAAGTGACATGTTCTCTGGACTGTTCCTCTAGGACACGGGAAGCAGAAGATGAAATCCAAAGGCAATTAAGAAGGGAAAGGAAGAGATAAGGAAGAAAATGAAACTTACCATAAACACAAAGCTAGTAATCACAATTTGAGGAATAAAACAAGAAACATGTAAGTGACGGGAAGAAAAAGCAAAGATTTCAGGTAAACGAGAGAATCAGAAAAACAAAGCCATTTACCCAAGCACACACATAGTAAGAAAAATCCTGCTGTGGGAAGGGAAGTCAGTCGCAAACTAGGAAGGGGAATGGGAGGAGGGAAGAAAAGCAGAATAGATGGGTTCCCTTTTTATAAAGAGGTACGGTATATATTTTCATTCCTACAATGCCTCTTTCTTCTCTAAATATAAGTTTATGAATTTCTCCATCATCCTGCTACACAACCTCAGAAATCTGGATGGCTTTCTAGAAATAAAAGCTCATACTCTTGAATCTCTATAGGAAAAGATTAATAATTACACAAATTTACAGCCCCACAGTGCCCCTATTCCATACTAGGGTCAATCCAGTTACCCAAAGGAAAAGAAATACTTCCTGATCTAAGGGGACAACAATAGTGATTTCATCAGGTGGGTCATCTTCCCACTCCTCTAACCAAACCCCCTCCTCCTCCCACTTCTCCTTATCCTGTGCAGTTCTCACTCTAGTATTCTCATAAATCCAAGGATCTAGACAACACTATGCCTGCAACTCTTGAATGCAAACTGTGTAATCAATTTATTATACTGACTATAAAAACACTTATCACTTATTAGCTGATGAAAGCACCTAGGAATATCAAGATAACACCGAACAGAAAAACAAAGAGCTATTCACTACCCATGAACTCCCTTTCCTTGATTAGCTGAAACCTTTCTCCCCTTGCATTCAGTAAAAGAACATTAATCTTAGTTATTTCTTGACCTATGTTTGAAAATTAAAGCCCCAATAAGGTGGAAGCCCTGAGAAAGAAAAAAAGAAAAAAACCCTGTTCAATAATCTTCCTTTTGGTCTATATCTACAGTATAAAAATATTCTGCTGCAGAGGTTTTTTAAAATCCCACATAAAAATGCATACTTCTAAATCTCTATAAGACTAGGGTTCAGGGATATAAGCTACTCTTGGACAATAAGTTACTGAGAATGTGCCAGCCTTCATAGGTTGAGAGAGTATTTCTTCATCTAGCAGTTCCCTTTAATCAATAAAATAACAGGTCCAGTCCCTATCCCCCTATTATAGCCTCTAAGCAAGATCTCTCTAGTCTACTACACCTTTCTTCATGCCCTATTCAGAAACAGGTTAGATGAGAGGTTTCTTCAACTAGGAGAGCACCTAAACTAAACATAAGGATCTCTCTGCAGCAGTATACTGACTTAGAAAACTACATATTCACATTACCTATGTTCTATTCTAATTTTTTTTTAATTCTGGTGATTTACCAATTACATTTTAATAAGGTTTAGCAGGTACACGGGGGCAAGAAGGCAGTGTGACTGACACCTCTGGCTTAGATTAATTTATTTTAAAGGCATAAGTATCTTATAGGAGTGGGATTTCCTTAACTTTTTTATGTCATGAACCCCTTTAAGGGCAGTCTAGTGAAGCCCATGGATCCCCTTCTCAGAATAATGTTTTAAATGCACAAAATATGTAACATTACAAGAGAAACCAATTATGCTGAAATATAGTTGTCAAAATATTATTTGAAAAAACAAAAATTCACACTCCAGGTTAAAAGCCCCTAACTTAATGCGTGTTAAGTATGTTAAGTATGTCAACCTTTCTCCAGATCAACGCTTTTTTCCTTTACTTTTCCTTAAGTATTCTGTGTTTATGTCACATTCTTTTTTTGTAACATATATTTTTCTCAATTGCATATTAAAACAATTTTTTAAACTTTTTTTTAAGTTCTGAGTTCCAAATTCTATCCTTTCCTCCTCTCCCTCTTCCCTGATACAGTAAACAATCAGATATAGGTTATACTTGTGCAATCAATATCATGTTCATTTATTAATATATCCCTTTAGTATACCTATAAAGTATTCTTGTATCAAAATTTTTTAAAGAAAAGGGGAAAAAAAGGAACAAAACAGAACCAACTAGCATCTCAATGAGATCTGACAATGCAATATTCACACCCACATCCTTCCACCTTTGCAAAGGCCTGGCCAAGCTTGGTCAACAGGCAAAGAACAAGAATATCAAATGGATGATTTTTTGATTCTCTTAAGTCCAAAGCACCAAAAGGACACAAAGAATGAGGTTACACACAATCAAACACTTGCAAAATTTGAAAACTACTTTTTCAACATCTGAAAAAGTAGTACAATGAAATAGTTGTAAACAGAAATATCATTTCTGCTAATCCATGCTTGATAGCACTTAATTATTCCTCCAAGCACAACTATACTCTAAGAAAGGACACTCTGAATAGGGCTGTGGTTTTGCTGACATAGATTCAGGTCCTCTAAGTCAAGGCAAGCTGTGAAAAACTAGGTAAAGAAGTAGGAGGAACAAAGGTGCCTCTTACACATTTATTTATCTCTTAGGCTCACACCTTCAGTAGAACATCACCAGCCAGTTTAAACATTCTGGAAGGCAATAATTTGATCTCCATCCTTTTGACAATTTGTTTCACGCCTCATTTGCTACCAAGAGTGAAAACGTTTTAGTCAACCTTGAGAAAGCAATTCAGATTTTTTTTTTTTCAACAGCAAAAAATGCTTAACCTATTTTAACTACTAGGCCACTGGTTAAAGTTCAAACCGTGACACAGATAGAAATCAGACATTATCCCTCAAATGCTGGAGGAGAGAAAAAACAAAACCCTCTCTGCCCTTAAATTTCTTTTCAATGAGCATTAACACTCAAACCAAAGTGTTTATAAACTTTTGTCAGACCCCAGCACAAACGTAAGTGATTCTTGCTCTTGCTAAATAAGTAGCATTACAAAAACAGAATAATGTGGACCACCAATTCCTACTTTTGTCAGAGTGTATGCCTAAAGACTCTGAATGAGAAACTGAGTCTGGAGAGATCAAATGTTATTATATTGTGTTTTATTACGGATTAGAATAATAAGTTAACTCTCTCTATGACCATTTCCCATGACCATTCAAAAAGACATGCTTTCTTTTATACAACAGTCCAAAATTCAAATAACATTTTTGAGTACTAAGTAACTAATGTAAATTAACATTAAGTCCATAGTTTGTTTTTAATATCAGCAATTTGTTTAAAGAAAAAAAAAAGGATGCAATCCACAGAAACTCCAAAGTATGCTTTCTATTTTAAAATGCCCTTTTGCCAGCAAAGGATGTACCAGGCCCATCGCATGTACCATAATTTTGAAAGCAGAGTAGAACATCTAAAAAAGGGGTTTTTTTAAGATTAAAGAGAATTTTGTACTAAAAAAATTTAAACCAACTTTCCCTCCACATTTCTCCAAGAATACGCATGACAACAAAGGAATTATATACATAATTTTAAGAGGTTTACAGAAGGAAAGAGTGCACCTTTTCTGTAACATGGCCCTTTTGGCCTATGGACACTTCAGAATGATCTTTGTTGCCTATATTCATATACTAAATTTCTGCTAAATATGAGTGAAAATAAAGATTTAACTATTTTTTCCCATCCAGGTTCAAAACTGGGGACCCCCTGAAGTCTATCCTAGGGACCATAGCTTAAGAATCTTTGCAGTAAAGAAATTTAAGTTTTTCTGTAAAGAGTGTAAATAGCAGAAAATTACTCTCCTGGCATCTAGTTTTTCAGCAATTGTGGTTTGTAGGGAGGTATTAGAAAACATTTTGGATATTCTTAATATAATACATTAAATTCTTTAAAGAGTACATTATAAAGATGGGGCACTTTCTTCCATCATTTCTGCTAATAAAGGATCTGTTACTATAAAAAAAAAAACAACCCAAGTAATATCATCAAGTTCAAATATCCAGTTCCTATTTCAGTTTTCAAAATTTCTATACTTTACGTTTACAAACATTTTCAAACTATACATACAATGGCCTATTTCAAGCAACATAAAACACAATAAAACAATTAAATACGGTACTATAAAATGTTAGTACAAGGAAGAACTCAAGACATCCTCACTAGAAAATCTTTACTCTTGGATCAATCATCTTGGACCACTTTATAACTCTTAAAATCCAAAGTAGATTGAGAGTGTCAGTCTCATTATAATCAAAGACCCGACGCAGTATAGTAGAGGTTAACCTGTGTTATATTAGCTACGCCAAAGAGGAAGTCATCAGAATATGGAAATCCAACTGTGTTAGAGTTGCCCAGTTTGTCTGTGACCAACTCTAAAAGATACCAATGGGATCCCATTGAAGAGGGACAGCTTCTGGAAAACCCCTTGAAGTCTGATTAAATCTTCCCACTTGATGAGGCTTTTGCAGAGGCCATGGGTTTTTCATTGTGGCTGGTCCCAAATCTCTGTTACTAGCCTAGCCCCTCCCATTGTCCATCTACTTCCCATCCTTGAGCCTATCAAAATAGGCTCTTGCCTGACCTCATTAACTCTTGCACTGACCTCATTAACTCCTCCTGAAGACCCTCCCCAAACTCATTACTGGAATCTAACCTCATTGACTCCTCCTGAAGACCCTCCCCAAACTCCTCCTCTAGACCACCCCTTGATTCCTCTGTATATAAGACTCCATCTTCCCTCCATGTGGTGTGAGAGTGCCACAGAATGACCTAGCACAGACTTACTGTGTCAGATTTGCTTTGGCCCACTTGCCCAATGCAAGTGACACAGATACCTAGGCTCCTTAAGAGTCTACCCAATAGGGTGAATTTTCAATAAACTTTGCTTTTCTTTGGCTGAGAGAAGACCTGAGTCGAGACCCAGCATGTTGGTATTTTGGGGGTCTCCAGAACAACCCTAACCCTCTTTATGGATAATCTCTTCACCGTGGAGTTTTCAGGTTGGGGGTTAGGAGTGAGGAGTGAGCGTTGCTGAGGAGTGGACAAGACTCTACAAACATTATATTACATATATAATATTGTGTGATAGGTAGACTACATATAGAACCAAGTGCTATGCAAAGTAACTAATGAGGGACATCAGGGAAGTCTTCATGAAAGAGGTGGCCTTCAGCTGGGCTTTATAAAGCACACGTAGGGCTTCAGCAAAGGCAGTTAGGTGGTTTGGTGGATAGAGCACCAGGCCCAGAGGCAGGAAGACCTAAGTTCAAATCCCACTTCAGACACTTACTATCTGTGTGACCCTGGGCAAGTCACTTCACCTTGTTTGCCTCTGTTTCCTCATCTGTAAAATGAGCTGGAGAAGGAAATGGCAAACCAAAACCCAAAATGGGGTCACCAAAAAGCCAGACACAACTAAACAATAGGTTAAAAAATAAAATAAAAACAAAAAGAAGGCATTCTGAGATAGAAAGCAGCTGAACAAAGGTACAAAGGCAGGAAAGCGAAGGGGTGGAAGAGAACAAGGGCCCAAACGAGTAGAGATCGTCCCGTCCATCTGGACCACAAAGCAAAGAGAAGAGAATAATACATGACAATGTTTTAAAAGATGTTTCTCAAGGTACTCAAATAGACTTCCATCACCAAGGACCACCTAGGTCATTTGGGGCCAGCTAACAATCCTAAATTAATTCCTGAGTTATGAAGGGTCCCTAAGAATACTTGAGGAAACTCTGCTAACTCCCAGTCAGTCAACAAGCATTTATTAAGCTCCTACTGGGTACCAGACCTCCACCTCACCTCAGCTGCATACTCTTAATTTGAACTTTGAAATTCCCTTATCTGATCACTATCTGTGATCATGCTACCTCTCCTTTGGCCTTGCAAGCCCAGGGCTCAAATACCTCAATCCTTTCATTGTTTCCCCAGGTCGTTGGCCCAGAGTTGGCTATACCTTCCTCCCTTCTCTATCCTGACTCTTTAGTGAAGCAGTTCAATGATACCTGTCCTCTTATACAGGAAGCCTTTCTTCATCCTTCTTAATTCTAGTGCCTTAATACATAATGTCTAAGTGTTACCAGCACTGAGAACAGTAACTGGCACATAATAATTAATAAATGTTTATTTACCGACACAGTGCTCAGCGCTGAGGATTTTTTAAAAGGCAAAAACCAGTCCCTGTTCTCAAGGTGTTCGCAGTCGAATGCAGGCAACAACATGTGAGCAACTATTTACAAAAAATAAGCTACACACAAGAGATAAATTAATGATCGTCAACAGAGGAAAGGCCCTAAGTATTAAGAGAGATAGGAAGGAAAAGGTTTCTTGTAGAAAGTGGGATTGAAGAAAGTGAAGAAAGCCAGGAACAGAAAAGAGGAGGGAGAAAATTCAAGAAATGAGCCTAGTTTAAAGCTGCGCTAAGAATTTTTGGCCTCAGGAGCCCTTTACACTCTTAAAAATAACTGAGGACCCCCTCCCTCCCAGAGAGCATTTGTTTATATATGTTATATCCACCAATGTTTATATTACAAATTAAAACAACTTTAGCATCATTATGAAAATAGTTTTGACCAAATACACCTCCAGAAAGGTTCTCGGGGACTCCCCCCTCAAGGGTGCACAAAACACACTTTTGAGAACCGCTGGTCTAGTCCAACATTCTCCATTTTAGAGATAAGGAAACCAAGAGCCCAAAAAGTTAAGTGACTTGGTCAAGATCACAGAAAGGATTTAATCCCAAGCCCTGTAATAATTCTATTTCCAGTTCTCTTTCCACTCTACCAAACAACCTCTATCCCTAAATATCCTAACAGAAGAGGTTAGAGCTGCTTCTCAGGGGTTCTTAGCAATAGGACATCTTAAGTACCCATGTGAAATCCTTGAAGTAGTTTAGATCAGGAGTGGGAAACCTGTGGCCTTAAGGCCACTTGAGATACACCTGGATAGGATATTGCATATATTTATCACCCTCTGATTCTATTATGATTAAAATGAAATTACATTATTCTTACAAATTAAAGTTAAAATTACAAATATATAGAAAGTGCAGGGCAGCTAGGTGTCACAGGGTAATAGAGTGCCAGGATTACAGTCAGGAAGACTCATCTTCCTGAGTTCAAATCTGGCTTCAGATGCGTTCTAGCTTTGTGACCCTGGCAAGCCACTTAACCCTGTTTGCCTCTGTTTCCTCCTCTATAAAATGAGTTAGAGAAGGACATGACAAACCACTCCAGTATTTCTGCCAAGAAAAGTTCAACTGGGGTCATGAAGAGTCTGAAGCCGCTGAGACAAGAAGAGACAAGAGAAAGTCGCTGAATGGGACGAAAGGGAGAAAGGCTCTATCTATTTAATTCCAGTATAAAAACACCGCAAGGGTCACTGGAAACAATTCTCACATCCCTATGGTATTATTATCAAATGCTCATTTTCAAAATTGGTTAAATGGAGTTCTTAGGACCATAGAATCACAAATCCAGAGCCAAATGCGAGATTCAAGGTCATCTAGTTTAACTCTCCATTTTTACAAATGAGGTAGGGACTGAAGCCCAGAGAAGACAAATTACCCGTAGAAGGTCACAGAGGTAATAAGTGGCAGAGTCATAATTTGATTTTGAACTCAGGTCCAGTGACTCCAAGTTAAAATTCAGTTCAGGTTCCTAATATTACATTACCTCTCTTTTAAAAGTTAACATTCTTGCAAAAGTTAAATCATTAAAAGTGATTTTTTTAAACTTTTTTTTAAAGGGCTATTGGGGTTAAGTGACTTGCCCAAGGTCATACAACTAGTAAGTGTGTCATGTGTCTGAGGCTGGATTTGAACTCAGGTCCTCCTGACTCCAGGGCTGGTGCGCTAGAAGGAAACTACACTTAAGCCACAGTTGAGGACCAATCCTAATCCTCTAGGCACCACCTAGCCACCCCAAAGTTGATTTTTTTTTTTTAAACAGAACAAGCAATACATAGATGAGATAAAGAAGGAAAGAGATTGGGGGGGGGGGGGAAGAGAATGACATCCTCTAAGAGACATAAACCACAAGTTTAGCAAAGACAAATTTGAACAGTTTCTCAGAACAAACCATTCCAACACCTTTATCATCTCTAGATAGCCTAAAGCTGCTAGGCCAGAGTTGCAAAATAAAAAATACAAAATTGTCTTGAGAGAAAAGTTATATTCAGCAGTTATCTGGTTGTACCAATGCTTTCCCAATGTCACTAATTTGGCTCTAACATTTCCATATGGCAGGATAAATGGATGGAAGTATCATAATTCTCTTCTATTTGACTCATGTCCAAAAGAAAACTAAAAGTTTTGCATTTGGGTTTGGTTTTGGTTTTGTTGTGGGGGGGGGGTGTTTGTTTTTTTTACTTTTTGTGTTTGAGCATTTAACCATCTCATTCATTATGGACCTTTTAACATAACTATTTTCACTCAGGATTCAATAACTATTAAATTTTGCCAGCTTCATTGGGTGTTACATAATTCCACTCATCTTTCTACCTCTGTTGCTTCTATTCTTTCCATTATTTTCCATTATAATTATATCAGCATTAATTATCTGACCTCTATTTCCCTTATTCTCCATTCACAAATATATGTCTGTCTGTCTGTATGTATGTATGTATGTATGTATGTATGTGAATAGAAAGAGATTGCCCCCCCATCGTGGCATTCTTCAAACACTGATAAGAACATCAAAGATCCTTCGATCCTCTGCTTCCACCACTACCCAGATTTGAAGGAAACTACACTTAAGCCACAGTTGAGGACCAATCCTAATTTTTAAACATTAAGAAAGTTTGAATCTGGAGTCAGTGAACTTTTTTTAAAAAACCTGAAAACTACATTTTAATATGATTGGTTTCCTTTGTAATCTTACATACTTTATTTTATGCATTTTAAAATGTTATGAGAAGGGGTTTTCAGGGGGAAAAGTCAGCACCCTGAACTTCAGAAAAAATCCAAACAAATTACAAGCAGACAAAAAGATACAGACAGAGAAAATAACACAATTCAAGAGACCAACAGACAGAGCTTCTAGCTGTCTGATCATTACATACATACATAGTTACCAGAGAGAGAAGGACCAACATCTGGGTTTTCAAAGTGGGGATCAGGTGTCGCTCAATGGCTACCCAGAGTCTCATCTGGCCAAATCACACAATTCCTGCCCTAAGTGAGTTACAAAGTAAAACTCCACCTCAGAGTATGTATATCCTTATTCAGGGTCAGAGGACATCACAACTTTCACGACCCATTGCCTAATTACAAAGTAATAAAAGTTATAGGCCTTCTAGAAAAACAATCCCCCACCAATCAAATCCCTCCTGTTGGGTTCCACTTGAGGCCCATTAAGCAGCAGGGAAGATCTTCAAATTCCCTTACCATTACAGCATCTACAATGCCCAAAGAGTTAAGTACCCTTGATCTATAACAGCATAACCTCCTTGGACAACAAAACCCAAGATTTAAGAACATTCACAGTCAGAAAATTCTTTTGTTGTACCTAACTTAATTCCTTGATAGCAATTTAAGTCAGTTTTGTCTTCTCTGGTCTTAGCAGCCATGAAGAACTGCTGGGCATTATCCACTGTCAAGGAGTCTTTTCTATGATGGAAGACTAATATTACTATAACTCACAACCTTGTTATCTCCATGTGGAAAAACCTCAATTTACTTATAATTCTTAATGTTTTATTTCGAATTCTTCAATCATTTCTGTGGCTCTTCTTCAATTTGCCTCCCCTTCCCTCTTTATAGTATTCAGAATATTGTACCATATAATAGTGAATAATGAGTATGGTAAAGAAAACTGGGCTCCGGTTTATAAAAACTATCATCAAACTTATTTTTAAAACTACTATATTGTTGCCCTACCACTACCTCTCAATTACCTTTTGTGACATTTAATCAGAGGACCATAGATTTAGATCTGGGGAGAGTCTTAGAAGTCATCTATTCTAACTCTCCCATTTTATAGATGAAGAAAACAAATGGGAACCCATCATGGTAAAGTAACCTGCCCAAGGTCACAAAGGAAGTAACGGAACTGAAATTTAAACTCCTGATTCCAAATAAAGTATTCTTTCCACTAATCTATGTGTCACCGAATAAAGAAATTTTAGACCTAGGGAAAAAAATGACCTTGTCTAATTCCCTTATTTTTACGGATGAAGAAAATAAAGGTTAAGTGACTTGGTCAAGGTTACAAAATGGCAGAGACAGAATTAGAATCTAGATCTCGGTTCCCTCATAATCCAATACTCCTTTTCCACTCTGCCACATTAATTGTCCATCTAAGGTCCAAGCTCATCTTCTTTCCAGGAATGCTACTCTGCATTTGTGCTGACTTTCAGTCTGTTTCTTACTATTCTAATTCACCAATATTCCTTTTGAATTTTTTTTCCTCTCTCAAGGCATTAAGGTGGTAAAAAGGAAAAAGCACAGGCAAATATGGAAGCAAAAATAGTGGCTATAGCAACATATTCAAAATATTACTTTCTATAACCAGGTTAGATTTATACTAGGAATGCAGGGCCAGTTTGATAGTAGGAAAATTATAAATGTAAAAACGCCATGTTACTAATAAAACAACTGAAATCCCATGAATATGTCACAAGAAGAGCTTCTGCTATGCTATGCCAAAAAAAAAAAACAACACTAGAAAGCGTAATAGACTTTTCCTTATTAGGATAAATAGTACCCATCAAAAAAACTAGCCTGTATCTGTAATGTAGAAACACTAAAGGCCTTTGCACTAAGATCAAAGGTAAAACAAGGGTACATGTCAATTGTCACTATTATTTAATACAATTCTAAGAAATACTCAATACAGCAATAAGGTAAAAAATTAAGGAAATAAACATAAGCAAAGAGGAAATCAAATTATTGCTATTTGCAGGAAATATGATGGTTTGTTTATAGAACTTGATACTGAAGCAAAAAGTTAAATGAAATAATTAAAAACTTTAATAAGGCCGTAGGATATAAAATTAACCAACAAAAACCTCGTAATTTCAATATATCACTAATACATCTCAGCAGAGATTTTTAAAAAGCCCATTCAAAAACTACTATATATATGTATATATATATAACATATATTAAAGAAAAAGGGAAGCTAAAATTAGGAAAAAAAAATTAATTCTTTATTGTTGAATATTGCCAACATAATTGAAATGACAACACAGGATAATTTACTGATTATATGCCATACCAAACTACCAAAGAGTTTACTTTATAGAACTAGGCAAAAAAAATAACAGAGTTCAGACAGAAAACAAAAAGTCAATAATCTCAAGAGAAGTCATTTAAAAAGGAGGAATAAAGAGTGTAGCAGTACCAGATCTCAAGCTAGACTTTAAAGCAGTTGTGATCAATCTTATTATTGGTACTGTTTTAAAAAGTTAAGTTGGTTAAGTGAAACAGATTAGATAAACAAAATCCAGAAACAATCAAACATGTTTGATAAGCTCAAGAATAACTATAAGTGCCCAATAACTGGACAATGGCTGGAGAAACTATAAGAACATAATAGATAAATTCACCTTAAGAAGTATGATTGTCAGGGCGGCGAGGTGGCACAGTGATTAGAGTACACCAGCCCTGGAGTCAGGAGAACTTGAGATCAAATCCCGACTCAGACACTTAACACATACTAGCCGTGTGACCTTGGGCAAGTTGCTTAACCTCAATTGCCCTCCAAAAAGAAAAAAAAAACTATATTGTTGGGAGCAACCAGGTGGCACAGTAGACAGAGCACTAGCCCTAGAGCAGTGGTTCTCAACTTCCTACTGCCACAACCCTTTAATACAGTTCCTCACATTGTGGGGACCCCCAACCATAAAATTATTTTCATTGCTACTTCATAAATGTAATTTTGCTACTGTCATAAATCGTAATGTAAATATCTGATATGCAGGATGTATTTTCATTGTTACAAAGTGAACATAACCCACAGGTTGAGAACCACTGCCCTAGAATCTGGAGCACCAGAGTTCAAATCTAGCCTCAGACATTTTATACTTACTAGCTGTGCAACCCTGGGCAAGTCACTTAATGCCTCCCCCCCCCCCAAAAAAAAGTATGATTATGACTGATTCAGAAAAAGGGAAGACTTTTAAGTACTGATGCAAAGTGAACTGCCCCAAACCAAAGAAAAACTCTGAAAGACATCCTAATTCTGATGAAAAGCAGTAAACAATAATCACTTAAAAAGACTCCTGATGAAACAGAGCCCCACCTCACTTCAGCCAGAGAGTTAATGCCCTAGAGATACAACGGGAGATATTCGTTCTAATATATGGCTTTGTTTTTCTCTAATATTCACACAGACATGCATGTAAATGTGAGTATATATACACGTGTATATGTGCGCACATATATAATATACATATTACGTATAAAATGCACATAATATATTTGTTACAAGGTAGGACAGGTTAGTAAATAGACAGGTATAAAAAAAGAACAGTAATTTTTTCTTTAATGCACAGAATTAAAAAGTACAGAAAAAAATACAAAAGGGCCCTTTCAGTACAACCTTGTTAAATGTTATATATGTGTATATATGTATGTACGTATATATAGCTTCTTTAAAAACAAAACTATTCATAAAGATTCACAATTTCTTATGCAAGCTCACTTCTTGGGGTTTTTTTGTGTGTTGAAAGTTTGTATTTGTTGATGCTTATGAAGTAAGTCACAATAAAAAGAAAATTTCATTTTAAAAATTAAAAAAATTAAAAGAAAAAAAAACACTGGCTCTGAAGTAAAAAGGATGCCAGTACTCATATCCTGCCTGTGATGCTTATGTGACATTGAGCCAGCTACTTAACTACCCTGGGCCACAGTTTCCTAATTTGTAACTTATATCTGAGGCATAGACTAGATGGCACTGAATCCCTTCCAGTCATAGATCTATGATCCTATGGCTAGCTAGCTGATCCTTCTCCACCCTCATTCTCTTTAACTTGACTTTATTACCATGAACTTTATTTAAGACTTAGTCAAAGGGGCAAATTTGCCCCTTTTTTGTATTCCCAGCACATATATAACATTGACTGGCATACAACAGGCACTTGATAAATGTTTATGGACTAACAATCTAAACCTGGCACTTGTCATAGCTCTACTATATCCCCCATAGATTAACACTAATATACAACCTCTGGATATGATTAATGTTCAGTTCAATCTTTTAAAAGTACCAGGTGCCTACTGGGTGCACAGGATCTTGCTGGTGGCTCCCAGGGTTCTAAAGTTGTGAAGTTTGGTGGTCAGGATCCCTGCCTTTGCAGAGCTGGCAGTCTAGGAGAGCCTGATTATACTCTCCAATTTGTCAATGAATTAGATATCCTGGAGTTAGGAAGACCTGTGGTTATCTCTTCCCTGGGACAAATACTAGCTGTATGACCACAGGCAAGTCAGTCAACCTAGAAGTGTTCCCAGGCAATCCTCTAAATAAATCCTCTAAATCATCAATTACAAAGAAGTCACAGACCTGCCCAAAAGGAAGGAGCTTCAACACTACTTTCTCTAGGATACTATCTTCACTATGACAATGAAATCAAAGGTCTGGACTTCCCTTCAAGCCCTTCTCCTCGCCCCCATCGCCCAAAAAATAAACAATATATTTGACCAACTCAGAAGACTCCTTTACCCCCCCCCCCAAAAAAAATTTTTAAGAAAATCTATTCTACTCGTATGAGTGAGGTTTCTATGCCTCTTATATCAACTTGACCTGGAATGCCTATGATTGATATCACAGAGACAATAACCCACAAGAATAAATCCAACTCTAGAAGCATCCTGCCTTCACTAATAAATTAAAGCCAGTATTAGAGGTAGATTATAGACTGCTCAATGAGCCCTGCATTAAAAGAAACTTAGTAAAGTACCCTTTGATTCCCATCATTATATTTATAATGAAAACTTTTCTCCTGCATATTGCCTAATATCTATCTAATCTCAAATATCACACATTTACACTGGAAATTTTATTTAATTTCTACAAAGTAAATGTAACTGTTTCATGTCAGTAACACAATAAATGTAGTAAAAACTACATTTACCATTTCAATGATCACAGGTACATTGTGCAAATATGTTTTAGCTCAAATTTCAAAGATCCCCATCTATCTTGCACAACCACACAAGTGAGACTTAAGGACATCTCATCAGCAGAATTCATTTCAAGTTTTACAATACAAAACACAGAAAAATGCTAATTCTTCCAGAAACAAGATACACATGTATTTCTTATTTTCTTGTGCATGCTTTCTACCTCTCAAAGAAACACTCAAAAGTTTCACTGCCTTAAGTGTACAAGTGCCTATAATATTAGAATACTAAAGATTTAATCACAATTACAAGAAGAGAGGGCAGAATGTGTCTGTAGGTAGGCAAAAATGGAATCAAAGACATGAGATGTATTCCTCATAAGAGAGATCTAACTGGGGTCTGAAGGGAAAACTCCAAGTTTCAAAACTCCAAAACTTGTCTACAGACGCTGTTCTCTTGATAATTCAAATCATTGGGTTAGATGGATTTTCTACTGGATTTTCTCATCCTCTACAAGGTAGGAAACTTCCTTGTCTGCCCATATACTGCTTCCGTGTGTTATCTATACACATTCCATTTGAATCCAATTTCCTGGCATTACCTCTGCCTAGGTCAGGGATGAATGGCTGTCAAGTTCCCAGAGGAATAAAAAGAAAAACCCTTTCTTCCTGAGGCAGCAAGTTTCAATTCACAGAGCACATGGTTAATCTACATATGTGAAGGTCATGGCACTTCAGTCAAAGAGGTTAAGAATGGAACAGCTCACGTAAGGGGCTGTCTTAAACATCTTGGCATGATGCCCAACAAGTGAGATTGTTGAAAAGCAATAGATAGCTTCTGGCAGCAGCGAAGGGAAAAATATTTTGATCATGTGATGCCATACAAACTAACCAGTTTGCTTTGCATGTGAAACTTTTACAGACCCCTTCACTCCCTTCTCCCTTCCCCCCCCCCCAAAATACCACACGTGCAAATCAAATCCAGGCTTGAGCTTTGCCTCTCTAGAGTCAGCCCCCCCCTCCCCCCAGTACAGCCCAATTACAAAAACCTACCTGACAAAATGCAGTCCCCCCAAGATGCTGATATCCAAAGAGAGCTTGGCTTGAACAAACTGACAGCCAATTGAGCCAAATACCCCAACAGTTCATTATGCCTTCTGAGGCAGGTTTTCAGTATTGGAACACACACACACACACACACAACTGAGAAGAGAAGGGCATACCAAAGACTAAAAGAAAACTCCACGTCTCAGGTTGTGTCCAGTTGTTTCTAATAAAATTCATCTGTCAAGAAAAATTAGTTTTTCATTCCTAACGCAGAACTCTGCTGAAATTACAGCAACTCTGGTGCCTACTGCACTTATTTCACATTTTTTAAAGGCCAGTCTCTCTAAATACAAAGTGGCTTTTCACTCCTTGGCTCTACCAATTAAGTTTAATTATGGAATAAAAGGTAAAATGCCCATGGTTTTTTGTACGCTTTTGCCTCCCTGTCAAGTGTCACAATGAAGAGGCGTCATGGACCATGTCTCACCACACACAGTGTATAGTGGGTGAAAAACAAGGCCCCTGCAAAGTACGTCTTAGCATGTTTTGGCCTGTTTCTAGCTTGGGTAACTCACATTGTGCTCTAAGCGCCAGGTAGGACAATAAAGTACACTAGTAGTAGCCCCCCAAAAAAGCAGAATCTTAGCAAACATTGTGACTGAAACTGGTGGTAAGCCCAGGAAACAAATGATATTTAAATGATTTTTGGTAGGTAACATGTCACTTTTAAAAGCACACATTAAAAAAAAAAGTCAGCAACCTGAACCAACAATTTTTTTTCTTTTTAAAAATTCTATCTACCCACCCACCAGCAGCTCTATCTACTATCTCAAAATACTAGTATTTTTATAAATCGTACTACCAAGAGTTCCCATAGAATACAAGAGAATATAATCCCATCTAAATTTCTCTTCTGAAAATGAAAGCTTTTTTAAATTATCAGAATAACAGAAGAAACTACATGTATTGTTCACTATAGCTATTATTGGTAATAATTTATAAAATATTTGCAAGAAGACTTCTCTTTGCAGGATACTGAACACCACATATTTGAAATATTTCATGAAAGCTAAGTTCCCTGGGGCTCTGGACACCCAATACAATGCCTAGCACCTAACAATGTGAACCAGAAAACTTATTATTTCTTAACTTAATTTTTAAGGGAAAAAAAAAAAAGAAAAGCCTGAAGATACAAAACACTTGACAAATTTTCTCCCAAATACATGACAAGGTAAGGTCATATCTATGATTCTACTGTATTACTAAACATGTATTTTTTTAATTTGTAAGACTTTACATCTGAACTTATAAACTTAGGAAATTAACTTCTAAACAATGTTGGTCCTTGAAATGATACCTGCTTAATTAGAAATGTGCTTGTTCAGAATAAAGAAATAATGATCTTTCTGGTTTAAAACGTCATTTTTTATTCAGGGAAACAATTGGAAGCAACTTTTCTTAGATTTAGAATCAAGATCTAAATTTTACCCTATTTTTTCCAGAGGTCAAACACTGACAGGCTGAGTTTCTACCTTGATAAACTAGTATAAACCTTACCTTGGCCAGTCTAAATAACAGTCTATTCCCTTGCTTTCACAGATCTTGAGGCAAAGAGTTACTGTCACCTATTCTGTTGGCTCTAAATCCTTTGAACAATGAAATTTTCCATGTAAGCAAAATTCTTACTTATCATGCAAGCCAATTCCCTTCAGTTGGTAAGTGCCTAAAGGTAATGCCTACAACAAAAATCCTGACTTTTAATGAACACTATTGCATCAAGGGGAACCCAATGTTAAAGTCGCCAGATGTATTTGATCCTCCACCCACAACTAGTGGTGCACTGTGGCACTGGAGGTCTTCAATGAATTCATCAGGAAAATGCAACTGTGGCCTGAGGATGTCGATAATTTTCAGATATTTCTTAGCAACAAATAAGTATCAAAGGATTCTTTTTATATTTTGTCTATTGAAGGTGAGTGAGCAAAAATGATACAGGATAAGGTCTGGATGACGCATTATAAGATTGTTCATCTTTTCATATGAGAATTATAGGAGAACAGTGAAATATTTTGTTTGCATCTCCTATCCCACTGTGTAACATTCCAAGAATTATTGTAGAGGTCTAGGATAATTCATGAAGGAAATTAAGAAGCCTGCCTTATACTTGCTTGTATCCTTTCTATCTAACACAGTGTTCGGGTCTAATAGATGCTCGATAAATACGATGATGAAGAAATTAAATTTTAGTCCTGGTAAGTCTGTAAATGTCAGCTTAATAAACACTGCTGCATTACACATTATAAAACATACCTATGATTATTCCATTTGGCTGTCTAACTTGTTTATACTGCTTGCAAACCATACAGAGAAGCAATTCCAAAGATTCATTGATTCTTCGAGCTGAGGAGACTTTATATCTCATCTCATTCAAAGTCTTCTTTCATTCTATAGAAGTTAAAGAACTTACCCCAGATCATATACAGCTAGTTAGCAGAAGAACAAAGATTAGAACCCAGGTCTCCTGATTATCAACCCAAAATTCTATGATCCAACTTTGCCTTACTAACATGTGTGTTTTAAATTTATAAGGTTTTACATATGAACTTTGAACTTAAAACCTATCTCTTTGCTCCTTGAAATGACACTGGCTTTATTAGAAAGGTGTTTGTTCAGAATTAAGCAATAATGGCCTTTCTGATTTGCAATGTCACTTGAAACTTAGAGGGCAATTTGAATTTCCTGAAGAAAACATAAAGCAGAAGTAGAGATTTTTAAATGGACTTTTAAATGGGTTTTACAAAAGCAAAGTAATAACTGAATTAAGAAAGTTGATCCTTATAGTTTCATAAATTAGACAAAATTCTAGAAGAATTTTGGAAGTACGTATGTTTCTTCCAAAATAAGAAGGCTTCACCACAAAAACAAAAAATACCGGAAGATTTTAACATCAACTTAAGACAAATGTCTTCTTTAACAAATGCTTGACTTCACCACAAAATCAAGTAGTTAGATTTATTCACCAGGGTAACTCATGTGAGCTTTTACCAAAATATATCCTGTGTCACAAACACTGGCCTAAATCTAGGACAATTGTTAACTTTTCTTCTGCACACTGTACTATGTAAAAAATGAGAAGAAACAAATAGGACCACTGAATTCAGAATTCCTAAGTGAGGAGTTTTGTTTCTTCTAGTCTTTACTGGTTTCCTGTTTTTGCATACTATATTTTTCTGTGGCAAAAGATTAGTAGAAGTTTCTTGTTAGAAACATGAAAAACAAGTAATAAATAATAATAATAATCAGAAAATAGTGATCTCTGATATACTTCTTTAGTCCCCAGAATACAATAGGATATATAGTATATATCAACTAGACTACTAGTCATACATCATTCAAATGAGCCAATTCTAACAAAGACAATTCAGTTATGATCATTTTTGTTTAATTTAAATGCTATGACCCAGGTAGAAGTTCAAGAAAGCTTTGGTTAAATAACTATTTAGAAATTCTGGCATGTATCTCTGAGCACTTTAAAAATTTGAAAAGCCTTTTATATACATTAAGCATTTGAGCCTCAAACAGGAGTATGAGATAGGTATTAGAAGAATTATTAGCCAATTTTACAGGTGAGGAATCTCCATTCTCATGGAACTAGTACACAGCTGGTGAGAGGCAGCATTTGAATCCAAGTCTATCTCATTCAATATCCAATTCTGATTTTCTTTTCGAAGAAACATTCCTGGCACTGGCAATACTCAATACAGACTTGGGTATATAAATGTAACTAAGCTTGCTGATCAATCATCTTATTACAGACATTTATTAAGCCTCCAGTTATGAAGGAAAAAAGGGATGCTTACATAAAAAGAAATGATCTTTTAAAGTACAGACTCTCAGAAAGAGTTTATTTTCTTCATACTCACTGTGGCAGAGTTTTAAATTTGATGCACATATCTGACAGCATAAAGACAGGCCTGCATTTCTGCCCCACCAGCAACTAAAGCAGCATGCCAATGTTTTACACAAAGAATATATTCAACAGAGAAAACTGACTTGAATCTAAGTTAAGAATCCCTTTGAAGTTCCAATTTTTTAAAGTTAGGAAACCAGTCATCTTTTAGGAGCCTTCTATATGCAAAGCATTCCTTCAGTTTTTCAAAAACCAAAAACCACGAAAAGGGAGCTGGGACAGACAGAGAAAAGAAAAAACTGTGGGAAAAAGGAGTAACATGAAAATACAGAAAAAGAAGAAGGACATATATACATGTACCAAGATATCTAAGTCAAACAAAAACACAAAAATTATTTTATGGAAAAAAAAAGTTAGAACAACCTAAATAAACTGGCAGAAGGTGAGTTGGGGGGGGAGCTCAGGGGCTTAGCAGTAAACACTTTAAGGATTCAATTACATAATGTTTTTTTCTTACTAAATCTTAGGTTTTCTGCAGCTTCCGCAAACAGACTCAAAAACATGATCTCTTAAACTTTCAACAAAATACAGTAGCAACAATATGACCCTATGATTTATAGCACACCACTATAGAGCACCAATTAATTATGAAAAATTTGTGCTGCTTCCTAAGAGATCTGGGGCTTCATCATCGAAGTGAGCATGAAGACCATTTACAATACTACTGTTTCCTCTGAAAGATGTGAAGGAATTCGTTACTGGGTTGAGGAAAAGGGTCTTGATTACAAAAACAAATTATTCTGCCTATTATATATGTTAACAGCTCATATCATTACGGATGAAACAAGAAGACTGAGAAGAAAAGATTTTTTTTTCACCGTCCCATTACAGAGGAATAAAAGTGGCATTGGGCTTTAGGATTTTCTTCTAGATCTTCATCAAATAAGGCTTCCTTTCCAGAGTCATCTAATAAGGAACGACTTCCTGTCTGGTTCTTGAGACCCTGCTTTTATCAAGGCCCCAAATGAGATACTAAAAAGCATCTCTTACAAAAGAACGTCAGCATTGGCAGTATCTTAGTTTAATTCAAAATGACTGCCTTGCTGTGACATATCTATTCCAGATTCTGCTGCCATCCATCTAATTTCATTAATGGAGTTAAGAGTCAGTATTTGTATATAGAATATGCCCAAATAAAGGGGCATCCAGCTCTGTAATAACGCCTTGTAATAACACCATTCAAGGAAATGGTGAATTTCTTCCATCTGGCCATTTTTTAAATACTAAACATGGCAACACTCTAAACATTCTTAAGGTCTATTACATGCAAAGAAATTATTATAAAACCTGTCTGATGATAAATTACCAACCTAGTTAAGTCTATACACCTAAAGGAATAAGATTCTTAGAAATATTTATTCCCATTATCACTCAATTAAAGATTAGAGTTTATATTTTAAAAACTTTTTTCAGAGTCCTCCACTAGACCTACTATGATGCTTCATCATGAACTGAGGGGCTTCTGGAGTTGAAAAGCTATTCTAACAGACCCCAAGCTCGAGCAGATCTTTCCAAATGTGAAAGGCTTTGAGTCCTGGACAAGTTGAGTAAGGCTCTTCCCCCCAAGCTGACTACAAGGTGCTGACTTTTTACAGGCTGATTGTAGAGGGTCTCTGACCCAGTTAAGTAGAGTAAATTACCTTGCCACCAGCAAAATCAGTCATTTGAGGAAATGATTTATGTTTCTTCTAAGATCAGACCTCAAGCACAACAAAGTTTCAAACGCTTAAGAAAACCTGCTTATGTTTGTTTACAAGCATCAGAAAAGTTGTACAATTACTCTCTGCTTTCTAAAGATAGAATATAACCAAAATTTGCTGGACATAAGCACAGAGAAAAGATACCAAGTGATATGCAGGTTTCATATACTTAATTCAGTCACAGAAGAACAAAATTGATACATAAAATAAAACTAATAGGATAACCTCCTTCTGAGAAGTCATCTCTAAAGAGATTCTATTAAGATTCCACCACTGGGCAAGTAAAATAAAATAAAATAAATCCACTCCGTCAATCCCCAATTTTATTTTATAAATTTTAAATGATTTAAATCAAAGGTATACCAGAAATTTAAAATTATAATTCATTCAAATACCCAAAACCAACCCCCATAAACACACACATTACTTTTATGTAAATAGCCTCTATATTGGAAAAGCAATATTGTATAAAATGCTTATATCTACAGTGCAGAAATATGTTCTGGTTAGTTAGCAGTTCTGCCTACTACATACATCTCAACACTACAGGGAGCTACAGCCTGGGATTCTCTAAGCCTTAAGCGCACATCCCCAGCAAGTGTGGTAACACTGCTTTACATATCCACAGAGAATCTGCTTTAAAAAAAAAAAAATCTCCTGATAAACGGCCCATTTGAACAGTCACTGAAATGTCTGAGACGGCATATTTGTGTCCAAAAGTACTAAAGACATTTATGTGGCCTAAAGTATAGTTACAGATTTTTTTTAATGTCATAGGCAGCTTTATAACATCCATACTGAAAACTTAACCGGGGTTCTCAACCTGTGGGTTATGTTCAATTTGTAACAATGAAAATACATCCTGCATATCAGATAAATTCAAAACAGTAGCAAAATTACAGTTATGAAGTAGCAACGAAAATAATTTTATGGCTGGGAGTCACCACAACATGAAGAACTGTATTAAAGGGTCACAGCATTAGGAAGGTTGAGAACTACTGAAAGCATAAGCAAAATTACTCAGATGTTCAGTGTTATTAATATGCAGCCATATATTCTCTATAAATTTGTTGTTTTAAGTAACATAAGACAGTTCTGTCAAACACCTGCTAGCAACCCCAAATTTACAAATCTACGCACATCCGAAAATGAAAATGAAGCACGCACACACACAGGTGGAGTGTTGAGTCCTCCTTCCCACAAATTTGGATCAAAGCACCATCCACCCCATTAATTGTTCAGCTGTCAAAAGTCTAGTGCAGGAGTGATAAAAGCTTGTGGACACGTGGGGAAAGGCAAATACCAAGGCTAACATTAATGAACTGAAGTTCAGATCCCAAAAACCATCTTGTAACTAAGTAGCAACATTTATAAAGTTACACAATTATTGATTAACCCTTATCTTCCTAATGGAAGCAGGCAGAGTAGTAAAAGAGATTGAATACTTTTTTTTTTCACTGTTGTACATGGCCCTTTACTATTTTCATGATTTGTGTTGGTCACTATTTCTACGGTCAAGAGCAAAGAAAATTACCTCTATTTGTCCCCAAATTATTAAGCAAAAAAGAAGGTGTAAAACTAGAAGTGAAAGTACAAATCTATTCTAAAATGCCTATTTAAAAATACGGCAAATTTCATCTGAAACCCAATTGTCATAATATACATTTGGGCACATCATTTTCAAAGTTTGCTATAGAAGACTGAATATGTCAATTGTACTAACATTAGTAAAGATAATAAACCCACATATAGGACATCTACACTAGTGATAGTATTCAGCACAAGACCTAGGTTAATTTCTGTTTTGGCAACTTGGATTTGAGAGAAATTAGATGCAGCATAAACTACTCTGCTACAAATTCAAAAAGGAGACTAAAATAAAAGTTAAGATTTCCTGACATAGACAAAATCCTAAGGATATCAATTCTCTGGAATTTAGTAACAGGTATGTCTAAATATTCGTGCTATGTGACTAAAAAGGTCAAAATCCAAAGAAAAAAATCTGCTAGTGACATCATTTACTCAAAATTAAATGACCTAGAAATAGCTGTTATTCTAGGCAGGTTGTGCTGAATAACTTGAAATAATATCATATTATGTCAACTTAAATTTTGAGGAGAGGTTTAAGTACCACAAATAGGCCTCTCCTTTTCTTTACACACCGAGAAATAATAAATATATGTTGATTGATTTAAAAATAAAAGCACAAAAAGTTCTTTAATTTACTATGTCAGGATAGTCTAATATTTAACTAGAGAACTGAGAAGATTAGTGGTGGAAATCTCTTCACTTAAACCTATATATTTCTAGGTAACCACCAATAGGCAAATATCCTCAGCTCAGAGTTTCACTCATTGTGACCCACCCACTGTTGACCTTTATTTCTAGGGGGGGAGGGTATGGGAGTGAGAAGAAATGAAGGTAAATGATGGGGTGAGCAAAGCAGATTTCCTACTGATTCATGTTATATTTTATAAAACCAAAGCTGAATTAGCATTAACTAAATACAAGACATAGACAGCACACAAATCTTAGCTATATGGATAAAGATGTAAGCACATTTATGGAAACTGATCAATCCAGTTTCTCACGCAGAAATCCAAGAAATTAATACAATTAAATAGAAAAAAGTCCTATTTTACTTTCTTTTTTAAAAAAGGTATCTCCTAGAAGTCTATCAAGCACTTTTTTAAAAAGATTGTCCATTCAACAAAATCATTTTGCTAAAAACAAAAATGAAACTAAAAAAGTACCAATTAGGAGGCAAAAGAAATTTTCATCATAATACAACTTAGCTTAATACATTTTATAACATATATATAGTATGACAAATGACCTGTTGTAACTATCATGTGAAATATTAAAGAGAAGTCCCTGTCAGAGTCCTTTAAATTAAGGCACCCTTAAAAGAAATCTGTAACCAGGAGACGTCATAATGCCATAAATATATTTTCAGTGTGAATTAGTGCATAATAAACATATGTATCCGCAAATAATTTTAAAGTATTCCCAAAAGACAGGATAATACAATGAATTTTTCATTCCAATAAAAATAAAATACTTGTAATTTCTGCCATGAATAGTACTCAGAAGTAACATGTACCTACATCTGTCTCTATTACACTACAACTGTTTCTAGCTTCCAAAAGCTGTAAATTTTAAGCTATCTCTTTAAAAACAGATTTGCTCTGTCAGCTTGCTTTTATGAGATTATATCCATGAAACATCCTTACAACCTTTTATCAGTAAAAATCTCGTTGAAAGGGGGTGGGAAAAGTTATTATCCTTGAAATTTCTATTTTCCCATCAAGAATAAAGAAAATATATGCTGACAAAGTAAAATCTTCCCCTAAAGATATATAGGTAGTGAACATAAACATTTAGTGTGTCAAAAGTTCTCATCATTATTTAAGATCAATCTATCACTCACTCTGATGACTATCTTTCTTTAAATTTGTCCTTTTTTAACTGACCTGAACTCAGTAAAAATTAAAATTGTATGCAATGGCATTTATTTACATCAGACTCTAATCTAAAACAAATAAGGTTAAGCTATTCAAAGAAAAGTGAAAAGAAATACACTATGCAGTGTTGTTTTCCCTAAATTATCCTGTAAGCAATCTAATTTTTTTTTTTTTAAAGCTCAAGTTATCTGACATACCAAAACAATCAGACGAAAACCAACTCTGAGTACTTTTTACTTTTGGGGGTGGGGTGGAAAGAATGTTATTTAAAACAGAAAAAAAAAAAAAAGAAAATTCACACAAAAAAAGTAATAATATTTTTAAAACTCAGTTGAATGGCCATTCCTTTTCATGGTATTTTTACAAATGGTTTTGTGTCTTTGTTGTACATTTACTATGCAGTCCAAACTCTCTTGCACAAACACCCCAAATAAATACTCTTGTGTGATTCAATACTAAAACAGGCAAGAACCATATGTGTAAAATAATCAATTATGAAAGCAACTGAAATTATACCTCCAGTGTTGCTATATCCTCAAGATTAAAACTGATTAAACTAAATGCTCTAAAAATCTGCTGTGATAACAGCTCAATTTCCTAACAAAGCAAAAAGTAAATAGATGTACTGCTTTAACACCAACATATTCTCCAAAAGTACTTTCTTGTTAAAATTCTACTTCTCTAAAATTAAAGTTCATCATAATATCAATGCACACAATACAAAATCACCACCAAGGCTGTCTTTTTTCCTTAATGCAAACGGCATACTATTTCTGTTAATGTTCTATTCATGCTCCCATTTATGAATATTAGTCTTTATAATTTAAACTTCTAACAGTATTTAACCTTGCATCTGCTAGTAATACTGCTCAGTTATTATTTGTTGCAAGAATTTTTGTGACTGTACTGCTCAGCACTTCTATTTACATCAGCAGTGCTAAATGCCCAATGGTGAGAGGGGAGCCAATCAGATGGCAGATTAGATGTCAACTCAGAGGCAGCTGTCTGGAGACTATTACAGCCAGTTTACCTCCACAATTCAAATTCCAAACCTTGCAAAGGAGATCAAGTCAGTCTTTAGACTCAGTCTGCTACCAAGAACAGCAAGTGTGAAGGACGCTCCCTAATCAACCTATGTGATTTGACTGGTGGAAAAAAAAAACCCACCCCCCCCCCCCAAAAGCTAACACATATAAACAGGTTCCAAAATGATCCATTTCCTACTGATGTGATAGCTTACTATTGTATTCAGCACATCAAATGTATGTATATTCAATGATCAAAACAAGTACAAGTCATTCGAAATGTAGCCCTTTGAGGTCAGTATGTCATTTAAAATCACAAGTTTCAAGAAATCTATGTAACAAATTGTGGATTTTATTATTTATGTTATGTAACATGAAATATTTTAATATATTTCACATCCACCTAGTAGAAATTTGGAATTTGAGTTACCAAAACATTCAAACTCAAAATGAAATCAAAAGCAACTCCACGCTAATCATGTGAGGTGTTCACAACTATAAGAAACACTTCGATTGTCAAAAGACAAGCCTATTTTTCTCACAATTTCCAACTTTTAGTCTTAGGAGCAAACCAAGGCTAATGTGGGCAAACAAGTCAGAAAGAAGGAACTGTTCATGCTTTACTGGATCAAAGCATTTAATAGACAAGCTTAGTCAAGATCCACTTTTAGAATTTACTGGCTTTTAAAAACATTATGTGTTACAAAAGCGATTTCAGTCGTCCCCACAGTTTTCTACAGCCTTGTTGCTTCTTTCCCTTTTATAATACAAAGTTAAAGGGGTGGAATAACGTTAATCAATTGTGTAAATAAAATTGCTGTTACTTCTTCAGTGAAACCACCTTCTAATGCCCCTGGACTAATCGGAGTCAGACATTGTGTGTTACCAAACATTTTCTAGTGAGGCAGCTAGGAGTTAAAATGGCTTTGGGAATCTACCCCCGCCTCCCTCCCGGGGGGGAGGGGGAAAAGAGAGGGGGGGAAAAAAGTAAATTAGAAAGAAACTAACTAAACCTTGCCTACAGATTTAGGTGTATTTCGAGCCCTAGAAGAAGGCCCCGGTTTTTTCTAGTAGTTACCTGGGATCTGTTAATGGTCTGTCCAGTGTTTCCAGGGCTCATAGCTGGATGATTTCTTTGTTGTGCCGCTGCCCAGCCAGGGTTTGCAGTTCCATACTGGGAGCCCAGATCTTTGCCCATGCCCATGCCCGCTGCTGCCTGCTGGCTTCCTGGAGCTGCCCCCGCCGCTCCCTGCGCCTGGGACTGCTGCTGGCCTGGGGCATTGGGGTTGCCGCTGTAATCGGGGTAGCTGCTGCTGTAGCTCCTCATCATAGGGCTCGGGGAAGTCAGCAGCTGATTGAGAGTCGGCGTGGCCCCCGAAGGGTGCTGGTTCTGCCCGGCGAAGCGCTGAAAACCTCCCGCGGCAGAACTGGCAGCAGCGGCAGCCTTGCCCAGGCTAGCAGCCCCGCCGCCGCCACCTCCTCCTCCGCCGCCGCCACCTCCTCCTCCTCCGCCGCCGCCGCCGCCTCCCGGGCCCATCATCATACTGCTGCCCTGCTGCCTGGGGGAGCTCAGCACCCCGTAGCCCGAGGACGAGCCCCCATAGCCGCCGCCGCCGCCGCCTCCCGCTGCTGCTGCTGCTGCCGCCGCTGCGGCCGCCGCCACCACTGCTCCTGCTCCCGCTCCTGCTCCTCCTCCTCCTCCTCCTACTCCACTACCTCCTCCTCCTCCTCCTCCTCCTCCTCCTCCTCCTCCAGCACCGCCGCCGCCGCCGCCGCCGCCGCCGCCGCTGCTGCCGCCTCCTCCGCCTCCCGCGCCCGGCCGGCCGTAGCCGGGATAATGGTTGTACTGGCTGTTGGGGTAGCCTTCGTGGGAGTTTTGCAAGGGGTCCATGCTGTTGGGGGGCCCGGCAGCGGCGGCGGCCGGGTGCATCATCCCCATCCCGGGGCTTTGTTGTCCGCCATGTTGATCAAAGCAAGGCCCGGCTCGGCTGCCTGTGCCGCCGCTCGCAGGGGGAGCGCTGCCATAGTAATTATTAAACTCCGAGACCCCCGCCGATGCGGAGGGGCCGCCGCCGCCGCTGCCACCGCTGCCGAGGCTACCATTGCCGCCGCCGCCGCCGCCGCCGCTGCCGTTCCCGGTGCTTTGGGGCGGCTGCTGCTGTTGCTGCTGCTGTTGCTGCTGCTGCTGTTGCTGCTGCTGCTGCTGTTGCTGCTGCTGCTGCTGCTGCTGCGCGCCCAAAGCTCCCAGGCTGGGGTGCTCGTACCGGCCGCCCATCTGCTCCCCCATTTTAGTCGGGAGCTCTTCCTCCTCGCCTGACTTGATCAGCAACTGCTGCGCCTGGGTCTCGGCCTGATTTCCCAAAACACCGTCTTTGCCTCCTCCATGTTGCTGGGGCTCCATGTCAGGACTGGGCTGAGCAGAAGCAGCAGCAGCAGCAGAAGCAGCAGCAGCAGCGCCGCTGCCCCCCGCTCCGTTGTTGCTGCCGCCGCCGCCGACGACAACGACGAGGCTGTTGTTGTTGGAAATGGGATGTTGTTGCTGCTGCTGCTGGAATTGATTTAGCTGTTGCTGTAGTGCATGGTGGTGGTGGAGGAGATGGTGAGGATGGTGGTGGTGGTGGTGGTGGTGGGCATGATGGTGGTGCTGCTGGTGGTGGGGAGGTGCAGCGGGGGGATCGCCAACGTTTTTCAGTTTGTGGTTCGGGAGCAGCCCCGTCTCCATGGCCGGGGCAGACGAAGAGGAGGAGGAGGAGGAGGAAGAGGAGGAGGATAAGACCGCGGCGTTCCCACCTTCCTTCAGAGCCGCCTCGGACGAGCTGCTGCTGCCGCCGCTGCCGCTGCCGCTGCCGCTGCTGCCGCCGCCGCCGCCGCCGCCGCTGCTCTTCGTATTATTATTACTGGCAGCCGCGGCGGCGGCGGCGGCGGCGGCGGCGGCGGCGGCGGCAGAGCTCGCATTATTGGCCATGTTCAGTTCATTATGGTGGTGGAGGTGATGGGAAGCTACATTATTCAAGCCGCCGCCGCCGCCGCTAGTCCCATCGCCGCCGACCCCTAGCATGGATCCCGGTCCTGCCGCTCCGGCTCCCCCCCGCCGGGAGATCCTGGGTCAAGTGAGCCGGCTACGGACGCAGAGCGGGGTGCCCCGATCACTGTGGTCCGCACCCGCAGGGGCTGATGCTACTTGCGCGGCCATGATCATTACAACATCGCGAGTCAAATGTGTCCCCCCACCCCGCCCCGACCCACCCACCCCACCCCCCCCAAAAAAAACAAAAATAAAACAAAAGGGAAGGGGAAGAGAGAGAGAGGGAGGGGGGAAAACAATAAAAACACTTTTTTAATAAACAGCCACTCTCAGTCTCTAGTCCACATACCCCCAAATAAAAATAAAAACATCCCCCTCTCTACCCTCCCCCTTCTCCCCCGCCCAAAGTCCTGGATTGAGATTAGAAATGATAGTAATATCTTACGGTCTATGCCTGTTCTTGCTGTGGGATTTCATGTTGAAAGTTTTTAGTTCAGGTTTAAATGAAACTTTTTTTTTCTTTTCCTCTCTAACCCGGATATGGGTAAATACACGTCTGACTGAGCCTATCTGGCCCAGCATGGCATGAGAGAGAGAGGAGAGAGAGAGCTCTAACAACTATTATCCACTTCTCTCTGATTACTCCTGTGCACTTGCAAAACGCGGACTGGACTTCTCCCTCCCCCCCTTCCCCCTCCCCCCTTCCAGCACCACCATCACCACCACTCCCTCCCGAGCTCTAACTACCTTCTCCCGTCTCCTCCGGCTGCTCTAGCGGTGGCACACGGCGGAGACTCACCCGCGCAGGCACGGACGGGGGAGGCTTTTCTACAAAGCTCGGCAGCCGCTTCTAATGCAACAGCGTGGGGCAAAAGGGGCCTGCCCTCTCCCCTTTTGCATCTGTTTCCCTGCCAACTAGGCATTAATGTGTTTGTTTTCATGTTTAAAAGGAACGATACAAAGGTGGAAAACGGGTCTGACTGGCAGACAAAAGAAAGAGATGGATTGGGGAACAAAGTTGTCTGTCTGGCTCAAAGGTTACATTGAGCTGACTAAAAATAAAAATATTTGGGCAATCTGGGGGGGGAAGCATTAGCTATTTCAGAATTCATTATGTAATTTGCAGAATGTTAACCCATTATGCATTGGTTTGAAGTCAGGCAACATAATTTCTACAACTTTCCTCAAACTGCAAAATGAGATGGATTAATGGTTTTCTGCCCGTTTGTAATGGGGTGCCATATATTTATTTTATAATAGCATAGTATAGCTCTGTCCTAAACTGATAGTGCTCTGTACGCAGTAAGTGCCCAATAAATGTTTAATTACTAAATGTCCACATCTATCCCCAAAGATTTTATTATTAATATAATTATTCTTTATGGGACATCTTTAGTGTATTTGTATGCAAGGCTTTCAACAAAAAATAAAAGTTCATTTCTTGTACCTCTGGAGGGACATGTATACACAAATATTCATATGTGTGTTTACATATATTCACATACATGTGTGTTTGCAACTGCATGTGTGCACACATGCATGCAGTGTGTGTGCGTGTATATCCTTGTGCATGCATATCACTTGTCTGTGTTCCCCATGTGCACATATATGCATAAATGCATGTATGTATTTTCCATATACACAACCATTTCCCTAGATACATACATTGTATGTGCAGTCTTGTGTGTTTCTACATATGCCTGTGTATGCATATATTATTTCCATACATACACATATTCCTATGCACAACAACAAGCCCTCAAATCTGAAATCGTTTTAGAAAGAAATTTATTAGCTCACATCTATATTTCTCCTAGGCGCTTTTATCGCCACTCCTTAAAGGGAAATAATTAAGTTGTGTTGTGTTGTATGATCCAAACCACTTTTAGAAGAAAGTTTAACTGCCAGTCAGAACAGCACCAGCTTGCACTCATCCTCAATCAGAACACCTCTGTGGCACCTTTCATCATGTTTCCAAAGAGAATGTGTAAAATAATCATCTTTAATATCAATTCCCTGCTCAATGATGTGAAACGAGTTATTTTTACAGAGAAGCAAAATCAGATAGCACTGAGTTTCTATAAGAAGATGATCTAAACACAGATTAATACAAATGTTTCATGCCTTGTTCTCAGGAAAATGACCATAATTGTTTTATAGGTTGGGAATAATCTGACTATCATGACATTGATGTAAGAAAAAGCACAACTGTACTAAGGCACTGGTAGGAAGAAAGTGTTTAAAACTACACGTTTCATTAGGTAATATAAAATTATACTACTCTAAAACTAGCAATAAATACCATGTAACCACCATGAAATGTTTTTTTGGATTTCTCTTTTGGCCTTAAAAAATAGGAGCATACTTTACCATTCTGTAGGATTTACTTATCACAAGATCCCTAATTCTTCAACTACACTAGTTATTTTTGTTTGACCAAGTATAAATATGTTACATGACTAATAGAAAACGATAGAGTGGAAAAAATTGGTGAGTAATTGTTGGGGGGGGGGGGGAATCAGGTGCATACCCAAGGGTCATTACAGACTGTAGAAACAACAAATTGCAATTCTATGCAAACCACTGGAAAGGGGGAGGTATATCATCTTGTAGAAGAGAGAATAGCAGAATTGTAAGATGAATTCATGCCAAATCATTCATCAGCTTTTGCCAAGAGAATACTACATCTTTGTTACTGTGCCTTTTTGACATTTTTTCCTGGATTTTCTTCTTTTCTATATTCAAGTACATACTAATTATACACATTACACCATAAGTTGAATTTTTAAAAGTCTTTCATATGCAAATATAAATATATGTCTCTATGTATATGTTTATATGCATACATATATTCTAAAAATCCATTACATATTTATATTTTCAGACATTTATGCTCACATTGGATATATGTATACATAA
>CM053593.1:314962937-314995929 GCA_028646575.1 Pseudocheirus occidentalis | reverse complement strand
AGTTACTATTGACTTTTCTTTGGGGAGGGGGGAGGAAGCATTTCATATAGACAAATCATGAAACTGAGGGGGGCGGGGAATCAAGAAGTTTATAGTTTTAAGTTGTTTTAATTCCATTTGCTTCAGCAAGTCATCTAGAAGATTGGAACCAAGAGGCTATAAAATAGAGGCCCTCAGCACAATGAAATCGGTCTGCTATAAAAGGCAACACATGCCAGTTTTTCCTCCCCAAAGGCAGATGCCACACCCAAAGCAGACAGAAGGCACTACAGTCTGTGTAAGTGAAGCCCAACACAAAGCATGGAAGACTCAGTTTTGTCTCAGACCAGGAAGGATTTGCAAATACCTTTTCAGCATCCCTGGGAAATGAGAAGGCCCACATCCTGTTCAGCTTGGGCTTTTCAAGTGCACTTTTCCAGGAAAACAAAGTAAAAAATCTCTTGTCTTCATTAAGAAATCTAGTGTCTTAATTAAACAAAACTAGAATTGCCACTGATCTGTTAGAAAGCAACAAAATCGTATTTTAAAGTCCACCAAAATGTGATTGTAACTTTGTGTTGTCATTTATAACTCCTCTTTTTTCTTAATCTGCCTACAATCATGGTACATTCTTCACCCTAGTTTCTTTTCTACAAATTAAAGTATTGGTAAGCAGTGCATTAATTTTTATACCAAATCCCTTGCTTTTACCTTTTTTGTCTAAATTGCTGCCCACAAGAGACAATTTAACTTCATCACTAAACAACTAATACACCAAAAAATGAAAACAGTGCGAAAATCCGCTTGTGCTTCAACTTCCAGTCCTTCAATGTGCCCATTCCAGCCTCAGATCCCAGCATTTTTCATTTAAGTGAAGTTATTGCTCTTTATTTTGTTATTACTCATATTTTATTATAAACTTATTTTTACTTATAATACAGAAAAAAGCTAATCTTCAAATACTGCTCCTTTGGAATCAGTTTAAGGACATTGCCTAAAGCATCCTTTAATTTGCCTACATAAAGAACATTTGGGCCAGATGGTAGTTTTAGAATTTCAAAACTCTATTCTTTTAATGTTGTTAGTAACCTCTTAACTATTCTCTTTGGTTTCTGATTAGTCCCTTTTTTGCTATGTTGCTTGGTTTTTCAATGACTCTATATATTCACTACCCCTCATATTTTGTATGTAATTGGGAGATATTTGAAATAAGGAACTGTTAAGGCTTTATAAATAGGAATTCTTTTTTTTTAAAAAAAAGCTTTGAATACTCTTTTTCCTCATAGATTGATGAAAAATTTCAATGAATGGAGCTTATGGCATTTCCCTACTAATAATAATAAGGGCAGGTTTTTTGTTTTCTTTTGTTTTTAAACACCAAACAGTTGTCTTTATAAGCAGTGAGTACACATGAATACAGGATGTTTCAGGTGTTTTATGGAAGTTAGTAGTGGCCTATAAATTCATATTTTGAAGGCATTAAGTAGACCTTGAAAAATATCTTGGTAGAGAAAAAAAATTTAATAAAATCAATAAACATGTCACCTAAGTTCATTGCTATGCTTCTTCTGAGTACTGCTTTTCTCTACCATCACTATTATGGTGCCGACAAGCATGGGTGGGGTTAGAAAAAAGAAAGCGTATGGGCTAGTTAAACCTGATGTTCAGAGGCAGGTTGACTTGCTGTACAGGGAAGAGTGCATACCAGTGTGGCAGGATCCAAATTTCAGCTCTGGCACACAACCCACATCACAACTCCCACACCTACACTTTCCAGTCTAAAGGCCCTCAGTTGAGGGCCCTCCATGGTCCTGAAAGATCAAGGACTATGAGTAAATGAGTAGTTTGCCTTCATTATCTGAAGGCATCTGAATGAAGCCCATCAATTGGGGAATGCTGTACATTGTGTTGTACAATATATACCCAATCACATATAAGCTGTAGTATGTGAATGTAACGGAATACTATTGTTCCATAAGAAATGGAGGCAGATTTCAGATTCACCCACATATCTTGATTCCACCTCAAAACTAACTCTGTCTTTGACCCCACCTCTGAACAAGGATAGATTTGAGATACAACCATTGGACACCTACAATATCTGAACTCAACCATGGATCATTTGGTATTGATGATGTGGCCAAATCTATAGCATGTACATGCTGTTATTATGTCTACAATACTAATGAAATTTTATACCTAACTGCTCTCTATCTCTCATTTATTAAACACAGGATCACCTTTATGAATTCTTTTGGATATGGTGGTAACTAAAAGAATCTTACTAGAAACAAAGTATGTCTTTTGAAATACATATAAAGAATGACTGGTACTCTACTGGTACTCATTCTGCTTTTTCCCTAGCTCTAGTTATGTCCATAATGTTCCTTAGAAACTAGATAGCTAGCAATTTCTCTTTACAATAGCTTAAGTTTATATAGTGCCCTGTGGTTAGAAAATGTTTTTATGGACATAATTGCACCTGGTCCTTACAACAGCCTTGTGAGATAAGTGGTACCTGACTGATGACCATGGTTTTCCCACCCAATCTACTCCCTGTATTTCTACATAAGAGGCATCAAATTCAAATAGAACTGGAGCCACTAAATGGTTCATAACAAAACAGGAAAATGATAAATACTGAAGAAGATATGGGAAAATTGGAACATTAATATAGTGTTGGTGGAGTTGTGAACTGATCCAACCATTCTGGAGAGCAATTTGAAACTATGCCCAAAGGGCTATAAAACCTGTGCATACCCTTTGATCCAGCAATACAACTACTAGGTCTATATTCCAAAGAGGTAATAAAAAAGAGAAAAGGACCCGCATGTACAAAAATATATATAGCAGCTCTTTTTGTGGTGGCCAAGAACTGGAAATTGAGGGAATGCCCATCAATTGGACATTGTGTTTTACAATACATACATAATCACATACAACCTGTAGTATGTGAATGTAACGGAATACTATTGTTCCATAAGAAATGATGAGCAGGCAGATTTCAGAAAAACCTAGAAAGATTACATAAACTGATGCTGAGTGAAGTGAGCAGAATCAGGACATTGTACACAGTGATAGCAACATTGTGCAAAGATCAACGCTGACACACTTGGTCCTTCTCAGCAATGCAAAGATCTAAGACAATTCCAAAAGACTTTTAATGGAAAATTATATCCATATCTAGAGAAAGAACTATAGAATCTGAATGCAGAGGAAGCATTTTTCTCTCATTTTTTTTTCTTTCTTGTGGCTTTTCCCTTTTGTTCTGATTTTTCTTTCACAATGTGACTAATGTGGAAATATGTTTGATATGATTGTATATATATATAGCCTAAAAAAAAAAAGAACTGGAGCCACTAAATGGTACATAAAAATCTCTAGGGGGCTGCATATTGACTTGGAAGACCACATATTAAAATTATCTGTGTCATCATATTTTTAATTTTATTGAACATTTCCCAGTTACGTTTTAATATGATTCTATAGTATTGCAGTAATGCAGTCTGCATCCTGAATGTATTTGACACTTCTGTTCCAAATCATTCCCCAGGAACTTCTTCATCTTACAAAATCACTTCAACCCTGGAACTCATACCTTGTCAGTATCCTCTGTATCTGAGACCCCTCCATCCTTCTGATTGGAAGGGTGGAGACCTCTCTTCCTAGCATCTCCATTTCAGGAGGAAGTCCAATGCATTCATCTCTTCATTTCCCATTGAGTCTATTCCTTACAACTTCTCTATCATGCTCCTGATCAAGTACCTTCATCTTATCTTCTCTTTTTGGTTTCTTTAGTATGTTGTCTTTCCCTGTTATATTATATACTCCTTGGGGGCAGAGATGGCCTTTTTTTATATACCCAGTGTTTACTATAGTGACTGGCACATCATAGGTGCTTAATAAATGTTTATTAATTGGCTGCCTGGTTTTCTTCATTTTGTTCCCAACTCTGTCCCTGATTTATTATGTCATTATGAAGAATCATTTCTTTTTTAAATTATTTTATTTATTTTCTTGTTTACATCATTCATTTCCACGAGATTTTGAGTTACAAATTTTCTCCCTGTCTTTCCCCTACCCACAATCCCAAAACAGGATCCCACTGTAAAGCCGGTCCCCCAATCTGTTCTCTCCTATGTCCTCCTCCATTGCCCCTTTAACTTTCTGGTAGGGCAGGATGGGTCTCCCTACCCTAGTGCCTGTATATCTTAATTCCCAGTTGCATGTAGGTAATGATAATAATAATAATTGTTATTATTATATATTTGTTTTAACATTTGATTGTAGAATTTTACATTCTAGATTGAAGAATCATTTCTTGAACATCTACTTCATGAATTTATGCATTGTGGAGATATTACACATATTAGCCTTATATAGGTAATCTGGATCTATCACCTAGCCAGTGTGTAAAACTCCCTGACTTAGAAACTCCTTCTATCTCCTCATGTGCAAAGAGATGTCCAGGCTGCTGAGAGAGTCACATAGCTAGCATGTTTCAGAATCAGAACTGAATCCAAGTCTGCTAGGCTGGCCTTCTGTCCATTATGTTATTACAACTATCCCTTCCACGTCACAACTTTCCCCATGGAGATTTCCATATAGCTCAGGTCAGCATAATAAATTAAATGGGAATTTGGGGGGGAGTTTAGCAAAAGCCACAGACAACACAGAGCCTATGACCAAATACTTAACCCAAATTCTACAGTAAGTTACTATAAACACCACATAAAAGAAAAATGAACAAATTCAGACTTCTCTGATACGAAGGAAAGGCCAAAAAATTTATGGGGATTTTCCAGATTGGGGAGGGGGGCATCCCCCTGGGCACCACACCCCTTATCCTAGCAATGTAGAAGGGATAGCTATATCTATTTCCCCAAACAATTCCCCCCCTCCCCTTATTACTGCTTGCCCAACAAAACAACCTTGTATTTATTTTGTTTATACTTATATCTGTATGTGTTGTCTCCTCTGCTATGATATAAGTTTCTTACGGGTAGAGACTTGTTTTTTGTCTTTGTATCAATGGTAGTGTCTAGCACATAGTAGGCATTCATTAATGCTTGTTAATAAACTAATCACTCTGCTATGTTGCTTCCCTAGTCACTTCACTTTTATGCCTTACCAAAGGTGTGATGATATACTTAATACTTAGGTAAAAGGACTTTGTAGATAATTCCTCTCCAACATCTGGAAAAAACAAACATTTAAATAATAAATCCACCTGTGGCAAAAGAGTATGAGCAGGTACAGCATATGAGACTGCAATCCGGAGGTCAGGATCATTTCATTTGTCTGCGCTGATTTCTCTGAGTTTTACCTGGAGGTCAGCCTCCTCCCCTACCTGTGATTCATAATTTGACTGTATTTTTAATAAGATTTTACTTATCAACTACAATAATAAGCCAAACAATGATAATCATTTATACCCATTAGAGTAATATATTCATGATTTTCATTTCACTTACAGTCAATTGTTAGGTCCCTAATTTATTGAGATATTCAGTGGCAACCTCTGGGCCCATTAATGACTGTCATCAGGCTTCTCTAGTAAGAGCCAAGGTGCAAAAGGGCTTGACTAGACTCAGTTCTAAACAAAATCACTCATCTTCATTCGGGAATGTATCCATTAATATTTTTTTCCTGTGATTTTCAAGTTCTTGAAGTTCTTTACTTCACAAATGATTTTGGTCCTGTCTCCTTAATTTATAAACCAAGCACAATGGATTGTCCACATTGCAGCATTTTTCTGTAAGGCTCAGAGCTACTCTGTGATATACTCCAGTCTGATAGGTTAGATTTGGTTTTTTCCCCTATTTTGCTACTCAGTGGCTAGAAACTCCATGCTACACTCTCCTCTTTACGGCCTACCTGTATAAGGAATACAGCACTGACCTTGGATTCAGGGAGAACTAGGTTCAATTCCTACCTTTCAAGCTAGTCATGTGACCTTGGGCAAGTCATTTAACTGACCCTCAGTTTCTTTATCTGTAAAATGAAGATGACAAAGTTACCTACCTCATAGGACTATCGCACAGATAAACAAAATGATATAAAGTGACATAAAAATAATGTTATATAAGATGCTATGAAATTTAAAAATTTAAAATTTTTGATAAATAAGATTTAAAAATTGATAAATAAAATTATATAAAGTAACAAATAATATATACAATGCTATGGAATTAAAAAAAAAACCAACTCTCCACTTTGAAGGGATGTAGCTAGTCAAAAATTGTCCTGTGACCTCAAGCAGAGCTCCAGGTCTTCCCCTTTCTTTTTTCCCCTAAAGCCTGTTTAGATAGGTCCCTTTTCTTTAATCAGCAATGCTAATCTCCCAACTCACTGTATCCACAGGTCTGGATGCTGTGAGCTCTAGCTCCTGACTCCACTCTCTGCTGTATTTTGTCCCCCTTTTTTTGTCTTCTCTCTCAAGTGATCTCAAATGCAAAGACAGTTAAGGCACATAGCCAAATATGCCCCATACATGGTCAGTTGGTTGTTGTCCTTTCTTGAAGAGGACCAAAATGACATCACTATGTTGGGATTAAGGTACAGTGTATCCAACTGGCTGATCAGACCAATATAAGCCCATAAGACTCTATCACAGGTCAGGCACAAAGAGTCCATATGGCACATAGGAGGCATTCAAAAAATACTTGCTCCCCTCTGCCCTTCCCCTTTCTCCCTTCCATTCTCTTCATCTCATTCCCTGATCCTTAAACAAACTTTATTCAACAGGAATAGGAAGTAAGGGGATACTCATTCTAACTACAATGAATATAGTTCTCTCTTAAGGGGTTTCCCTCTCAGTTAAATTAAATTCAACAGATCTTTGTTGAATGGTTATCATTCATCAAATGATTAATCAGCAAGCATTTACTAAGGAACTTAATATGAGCTAGGCATTATGTTGCAAGATATATGTTAGAGCAGTGGCCAACATGGTACCTGCCTTCAAAGATGGTGGTAGGCAACTAGGTCAAACAATGGATAGAGTGCCAGATCTGGAGTCAGGAAGACCTAAGTTCAAATCCAACCGCCGACACTTACTGGTTGGTTGACCCTGGTCAAGTCACTTAGCTGCCATTTGCCTCAGTTTCCCCATTTGTAAAATGGGGGTGATAATAATGGCACATTCCTCCCAAGGTTGTCATAAGGATCAAATGAGGTAATAATTGTAAAGTGCTTAGCACAGAGCCTAATATACAGTAAGCATTACATAAATATTAGCTATGGTTGTTGTTGTTGTTGTTATTATTATAATAGTGCTTACAGTCTTCCAGAAGAGACCAAGATTGGTGATGGTTGTGGTGGTAATGAGAGCAATGGAAGTGTGATCTGATAGTTCACATTCATATAGAGTTTTAAGGCTTGCAGATCACTTTATATACATTATTTCATTTGATTCTCATAACCTTGTGAGGTTGGAGGCCATTGTTATCATACACATTTTACAGATGATGAAACTGAGGTTCAGAGAGACTTTATGACTTTCCCAGAGTCTCAATCTTGCATCCTCTATACACATCTGGTGCTCTATAGACAGCAGACACATAATAAGTACTTTTTGACCAATGGGGTATTTGATGCTCAGACACAAAGGTTCAACTGAAACCATTATTTAGATTTCCTAAATAAATGTTATTTCCAGGTTTAGTGAATTAATGTACCTTTAAGCAACACCGCATATTCATGGGCTTGCCACTTTGAAATGGGGAAACATTTCCTATCTTCAAATCAGCGGTATCTTTTCTTAAATAACTCAGAAAACACTTGTTATGACAACATAAGTATTGAATGGCATTTAGAGTACTGCTAAAGGCAGCTAAAAATTCCTCAAGGCATATTTCCATCCCACTTCTAAAGACAGGATTCCCTTGCTAATGAAAAGGAGTTTCACATACAAAAAAAAAAAGCACATAATGGTAGGAGGAAAGAAGACTGCCTTTTTATATTGTTTCATCCTTTACCCATCATAATAATAAACACACGACCTTGCCCACTTATTGTAAATAGATGTTGGAGGTTGGTTTGCCGCTGACCTCATTGTAACAATGCAGAAAATCCACCCTTCTACAAAAGCACAGCAAAACTGTTGTGATTTTGAAGCCAAACGAGGGATTCATGTGGAGGCCCTTGGATTATTTAAAGTGAAAGGTTTTTTTAACTCTCATTTACTTTTCGCCATATGCTGTTTATTTTTTGCATTCTGTATCGCCTGGAAAAATGAAAATAGACTACACTACTGTGTTCACTTTGGGGCACATCATTACCAAAGAGCTTTACACAAACTGGAGGGAGTTCAGAGAGGAGCAGCAACAGAGAGAGAGAAAAGATTTTAAGAGACTTCTGTATAGCTCAGTTAAGCAAAAATGGAAACAGCAAAACTACTTTCAGCTACTTGAAGGTAACTGAACGAAGTGGTCATGTTCATACAGAGAATAGGACTAAATGGCATGATTTTAGGACTTCTAGGAAATTCAGGGAACCTGATGCCCACCCCCCAAAAAACCTAGTATGTGATTGTGTGTGTGTATTGCTTTTTGTGGGGGGGAAGGCAGGGCAATTGGGGTTGAGTGACTTGCCCAAGGTAAGTGTTAAGTGTCTGAGGTCATATTTGAACTCAGGTCCTTCTGACTCCAGGGTTGGTACTCTATTTACTGCACCACCTAGCTGCCCCAATGGTCTGAATATTTAACTTTAGAGCTGTATTTCTTTAGCTTAAGTCTTTGATCCCCATGATATGTGAATTACAATGCTATGGTCACACCCCTGTGAATGATAATAATTAAAATAGTGCACATTTATACCTTGGGGTGAATGGGTTTTAATAGTGGAATGGGGGGGGGAGAAATACTATGTGAAATACTGGGGATCTGAGGGGAGGGGGTTTCAGCAAAAGGGATGATGGGGAAGTGCAGTAAAGAGAGCCTAGGGGACATTAAATTTTCCCTATATCTCAATTTTTCCCTGGTCTGGATATGGGTCCATAACATAACATAAAAGAGTAGAGAGGAAAAAAAATGCTTATCATAAAGGAAAAGGGCTGAAATCTGTAAAGGGAAAATATAGCCAAATCTCTGGAAAATATTCCTGGCCATCCTAACATTACAATCTACTAAACTGTGGAACGGTTTCCCAAAGGACAGGATTATTGGAACTTGAGTTAAAGCCAGGCTTGATAGACAATCCCAGGGATCTCTCTGGTCCTGGCAGGGAGAAGAAGTCGATAGCCCAATGTGATTGTGTTTTTTCCTTGCTCTATTTAGTTTCTGTGAATCTGTGATTAGTCAGTTCCTATTTGAAAGAGTCAATTTTACTTTCTGGGATGATGATGAAGTACTGATGCACTGCTTTCTGTATTTGAGTTATCTTCAGTACAAGGGGATGTTTACATGGCAGCATGAGGGAAGAGAGTAGCGCTGTGGGAGACTGGGAGTCAGCTAGCCCCTAATCCTCTGGCTCTTGCTGCAATCCAGGGTTTTTGTAACTGCATTGTCAGGGATCTGGTGTAGTCTCAAGAACTGAGATCTTGCTGCACCTGATGCCTGCCCAGAACCACAACTATTATATCTATAGAAAGAAAAGCATTGGAATTGAGAAAGAAGGGAGAAAGGGATGGAAGTGGGAGAGTCCTAGACTTCTTCTGCAGGTGCAGAACAAAAAGAATCACTATCTTATTTCATAAAATCACTATTGTATTATATATTATATATAGTTTTATTTTATTATATTTTTGTAATCACTGTCATTCTAAAGAAAAAATGTTTGCATATTTTTATTTTATAGATTTTATCATTTAACTAGACTTCCTTCCAAATGGGACATTATCTAGAATTCAGTCCTTAATAGCAACATATATACATATGCAAAATACACCTGTGTGTGTGTGTGTGTGTGTGTGTGTGTGTGTGAATCCAGCAATAATCATTTATTAAGTACTTACTCCATACCATGCTAGGGAGTTAAGGATACAAAGACAAGGGTGAAATTGTCACTGACCTCAAGAAAAGACTGAGAAGAAACATCATATACATAAATGAACATGAACGAAATGTGTAAAGAAGTTGGATGGAGGTGAACGAATAATGCATCTCAGATTTACAAGACAGCTAGTACTAAGACGCAGAGATGGAAGATAAGAGTGTAGTGTGAAAAGAAGGTGGACATTCTGTCTGGGCCTCAGTGTAATGTGTTAAGGGTGGAAATGTAGTCCCAGATTGTGAAGGGATCTAAATTCTGAACAGAGGACTTTACATTTGATCCTAGAGGTAATAGGGAGCCATTAAGGTTTATTGAATCAGGTGAATGACATGGTCGAACTTGTGTTTTAGGAATCATTTTGGAAGCAGTGGAGAGCCAGAAGTTCATTCCAAGACTTCATAAGCTTTTGTCGCTGTTGTTGTTACCCCACTATAGGCCCATTGTTTCATTATTATTTGTACTTAATATTCTTGATATGTTTTTAATAAAAATGTATTTAAAGATCCTGTAGTTCACAGGGCTCATGGTATGTTTGTTCTTTCTTCATTCCCCTGAATTTTCATTGCTTGACCATTTTAACGTTTGTTGATTTAAAGAAATCATTGACGTGGTAGTGAAAAGTGAAGCCTTGAAGACTATCCTCAGATAATTACCTTACCCATATAACACAGTTATACAAGACTGTAGCAGATGGAATTACAGAGATAATTTTGTTCGATGACTAGCTTGTAAAGTGTTAGAGATATATAGGATTGGAGGTTTAGAGATGAAAAGGATCTTGGAGACCATCTTATTTATGTTAGATGTGAAGAAACTGAGGCCCCAAAAGATTAACGTACCAGCCCAAGATCACTCAGACAGTAAGTGACTGATCTGGGACATTTTTCTCACTATACCAAGGTATCTCTGGCCTTGTATTTACCAAAGGAGTTGGATAGTATCATAGAAAAGGTTTTGTATAAGGTCCAAATGAAAGGAGAATTTCCTATTGATGGTAAGACCCAACAAACACTCATCCTTGTGGCAGATGATACTGTATTGATTGAATGGAATCCTGGCAAACTTGTGAAACCCACAATAATATATAAGTTATCAGAGCATCACACCTGAAAAGACTATAGATGGAAAAAATGCATATTGCCCATATGATGACTTGTAGCTAGATGGATAGTGCATTTCATTCATCTCTAAATATGTCTTGGATAAACAGAATATGTGGAGAATGAGTTGGACCCAGGATAAAATAAAAGAGATTGGGCTAGATAATATTTGAGGAATGGAATTGTTATTTTGAGGACCCCAGAACATGTACTGTTGAAAAAGTCCCTCTCTTTTAACATTAATATTCTCTTAGGGATACCAAATGGCTGAAAATCATGAAATATCATAGTCACAAAAGAATTAAAATGCCAAGTAACCAAAAGGACAATGGAAAGATAGCTGGTGGACATAAGCAAGCTGCAGCCTATTGTTATTGATTACCAGCATAGAAGAAGAAGCATAAAATATATCATCAGAGATCTATTTAACTAGACAAGGAGGTGGGTGACGTGTATGACTGGAAAAGGAATGTGATAGAGAAGAGATGGACAAACTGAGTGGTCCATTGGTACCCCTGATAGAGGACATCTTCTACTGATAAGAATATGGATGAGTAGGTATGGGAAGGTCTATATTAGAGGAGGGGGCTATCCACACAGATGATATCAGGAATCATTTCAAGTTCAGAGTACCAAAGAAAATTCTGCGATTACCCTCCCTTTCTCAGATTTCGTTCTTCCCTTGGCTTCCATAACTCAATAGTCTCATAGTTTTCCTGTAACTTCTAACTGCTCTTCATCTTTCACCAACTTCTCTTCTTTCTGCTGCCTCTTAAGTAATGGTACATTAGTTTAGTTTTGTTAATGGTAATTAGTTGAGTCCCTTCCCCCAAAGAAGATGAAAGCAAGGTCATGGAATGACCTTAGAAAACTAGATGGAAAAGTGGATAGAGTGCTGGGCCTGGAGTTAGGAAGACCTGAATTCAAATTCAGCCTCACTTACTAGCTGTGTGGACCTACTCAGGTCACTTAACCTTTGTCTGCCTCAGTTTCCTCAACTATAAAATGAAGATCATAATAGCACTTATTTCCGGGGTGGGTGTGAGGACTAAATGAAACATAGTAGATATTTTATACATGCATATTCCCTCCCTTCGCTGCCCTCTTACCCCTCAGCAAAGACTAAATATACAAGTGAACCATAGCTATACAGGAACAGCACCAAGAGAGTGCTAAAATTCAGAAGGTGGTTGCTATATCCATGGGAATGTTGACTTAGGAGCTCATGGGCTCATGGGCTCACAGAAATCACTGAGTCCAGCCCTCTGATGTTAACAGATGAAGAGACAGAAGATCAGAGAAAATAAGTGACATACCCATGATTGCACAAATAGTAAGTTGCAGAATTGAAATTTCAACTGAATCTCTGGATTCCAAACCCAAAGTCAAGGACACCTAAAAGGGTTTGGTTGTTTTTGTGTGTTTGCTTGTTTGTTGGTTATTAGCTGAACTAGTACAAAAAAGAGGATCTGAAAGTCACAAGCCCATGGTTCACGGTGGTTGATATTATAACGGATGACTTGAAGAAGGCAGCTGTTGAACTCTTACTTTGCTCTGGTTTTCTTTGCTAAGGAGAATATTTTTTGGACTGGAAAGGACAAAACAAAAAATGACTTAGAAGTTGAAACTCAAGATAGAGAGCAAAATATGAACAGAGCACCTGCCCTTGATTAGGTAAAGTCACTGGGCCCAAATGAAGTATATCCTTGGATGCTGGGGAGGAAAAAAAAAAAAACCTGATTGACATAATTGCTAGAAGACTATTCAAGATCTTTGAAAGACTGTGGAGAGCAGAAGAGATGCCAAAGTTCAGGAAGAACAGAGACAAGTGGTGGCATATGAAGACCAAGGCAGTTAAATATGAAGACAGGATTGTCCAATATGCTATATAAGGATCTATTGAAGGAACTGGGAATTTAACTGGGGTGGGGGTATTTTGTGGAAAAGTAATTCGATTTGGTGAACTAGGCGCTGCAGAGATACAGATTCAGCCTTGTTAAAAAGTAGAGTGGTAGGGGTGGCTAAGTGGCACAGTGAATAGAGCACCAGCATTGGAGTTAGGGTGACCTGAGTTCAAATCCAGCCTCAGACACTTAACACTTACTAGCTGTGTGACCTTGGGCAAGTCACTTAACCCCAACTGTCCTGCCCTTCCCCTCCAAAAAAACAAAAAAACAAAACAAAGTAGAGTGGGACTGTTTGGGAAGTTTGTGAACTCCATCTCACCAGAGGTTCCTAGAACAATGTATTTAGAGCTGGAAGGGACCTGATGAGTAAATCAATCAATCCAACTCCTTTTTATACATGAGGAAAACCAATGCCAAGTAAGGTAAAATGACTCAGATAGTAAGTGGGCAAGTGAGGGTTTGTTTGAACTCTGGATCCCCTGACTCCAAATCCAGACTTCAGGCAGAAGTTAGATGAACCACTTTCAGGGATATTCTAATGGGGATTCTCGTACAGGTTTGGTTTGGACTCTGAGATTCTATGTTCCTATGATTATGTGGTTAACATGGTTGGATCCCCTTAATATAAAACTGATGAATGCCCTAATGAGAGTGACCTCCAGTGACCCTAGGATCTTGAAGAGAGTTTGGAATGCACATAATATGCTTTTGCCTCTAACCCTTTGGGTTACTGAAAAAGCAGGTTATGGAAACTCTAGTAAGAAGGAATGCCAATTTACACATGACCTGACTAGACTGGAAGAATCAGGAAGAACAATTATCAACAATCTCCCAGGTCAGTCCTTTCTTTGCTCTCTCTCTCCATGGTGGGCAAAGAAAAAGACACGGTTCTGTCCTGGCCAAAAAAAAAAATCTGGCAGCAGCAGACTCTCTCCTTTGGCTCTCATCGCTCTCTCTGGTTTCTTTGTGGGAGGTACAACTGGGCGGCCCTGGACAGGTATCTTTTGGTAATATCATTCCATCCTACTTGTAGGAATGTTTGGGTATCCATATCTTCAGAGTTACAGCTAAAAATATATCCTCAATTTGTGTGTGTGGTTTTTAAAAATAGATTTGCTTGTTACTACCAAGTTAGAAATTTTCACTGAAGGTACCTATACAAGAGTATGTTTTTATTTGGTGGAGCTGAACCAATTAAGAATCCTTTTATTGACTTTTAGAGATTCCTGAGAGTCAGAGTACTAGTGTGGGGGCAGGGTGGAATTATATCCCCAGATCTCTTCCCAGAGCAATGACCTTTGAGATCAATGCACATCCCCTACCTGGTCTCTCTAACTCTCGCTCCCATGTCAGTAAATCCTGCACTCTGCTGCCACCATTCTTTCAAAAAATGATTTTTTTTTTTTGGTGATTTTTTCCTCTTTCTCAGTATTTATCAGGTGCTCCTTGTTCCTACTAGATCAAACTAGACTGTTTATTGCACTATTTGAGGCTTTCCTCCAACTGTCCAGCCCTCCATAGATGTCCAGGTGCTTCTTTCATTACGCCCACATGGCTCTTATCTCCAGCCAGAGCCATCTCTTTGCCATTTCCCAAATGTCCCACTGTCCCTGGGCTCATGCTGGTCATGCTGCTAAGGATGACCTCAGAAACTTGCCTCAACTCACTCTCTTCCTGGGATATTTTCACCATCTAATAACACAACTTGGTCAACAACTTGTGTTTCTTGCATATTTTGCATTTAGGTTGGATTATGTATTTCATCTGCTGAACTCTAGAAAGGTTTTTACTTGGAACAAAATCATTTGAGTGAAAGTTGAAAACTAAAAATAAATTAATTAATGAGAAAAAGTAATGTGCTATATGTATTATTTTTTAATCATTTGAGGTAGAGTGTGGCATGCACCCCAGAGTTTTGGCCCTTTTTCTCCACTGGAATTTGGGAAGTAAAGGAGAGTGCCAGGAGGGAATACCACAGCAATGGGCCTCGGGGGTTTGTGACTGATTGTGCTGGAACCCACCTACTAGCTGTGCTGGTCAGCAGAGGATGGAGAGGAAAGGTGTAGGAACAAAGGTTGCCATCGGAAGGAAGCATATTCTCTCTCAGATGGTGGAATCCTGGTAAAACTTCATTTACCCTACGCTAGTTACAGCTCTGATGAGCTATTCCCTACTTGTTTCATACAGAATGGTTCATTCTGCTGATAGAACTGGATATGGATTCTTGAGGTCTGGGTTCAAATCCTGATTCTATTGCTTTTTACTTGTATGATCACGGGAAAACATTTCCCCTCTCAGCTGTAAAAAATATTATATTAGATGACCTTTAAGATAACTTCTAGCATTAAATCCTGTGAAGAGTTCTGCATGTCTTTTCTTCCCAGTTAGCCTTATCGTTTTTGAGGAAAGGCATAGTGCAAGCACTCCTCTTAGGGGATCTAAGTGGCCCAGTGGATTGAGTGCTGGGTCTGGACTCAGAAAGACTCATCTTCTTGAGTTCAAATGTAGCCCCAGGCCCTTACTAGTTGTGTGAATCTGGGCAACTCACTTCACCCTGTTTGCCTCAGTGTCCTCATCTGTAAAATGAGCCGGAGAAGGAAATGACAAACCCTGAAAACCCCAAATGGGGTCACAAAGGGTTAGATGGAATTAAACAAACATATCTCTTAGACCTGAATGCAATTTTGTTTGAAATATATACATATGTATATTTATACTTATGTATGTATATATGTATGTGTATGTGTGTGTATGTACACTATAAATATATATTAAATGAATGAGCCGATTTGTTATTGGTACAGTAACAATGAGACATGTAGATTTTTGTGTAACAGTGAATCTCAGGCGTGTCTCACCCACCTCACCCCAGCTTACCTTCATCTCTCTTCCCCTCAAAAACAACATATCAGTATACCTTTCAGATCTTTTCTACTTGAGAATTACTTTACCTCTTGCTAAGATTCCTAGCTAAAGAGTCTGTAAGTCTAGTCACTTAACTGTGTCTAAAAGGGAAAGTTCCGACATTTTTCTTTGGAGGGCAAGCCACAAGGCACATTCACAATCTAGTGACTGGATTTTCAAGCATCACCAGAACCCTCATAGGCTTTCATTTTCATATATAGCCTTGAAATTTTGAACTGATTTCACAGAAACTGAGTGAATCATGTAGCTAAATTAGGAAAGCCATTAATATGGATTTACGGTTTTTAAGTTTTAGGGAAGGCATATGCCTACCAAAATTCTTGAAACTTGATATACAATAGTTACTATGTCCAATGCATTTCAAAAATCTTTCAAATTCTAAAACTTTGAAACTAGAAAGAATCTTGATATTCTTCTGCAAGCTCCTTGAAGGCAGGGACCATGTCTTTTGATTTTCTTTGTATCCCTAGTCCCTGGCACACAGTGAGTGTTTAATAAATGTTTGATGGACTGACCAATTGGATCATACTTATCTCTATACATCTTGTACATGCCATAAGCTTCTTGAGAGTAGAAACTGGGAGAAAATTTTTTTTTTACTTTTATAATCTAAGGACATAGAAGCTAGAAACCTTAATAAATGTTGAACTGAATAAAACTCTTTCATTTAACACAGAACTCAAGAAACTGAGTCCAGAGAGGACTCAGTTAATAACTGAGAAATAATTTTAAAATTATTTAATTTTTAAAATATTTAATATTATATATTATTTAAATTTATATTATAAATAATATAAATAAATATAAAAATAACATAAATAAATTTAATTAAAATTTTAAAATAATTTAACTCAGAAATAATTTATCTGAGCTCACAGAGTTGGATGGAGCCAGAAACAGAATTAGACTCCAAGTCTCTTTATTTTGAATTTAAGGAAGTTCAAATAGAATTGCTAAGCAAATTCCATATTGTTCAGTTCTTGTATTCAATTTCATATGAATGTTTTTTTATTTTTTTTGTTTTTGTCTTTTGGAGGGGGGATGCAGGGCAATTAGGGTTAAGTGACTTGCCCAAGATCACATAGCCAGTAAGTGTTAAGTGACTGAGGCCAGATTTGAACTCAGGTCCTCTGACTCCAGGGCCTGTGCTCTATTCAATGTGCCACCTAGCCGCCCCTGAATGTTTTTTGTTAATGAACCCTGATTTTAGCTTAGGGACTATCAATAGGTGGGTCTAAATTTTTGAAATTAAAAAAAAATTTTTTAAATGGACAATGAAGGATTCGGGGATTAAATAAACACCATGAAAATTTTGTTTATTTTTTACCTATATAGTAGCAGGGCTAGGACAATAAATATTTCTGGTGTGATAACTAATATGCATGTTCTTTTGAAATGTCTTAATTTCATTGACATGGAGATACAAAGTTTAAAATACACATGAAGTTCTAACTGAAATTTGCACTTTGTTGACATGTGGGTTGAAAATGATAAAAATTCAGAGAGTACAATAATAATAGTGTATATATTTATATATTATATGCATGTGTGTATACATATACATACATATATATATGCACACACATATAAAAAAACACACATACAGAGAGAATTGTAAGGTTTCCAAAGCCTTGTTGTGAGTTCACTTGGGCTTCACTACAATTTGTAGATGCTATTATTAACCCCCTCATTTTAAAGATGAGGACACTGAGACTGAGGCAGGTTGCATGACTTGCTCAGGGTCACACAGCTAATGAGTGTTTGAGGTGGGTTTTGAATTCATGTTTTCCTGGATCCAAATTCAGTACTCTTACCTACTGTGCCACTTAACTGTCCTTTGTGTATGATTACTGAAAAAAAATACTGCCAAAAAATTCTAAATTGAACTACAAGATATGCTGAGGAAAGGCACAAGAAACATACAAATGAATTCAATTTGACAGCATTTATTAACCGTATGGTATGTGAAAGGCACTCTGTTAGGTGCCAGGAATATAAGGAGAAACAAACCAGTTAATTTAGTAGGGGTGGGGGGATAGGAAGAAAAGTGGGGAGACAGAGGGAAGGGGATACAACATTTATGCAAATAGGTAAATATAAAGTATGCACAAAGAAATTTCAAGGAGAGGGTATTAATGGAATCATTTTCAAAGTAATTTTACTCCAACTTTTTTCTCCTGCCATATAAGATAAGGTGAATGCAAGATACATTTTGGAGATTGTTTTCAAGTCTTTTCCTTTTTAAAAAATGTATTATAGTCAGAACTTTCTCCCTTTTTTCAATTTTAAAAATTTATAAAATATGTCTAACTTTCTTATAAAAGTGATAATTAATTTAATGATATTTACTGCCCACAAAGAAATCCCAAAGCAAGGGTCATCTATAAGTTGGAAAACAGATCTTACACAGGGTCTTCTGACAGGCTATAAAATCTGTTTACAAGCCAAGAGAGGCAGAAATAACAGAACCAAAAAGACTCTAATATTATTGTATTCTGCTTGATAAGGACCCTAAGTATCTTGAAGATTGATGATAAAATTTTAAGCGTATCTGATATTTTACTCAAAGCATTATTTTACTCAGCATTATGACCTGAATATATCTTAAATACCAAAGAGATATGTTCTAATTTTTTTTAATTGACCTTGAGTGAAAATTGTTTTGCAATCCTTTGTGACCAATGTAGAAACCTAACCAGAAGATTGCTGGAAAACCAGGGGTGTCCAGGGAATGACCCCAGGGATCTATGCTTGGCTCTGTGATGTTTATCATTTTTATCAGTGACTTATAAAAAGATATAGATGAAAAACATCAAACACTCAAATGACAAAAGTTTGGAGGGAGAGTTTACATAGGGGACCACAGTCAGGAGCAAAAATGGCCTGGACAAGTAAAACACTGGACCAAATTCAATCAGATACAAGTTAAAAGGAATAAACGATAAATATTACCATTTGGTTAAAAAAAAACTCAGTGGAGACAAGATGGTGGAACACAGGCCAGGACCCAGCTGAACTCTCCCAACATTTCCTTCCAAACAACTTAAAATAATGCTTCAAATCAAATTTTGGGGCAGCAGAGAGCCGTTTTTCCGGCCTAAGACAACTTAGGAAGTCCACAGTAGAGATGTCCAGAGATGAGGGGGCAGGTGGGAGGTGTCAGACACCTCTTAAGAAGGAGATTACAGGATGCCCTTTGCTGACACTTGGTGCAGCTGGAACTGTTTGGCAACTCTATTGCAGTTCTGGGTCATAGTTCCAGGAGGGAAAGGAGTATTTGTGATTGGTCACAAAGGAGCAGAGGCTCTGGTCATGGTATTTTCGCCAAGAACAAGAAGAATACTTGTATTTGCAGCCATAGGGGAGCAGGGGCCTTTCCTGGGTAAAGATCAGAGTTCAGACCAGAAGAGCCATGCCCAAACCTCTCCCACTCCCTCTTCTACCACCTTGGAAGCACCAAAAATGTCCAGCCCTTCAGAACTAGTTCTGAAAGCATCAGCACATAAAACCAAACAGTCAGAAAGAAATAATTCAAATATCATGGTACCATGGTCAGGAGCACAAAAGATTTAGCAGTTTTCATGTTAAAAGGAGAGGAGGACTTAGGGCAAAGAAGGCAAAGAAGCTTAAATTACAACCAAGAATAAGCTACTCAGCAAAACTGAATATAACCCTTTAGAGGGGCAAATGGATATTTAATGAAAAAGAGGACTTCTAAGGATTCCTAATGAGTAAATGGGATGGTGGGAGACACACCATTAACAATCATAACAATGAAAATAAATGGAGTGAGCTAGTCCATAAAATAGAAGTGGAGAGCAGAATGGATTGGAAACCAGAATCCAACAATATGTTATGTACAAGAGACACATTTGGGACAGAAAGACACACACAGAATGAAATGAAGGGCTGGAGCAGAGTCTGTTTTACTTCAGCTGAAGTGAAAAGGGCAGGCAATCGTGATCTTAGACAAAAGTAAAGGCCAAAAAAAAAAAGAGATAATCAAGGAAACTACATTTTGCTAAAAGATACCACAGACAATAAAGTAATATCAAAAATGTTTACAGCAAGTTTCTCTGATATATTGAGTATAGAACTGAGTCAAATTTATAAAAATAAGAACTATTCCACAATTGGTAAATGGTGAAAGGACATGACTGGGTGATTTTCAGAATAATAAATCAAAAGTGTTTATAGTTATATGAAAAAAATGTTCTAAATGACTATTGATTAAAGAAAGACAAATTATAACAACTCTGAAATGCCACTTCACACCTATCAGAAGTGACAAATGCTGGAGGGGATGAAGGAAAACAGGTACATTAATGAATTGCTGGTGGAGTGGTAAATGGATCCAATCATTCTGGAGAACAATCTGGACCTATGCCCAAAAGGCAATCAAACTGTGTGTATCTTTTGGTTAAGCAATACCACTACTAGGTCTGTTCAAAAAAGAGATGGAAGGAAAAGGAAAACAACCTACATGCCTAAACACATTTATAGCATCTCTTTTTGTAGTGGCAAAGAATGAGAAATTAAGGGGATGCTCATCCATTGGGGATTGGCTAAACAAGTTGTACTATATGGTTGTGAAGGAGTACTATTGTGCTATAAGAAATAAGGGGGGGGGGTGATTTCAGAAAAAAACATGGCAAGATCTAAATGAATTGATGAAAAATGAAGTGAGAAGAACCAAAAGATCATTGTACATAGTAACAGCAATGTTATAATGATGATCAGTTGTGAAAAACTTGGCTATCCTGATCCATGCAGTGATCCAAGACAATTCCAGATGACTCATGATGAAAAAATTCTGTCTACTTCCAGAGAGAGAATGAATGAACTCTGAATGCAAATTAAAGTATACTTTTCTCACTTTTATCTTTTTGCTTTTTTTTCAATACATAGAACCTTCTAGAAATGAGTTTGCCCCTGGTTGTATAGTTTTATTATAAAGGGATTTGTTGTAAGGTATTTATTTATGATCGTGCTTTGTGGAGGAACATCACATGAAGAAAATAATGACCAAGAAAGAAGGACCCATTACACTATAGATAGTTTGGGTACTATATTTCCTAAGGACTCTGGCTCTAGAAATAGATTGTATATCCAACTATAAAACCTTTCAATAAATATCTCACTTGTAATATACATGTTGTAAAAAAAATAATTTAGAGGAAATTTTAATTATTTGAGACCCCACTAATTTCTGATAATTTGAATTAAAGGTAAAACTTATTGACATGGGCACAGTCTAGGGAGTTTATTACCTCTACCAATGAGGAATTTGCTCTGGCATTGCTATCTTCTCTTTGTTAAGATGTGAAACTCTTAGCTTGTCCTGGTGATCTCATTAAGACCACACTGAAGATGGTTGTTTCACAACCAATTCACATATCTGGGTTATATCTTGGCCTTGGCCTTGGCCTTGAAAAGGAGTATTGGAGATTGCAAAGTCAAAGGAGAAAACCAGAATTGTAAATAGACAGAAAAGTCAGAGAGAAGTTAGTCGTACATACTCCAGCTTTGTTTTCTAGAAAGAAGCCTGAATTGCCCCACAGATATTCCATGAAACCATGTGCTCTAGGAAACTGTACTCCAGAGCTGGAAAAGAATGGAAAAAATGACTAAGGAGTATGGAGGTCCTGGGCCCTGCTGGGAACTTCAGAAATTTTAGCAAAAATGAAATGGTAGTGTTAGAACCATGGAGTACTTCTAAGATCAATAGAGAAATTCCTAGATTAAGTAGAGGAAGTTAAGGATAAACAAGGCATAGTCCCACAAAAAAGGTAAGGAAACCTGGACCATTCTGTCCACTGATCCTCTGAGTTGTGTGGATTGTGCAGGTGTAAGACATAAGGGGTTAGACTCTATGAGTCCTAACTCATTTCCATTGCAAGACGATATTTATTCTAGGATACATAGTTGTAAAACCTTGGATATATGTAGGTCCTTGGAAGACATTGAAAGCTCATTGAAAGGATGGGTGGCTTTTTGTTGTTCAGTTGTTTCAGTTGTGTTTGACTCTTTGTGACCCCATTTGGAGTTTTCTTGGCAAAGATACTGCAGTGGTTTGCCATTTCCTTCCCCAGCTCATTTTGCACATGAGGAAACTGAGGTAAATGGGGTGAAGTGACTTGCTCAGGGTCACATAGCTAATAAAGTCTAAAGTCAGATTTGAGTTCAGGAAGATGAGTCTTTCTGACTCCAGGCTTGGCACTCTATGCACTGTACCCCCTAGCTGCCCCAGGGTTATTTTACTCTCTAGTAATCCTGAGTTCTTTGCCTTGGTAGATGGGCTTCACCAAGGAGAGAATTATAAGTGGAGAATCTGTATATGTCCCAGGGGAGGTAGAACCCATCAGAGAAGGAAGGAGAGTCATCTTAACTGATTATAGGTCTGGATAATGAAAGGAACTTAGCTTTAGAGGTAGAAGGAACCTTCAAGGCTATTAAGTCCAATCTTCTCATTTTACAGATGAGTAAACTGAAAAACAAAGAGGCCAGGATCTTAGATGTAGTAAGAACATATTGTATAATTTGACACCAGGTCTTCCTTACTCCAAGTTCAGCGCTTTCTGCACTATACCATGCTCTTCAAAATTCTTGGTACTGCATTGACTTAAGAGTCGTTTGTGTCTTTTGCAAGGTTAAATCATGTCTAGCCTATTTTTGTTGTTAAGGATAGTTAAAGCTCCTCCCCACCCCCTTCTTCTCTCTTTTTCTCTCATACTATATGAGAGATGAACAAAATTCTACTGTTTCCTGACAAATAGATAATGAGCAAGAAGCTCCAATACTTAACATAGTGCCCCTTAATATGTGATTGCTGATCTTGAACTAAGTATGTGGTTCATAGAACCCAGGTACTTAGTAAACACAGTGCTTTGGTTGTAGACCATGATTTACTTTTTATTATCTTTGCTCTGTGTATGGGAGGGGGACCAATTTACTAAGTGAATTAATAGTGTAACAAATATTTCTGGATAATGTTTGAATTATTCAAGAGAACAGCCCACATTCAGGGGACTTTAATGTCCAACTTGGATCTTCTGATTCCAAATTCAATATTCTATGTACCATAACTGCCATATTTATTGTTAATAAGTTATAATAACAGCTGACATTTATATAGCACCTTAAGGTTTGAAAATGGGATAAATGCATAGTTTTGTCTAATCCTCACAAATGCCCTTTGATCTGACTCAGTGTTCTTATTATCTGCATTTTACTAATGAAGAAACCTAGTTTTCCAGAGTTTGAATGAGTTGCCAGGGAGAGCACAGCTAATAAATGTTAGAGGATTTAGGTCTCTGGGTCTAGTTTCCTTTTCACTTTGTTTACCACAGTGATATCTAATTTGTCATTCTTATTGTTTTGTTATAGTAAATATTCTAATGACCTCTCTTAGGGAACATTGTTAATATAATTCTGTATGTACTAGAAAGCAATAAAGCTGAGAAGCAGAGAGGACTCAGACCCAGGAGTCAAGGCACCAAGGTTCTGTTCCCGGCTCTGCCACTAGCTTGGCACTATGACCTTGGGCAAGTCATTTCAACCCTTTGGGTCTCAGTTTCCTCATTTATAAAATAAAGCGGTTCTCTAAGGACTCTTCCTACTGTCAAATCTCATAGAAGGCAGTGAGGTACAGTAAGAAGTGTGTTAGATTATAGAATCAGATGATCTGGGTTCAAGTTCAAGCTCTGCTGTTTACTGCCAATGTGACCTTGGATAATTACTTACTTAACTTCTCTGGGCCTCAGTTTGTTCATGGCAAAATAAAAACGTTGGAAGCAATGATTTCTTCAGTCCCTTCTACCTCTAAAACTATGTAACGAGATACAATGAAAAGTATATTTCTTGATAAATTATAATTCAAACTCATTATTTATTCAAAGTAGTTTTCTCCATTTCACCTGGAATGATGAAGTTTAATTGTATGATTAAAAAAAGATTCTTCCCTTCATTAGCATAGATAATCAAGAATAACTTGTAATTATTTTTAAGTCACAGTTATATTGTATTTCTCTTGTCCTATCTTCATTCTGTTTTCAACTGGCCATTTTGGAAGTCTGATCTCTTAGCAGTCCTTTGAGCTAGAGATAAATGAAGTCATCATTTGTACTCCAGTGAAGTTTGTCCATCAAAAACGTGAGCTCATTCTGAATGTTCACCTAAAATCTAGGTTTTGATATGAGTGTATGGAAAATTTTGGAATTGATGGGGAAGTTTGGAACATGGTGTAATGCCAAGCAAAGGCAACTTCCAAGGTTCAGAATACCAGAATAGCAAACTCCATTTATTCAATGACAGATTAAGGCAAAACATTCATGGAACAGAGAAAATCAAAATACAGTGTAACTCATTCACTTAGCAGGTAAATTCTCAATTCAATCCAAGTATGACTCCACCCCTGGCTAGTACATTCATTAAGTCAGTCAAAGTCTCTCTTCTCAAATGGAGATTAGTTTCCAATCATAGACAAAGTATGTTCATTTGTTCAGTCAAAGAGCACAAAAAGTCAAAAGTTTCCCACCCCTGGACACTACTGAATTACAATACCATCCATTAACACCAAGCACTTTCTCAAAAGGGGCAGGAGAGCACAAAAGGCCATCTACCCTTAAGCTACAACAAAGTTAAGATATCATCACAGCATTGAAAATCCAAGGAAAGGCCCTTCCTTCATCTTGACAAGAGGCAAGTTCTCAGCAATCTCTGTTCCTGGGGAGAAAAAGCTTAACAAAGCCACAATATACATTGCCAGTGGCCTCATTAATTCACTCTCTGTCTGCAGAACAGTCCCAGAACCCCTGAAAACATCAGCAAGACCCTTTTCCAGGATTTCTGTAAACATACAACAAGAAAATCCTCCTTTAGGGCTTCTGAAGCAACAGCCAGGTTCCAGGACCTCTACGACAGCAGCACTGTCTTTCACCAGCAGACAAATCTGGCAAAACAACATCAAAACAGACAAAACACAGCCATGCCTCCTTAGTTCTCGGCAGCTCCTGGTGGCAGCTCTCAAACGTCCTGGGCAGCTCCAACTGGCCCTCAGCAGTCTTTCTCTCAGCAACTGTGGCTCCCAGCAATTCTCCTCTCTGTCTCCATGATACTGCTCCCCAAAAGTCCTTCTGGCCTCTTCTGCTTGGGCCTTCTCTCTAAATCTACAGCACCAGCTCCTCCCAGTTCAGCCTTCTCTCTTCACATCAACAAGTCCATCCCACAAATGGAATTCACAAGCTCTGGGTATCAACACTCAACCCAAAAACCAAGCCAATACAGGGGGGAATCTTTAAATTCCATTGCCATTACACATGGTTTGACAGAGAAGGCAATAGAGAAATTTGATTATTTTAAGGAAGAAATTATGATGGGGATATAAATGTGGCAATGTAATATGGAACTGTATGTTGATAGAGTATGAAGCCCATGAGAAAGCAAATGAAATCTGGTATAACTGGTAAACCACAGCAGGGTTCTAAAAACGGGATCTTCTCTTCCTCCTTGTTCTTCCTCCCCATCACTCACTCATAAGTTGCACAACTAGCAATAATAATAGTTGGCATTTATGTAATGCTTCAAAGTGTGCCCAGTGCTTTACAAATATTAGCCCATTTTATCCTCATAACCCTGGGAAGTAAGCGCTATTACTATTCCATTGTACAGGGCAAGACACTGAGGCAGACAGAGGTTAAGTGATTTGACCAGCATCACATAGCTAATGAGGGTGAGGTTGGATTTGATCTCAGGTCTTCCTGACTTCAGGTCCAATTTAATTGTCTCTAATACATGTTACAGAGTGTAGGTCTCACCCGACTTTAATATCTTTTCTATTGTGCTATATGTCTTCACATAAAACAAGTGATGTGTTAATTATGCCATTCTTATTCATTTGTTACAGTAAATGTGTTAATGACTGCTCAGGGAACATTGTTAATATTTACTGTGTGTACATTGAACATAATAAATTGTGAAGGAGCTGTACATATGTTATTTCATCTGATCTTCATGCCAGCCCCTTGAACTAGACAAGGCAGGTGTTATTGCTGTTTTGGAAATGAGGACACTAAAATTCAGGGAAGTGAAAAGACTGACACACAGTTGATAGAACAGTTGGGAGACTCCAGTCTTGCTCTTCTGATTCCAAATCCAATGTTCTACTATACTTAACTGCTTTTCACCTTATGCTCAAAAAAGAACCTCTAGTTGCATATAGGAGTTTGGGTTGTAACTTCAAGACTCTGGTCTTGGCATTCACTCTTCTCTCTCTATTCTCTCATCAGTTCCACATATTCAATGATCATCTCTACACAGATAATTTTGAAATGTACATATCTAGCTCTCATCTCTCTAGTTCTGGTCCTATATCTCTAACAGCTTCCTTGACATTTTCATCTGAACGTTCCATAGGCCGCTTCAAACTCAACATGCCCCAAATCAGAAAGCATTATCTTTCCCCCCAAACACAACCCTCTGCCAAACTTCCCAATTTGTCAGTCAACAAGTATTCTTTAAGGACTTACTGCGGGTTAGATTCTGTACTAAACATTCCTTAAATGCTTTTTATGTGCTAGACAATATGCTAAGCACTAGGGACATAAAGAAAGGGGAAAAAACACAGTCCCTGCCCTAAAAGAAGTTCACAGGGAAGATAGTATGCAAAATATTGTGCAGTAATGATATATACAGTATAATCAATCAGTCAGTCAACAAACATTTATTAAATGCCTGTGATCTTCTAGACTCAGTGCTAAGTATTGTGGGGTACAAAGATAGGTAAAAGACAGTCCTTGTTCTCAAGGAGCTCACAGTCTAATGGGGGAGATAGAATGCAAACAAGTATGTATAAATGACCTATACACAAAGTAAACTGGAAATAATCATCAGAAGAAAGACATTTTTCCATAGATTGTCCCGCTTGCTTGATGATCTAAAATAGGTATCTTATGGAAAGTAGGATTTAGGCTGACTATTGAAGAAGTCCTTTAAGCAGGGATGTGGAAGGTCAGCATTCTTTGAATGGAGGACAGTGGTGAGAGGGTACAAATTGGGAGATGGAGTATTTTATTCAAGAGAGCAGGAAGGCTGGTATTGCTGGATCACAGAATACACGAAGGGGGCTAATGTGTAAAAGATTAGAAAGAGCGGACAGGTTGTGAAAGGTTGTAAAAGTCAAACAGAGGATTTATACTTGATCCTGGAGGTAATAGTGAGCCATTATAGTTTATTGAGTGGAGAAGTGATGTGGTGAGATCCGTGCTTTAGAGAAGTCACTTTGACAGCTGAGTAGAGGATGAATTGGAGGGGGAAGAAAGTGAAGCCAGAAAACCAACCAGAAGGCTATTGCAATAGACCCAGGCATGAGGCAGGTGGGAAGGGTCTGTGCACCTCCTCAGCTGTTGAAGTGAATAGAAGGGGACCTATATGAGAGACGTAGTCCAGGTAGAAGGTAGAAACACTAAAACTTTGTAACAGATTGGAATTGTGGGTAAGTGCAAGAGAAGAGTCAAGGGTAATACCAAGGTTGAGAGATTGGGTAACTGGTACTTTAGTTATATATACATACACATACGTATGTGTATGGATCATCAAGCAAGTGGGACAGTCTATGGAGATGTCTTTTTTCTGATGATCATTTCCAGTTTATTTTGTATATAGCTCATTTATGTGTATATATACATATACACATAAATGATATGTATTTATATATCATGTTACACGGTACTTTTGACAATGATAGGTTCAGAAAGGGGAAAATTTGGGGGGGGTCGGGTTGGGTTGTGGTGATGCTGGTGGTGGTAGAGATGAGTTTGTTTTAGACATGTTTAGTTTGAGATGCCTATAGGACTTCGAATTCAAGATATCTAATAGGCATTTGGTAAACTACAGCTCATAACAGAGGAACATAGACCTGGAAATCATGTGCAAAGAGTAAAGTCCCCAGAGATTTGATGAGATCACCAGGTAAGAAAAGCCAAGGACAGACCTTTGGGGAATACCCCCAGTTAGAGGTCATGATCAATCCAAGGAGCCTCAGAGTGGTCAGGCAGGGAGCAAAACCAAAACCAAACAAAACAGGAGTTGAGCAGCCAGTCAACAAGGATTTATTAAGCATTGACCATGTACTTATATAACTATGTGTTAAAGACTGGGGATATGAATACAAGCAAAAAGAAAGACAATTCTTGCCCTTAAAGAGTTTCCATTCTAAAGGAGGAAGACAAAACAGAAAAGCTCCAAAGGGGAATTGCGTAGGAGGGGAAGGTACACATTTATGGTCATGGTGGTGAAGCCTGGAGAGTCAGAAGCAGAGCCAGGAGAGTCATGAAAGATAGATTTTCTCCATGATCCCCCTCCTCATCTCAAAATGAAGGTTTTAGGAGGAACTCATCATTGGAAGAAAGAGGCTGCAAGGTCATAAAAGTCCAGAGAGGAGAAAATATCCAGGAAAAGAGGATTACTTATAGTCAGTGAAGAAAGATCAAGAAGGATGAGGACTGATAATAGACAATTAGATTCTACAATTGAGAGGTCTTTGGCAGCTTTAGAGAGAACAGTTTCAATTGAATGCTAAGGTTGGAAGTCAGATTGCAAAGGGCTTAGAAAAGGAGAAGTCAAGTGTGGACACCTTTCTAGAAAGAGCTAGGAACTGGGATGTTTGGATTAAGTGGGTGTTTTTCTTTGTTTGGTTTGGTTTTTGAAGGCTAGGGAAGACAATGACATGCTTAGAAGTAGCAGGAAAACAGACAATATATGGGAAGAAATTGAAGATTTTTTAGAGAGTAGGGAAGATTTTTTAGAGAGTTGGGAAGTAGAAGGGCAATTTGCTAGAGAAGATGAGATGAGATAGAACCAAGGGCATATGTGCATTTTTTATGACAAAGAGAAGGGTCACCTCTTCACGTGAGATATGGGCAAAGGAGCAGACAGTAGGGGCAGACATCTGAGTCATACAAATGGTCTCATTATTTCTAATGCATCACCATTCTGCCTTTCATTCAGATTTAAAACCTAGGAATCATGCTTGTTTCTTTATTCTCTTTTTTTCTTTTTCTTTTTTTTTTTTTGGAGGGGGGAAGGTAAGGTAATTGGGGTTAAGTGACTTGCCCAAGGTCACACAGCTAGTTAAGTCTGATTCTTTATTCTCTTTAACCTTCACATCCAATCAGCAGCCAAGTCTTGGTGAGTCTACCTCCATAGTTTATCTTGCATTGGTTTCTTCTTTCTACTCATTCTACAACAACCTCTTCACCTTTTGCCTGGACTAATGCAATAGTTCCTAATTTGAACTTCTTGCTTATATTTTCTTTCTTTCAAAACTATCCCCTACAAGTTGCCAAACTGATCTTTCTAAAATGCATTTCTGACTGTTATACTGAACTCAAGAAACTTCAGTGGTTCCCCATTGTCTCTAAGATAAAATACAAATTCTTCTGTTTGGCATTTAAAGCCTATCACAATTCGATTTCAGCATATCTTTTCAGGGCACAAGTTACTCTCCCTTACGAATTCCATGCTCCACCCAAACTGGTTGATTTGCTTTTCCCCCTTTGCAACATTCCACTCCTCTTTTTAATGCCTCTCCATAGACTGTCCATCTTGCTTGAAATGCTTACCTCAGTATCCTGGTCCCCCTAGCTCCCTACAAGGCTCAGCTAAATTGCTGTCTCCTTCAACAAGTCTTTCCTGTTTCCCAAATTACCATATTTATTCTGTATAGGTACTTTATATACCTACTTTTGAACAGGTTGCATTCACTTTGTAGAATGCAAGCTTCTTGAGGGCAGAGGCTATCTCATTTTTATATTTGTATCTCTAATGTCTATGCATTTAATGTTTGTGGATTTACTGTACTACTAATCAATCTGCTAATCAAATCAAGTCCATTGATTTACTCTTCTAACTGGCAAATTATTTTTAACAATGACCTTACAGTTGAAGTAGTGTGCTACAGTGGAAAGATTTCTAGATATGGCATCAGAGGACCCAAGTTTAAATTCTGTTTCTGCTACTTATTACTTACATGATGTGGGTTTTTCTCCCACATGAATGGAGGATGTTAGACCAAATGTCTCCCTACATTCCTTTAAATTCTAAATCTGAAATCTTATGAAACATTTTTAGAACACCTACTGTGTGCTTAAGCACTATTTTCACTTGAACTTGTCATCCACATTCAAAAGTCTATTTTTCCAAGATATTGGAGAAGGAAGCATGTGGAAATCAGTTACAAAGAAGTAAACATTCCCCAGGTGCTCCTTTATTTTGTACAACAGAAATTTATTTGGTCAAGTGGATGCATGATTGATGTTATTCAATGATTCATGCCACAGAACTCCCTTAGTTTACCCTCTGGAACAGAAGTCTCTCTCTGAAGTGCCTCATTGCTTCAGAAACTACAGTGGGATTAGGGAGAGAAGAATTCATGAAGCAATTAACAAGAGAGTAACTTAATCCATCCACTTCTTGTACGTTTCGTGAACACTAGCATCAATCCATGAACCTTCTTAACAAAAACATAGGGTCAACAAAGGACTTTATCAGTACATTTATTCAGATAGGAAAATGAGAGAAATAAAACAGATATTAGTAGAGACTCTTTTTCACTCTGTTCTTTTTCAGTACATAATAGCAGAGAATCTAATTTAAAGAAACATTTCTCAGTATATACCAATTACTTTACATCCCTCTGAGGCCACTTTGCTATCATATGAATCCTTTTTATCAAGTGATAGCCAATGTCTACACAACAGCAACAAATGTTTTCAGAAGGAATAAACCAGTCCTAATAGGCACAGGCCCTAGTGGGAATTTGATCTCCACTTTGAAATAATTCATCACAATGTTTGCTTCAAAAAAGCATTTGATACTTAAAAAAAAAAATCTGTCTCCATTATAGTATAGTAGAGAGAGTACTGGGTTTGGAATCAGAAAACCTGGGCTTGAATCCTTGGACTATGCCACCATGCAATTCTGGGCAAGTAACTTAACCTTTCTTAACCTCAGTCTCCTCATCTGTAAAATGTAGAGGCTAGATAAACTGACCTCTGAGGCTATCTACCTTCCAGCTATAAATTTATGATCCCTTCAATCCATTCAATAGATTTGACTGTTAAGTGGAAGAAAGTATAGAAGAAGAAAAAAGAGTTGGATCAAAATAAGTATCAGAAAACAGAAGCTAAGAAATTCCTCTATTTGTAAGGACCACTTTCATCCTCTGACTTGATTTTAATGGCAATTCTCTACGCCATCCTTATCTTCCAAAATCTCATGGGTTATGGATGATTCTCCCAACTGTTAATTATATTAATCAAAGTTAGAGAAAAGGGATCAACAGCAGTGGTTCCCAACCTTCCTAATGCCGCCACCCTTTAATACAGTTCCTCATGTTGTGGTGACCCCCAACCATTAAATTATTTTTGTTGCTACTTCATAACTGTAATTTTGCTACTGTTATGAATCGTAATGTAAATATCTGATATGCAGGATGTATTTTCATTGTTACAAATTGAACATAACCCACAGGTTGAGAACCACTGACTTATAGGGTATAGATGTAGAGCTGGGAAGGATCCTAGAGGAGATCAGATCCAATTCCCTCATTTATAGCTGAGGAAACCAAGAAAAATTAAATGACTCCCCCAAGGTCACACCAGTAACAAATGGCAGAGCCAGGATTCAAAAAGCTGGTACTCTCTTTGCTGTACCATGAGTCTCCAAGGTAAGATAATTCCTAATTCTACACCTATAGTTACATGACATTTTATCATTCTCAAAAGACTTGGTGCAGAAGGAGAAAGTGTTTAAAATATGGTGGGAAAATTCAGTACAAGGAGAATATCCAGGTTTACTTACCAAAGAAGACTCTGTGTCTAGTGTGGATTTGATTTAGAGCATACTGATTTAAATCACTATTCATGAACCTTGATTTAATCAATTTTCTTTTTTAAAAAGGCATTATTATTTGATAGAACCTCAATATTGATATTTGATATAATGTTCATGCATAATCCTTGCATCTTGGAGATATATGTACATTTCAAACTGAAAGAAGAATAGGAAGAGAAAAGCTTGAAATAATAATGATGATCTCTTTTATACCTCTTGAAGGCTTTAGGAAAAACGTCAAGAATGTGAAGGATAGAATTATATAGTCTGACAACATTCATGAGGACTTTAACTTAACACTAAATTTTCATTGAAAACTTCCTAAACATTTTGTTTAGAAAATTTCATTTTTTTTGGTTCTATGGTATAAATCTTTGCTTTTTTGATTTATCTCTAGATTCCCAGATCCTCCATCAGATCTACTATGCTTTCTATAATTCTCCATTTGTTTTCTAGAAACTGTATTTTTCAAGAGTACAAAAAAAGGGATTTATTTAATCACTCACTAAAGAGTGAATGAAATCTCAAGAATAAATGAGTACTGGTACCAGGCATAGAGTAGATGCTTAATAAGTATTTATTGGCTTATCTTACCTTCCATTTCAGCATAATGCTAACAAACATTATAACACCTCTAGAGGTAATTTGAGAACTGAAACTAGGTATTCTTAGTGCTTCATTTAGTACAGTGTAGACTGATTTAATTTCTCTGAATTGTAAATCCCATAGGATTTGTGATCTTGTTAAAACAACTACTGTATAGCTGCTTTTGTTTAAAAACTGTTCTGTGCTTATGAGTTTAAAAATGGTCAAAGGTGTGTGTGTGTGTGTGTGTGTGTGTGTGTGTGTGTGTGTGTGTGTGTGTGTGTAGGTCCAGAGCTGTGTAATTTCATTGCTTTATTAGAATTAGTGGTGAGGAACTCCACCCCTCCTCTACCAAAGTAGATCAGTAACTATTCACAATGTATTTAGTCTTAACCTTAGGGAATTGTATGGAACACTGATAACTTAAGTGACTTACCTAGGGTTGTATCCAATAAGTGTTAGTGGCAAAACTTGAACCCAGGTCTTGTTTACTCTTAGGGTGGTTTTCCAGCAATGTTGTTAATATATAATAATGATGATGATGATGATATTTGGCCCTTTAAAAAGCAGGTTATTCCAAATGATGAGGTGTAGGCTCTGGGACTCCCCCCC
>CM053593.1:314935978-314952693 GCA_028646575.1 Pseudocheirus occidentalis | reverse complement strand
CCAAACATCGAAAAGAATGATAGCATGCATTGCTTCAGTCTCCTTTTAAACTCTGATATTTCTGGATCTTTCTCTGTATGTAGACATCTCCTTCCATCCTGAGACTTGTATAGTTGTATGTCTTTTAATTGACACTGAGAAGTGTCCGGTTACACTGAGAAGTGTCCGGTTGGCAATTGGGGTTAAGTGACTTGCCCAAGGTCACGCAACTGGTAAGTGTTAAGTGTCTAAGGCCAGTGATCTGTTTACTGCTCTACCTAGCCACTCCTGTTTTCTTTCTCTTTAAATGCTTAAGCATATATTTGTCAGGGGTGGCTAGGTGTCTAAGTGGATAAAGTAGAGGCTACCCTAGAGGCCAGAGGATCTGAGTTTGAATCTGTTCTCAGACATTTAGTAACTGTGTGACCCTGGGCAAGTCACTTAACCCTAATTGCCTCAAAAAATATGTGTGTGTATATGTATGTATGTATGTATGTGAATGTATATGCATATACCCATACACACATATATACACACATATACATATATACATAGAAACATGTATAAAACAGAACAGGTAAAATGATGCAGTGGATAGAGAACCAGCCTCAGAGGGAGAACGACCTGGATTCAACTACTACCTTGGTTAGTGACTGTATTACTGGTTAAAGCACTTTAACTTCTCATTCCCCTAGAAATTCTCTAAAACTCGGAGTTGTATAACGGTTGCCTCTGCAACTCATTGGGGAGCAGATCATACATACTTATTGCTTTACTTGTTGCATTCATTCATATTCCCTCCTCTAACTGGTAGGTAATCTCATAGAGGGCAGGGGCTGGTTTAAAAAAAAATTGTCTTTGTATACCTCCTGCCTAGCTCTGGGACTTAAAACATGCTTGTTGGATTGGATTTTAGTTTAAATTGAATTTTCCTTTCCAGATTTTTACATTTCAATGCCACTATTGTGCAGGTATTACAGCTGACTCAACTTGTTCTTTAGTGTGTCCTAGAAAGCATTTCTTCAACTCACCTGCCCCATTTTCATTTTCTGTAACTAAACCTGTGACTCTTTATTCTGTTGTCATTGCTGACTTCCTTAAATGAAGGAGGTAATGGTTTTCTCCAGTGTCATTTTATTTGATGCTACACAAAAAGCCTAAGAGGTAGAGGTGATGGATAAGCTGTGTGTAGGTAGTAGACCAAGTCTCAGAGTATCTACTTGTATATCCAGTTGGGCGACATCATCACTTGAGCCTTTCATTTGGTCATGATTCTACATCAGTGCCAGACTTTGTCAAAGCAAGACATCGTACTTTAGTACCAATTTTCTCCTTAAGTAGTTGTCTGCAGCATTGTGGACTTCCATTAATCAAACAGTACAGCTCTCTCTTTTTAGTCATTAATAATATCAAACAAGATGGAGGCTTTCCATTAACCCAATGTGATATTCAGTTACTAGGGAGATCTCTCTCTCTCTCTCTCTCTCTCTCTCTCTCTCTCTCTCTCTCTCTCTCTCTCTCTCTTTCTCTTTCTCTCTCTTTCTTTCTCTCTCTCTCTCTCTCTCTCTTTCTCTTTCTCTCTCTCTCTCTGTATCTCAACAAAACCTAATGTTTAAATCTATGAATGAATCAGACAATTGTATTTTCCATTTCCATTATACATAAATACAACCTTGCTCATGAAAGCTAAAGTTAGAAGCTAGGACCTGCTTCCTTTCAGGTTAATGGATTTCCCCTCATCAAGCTGTCCTTCTTTCATGTAAACTAGACCTTCCTTTACTTATTTATTTTTTTATAACAGTTCTTTTTCTTAATAGGATTATTCATCCTTCTAATATCAACAGCAATTAGACTCACCTCATGGTGTGTCATGCCAAGTCAATCTGGGACTGTCTGAGTGGGATGATCTTAGTCTTGTCTCAGTAACCAACTTTGACAACCAAAACAAAGCAGCAGGCATAATACACGAAGAGAATTAACAATAAAGGATCACAGATGACAAGAGCTGCTTGAACACTATGGTTGGCCCTGTCTGTTCCCCCCAAATGGAAATAATGAAGTGGGTACATTATGCCAGGGAGATATGGGTCATTGCAGTACAGTGCCCAGGGTGAAATTGTATTTTTAAGGAAAGGATTCATAAGTTATCAAAAGAAGTCTCCTTATACATCTCTGGAACATTAGCTATATCTTCAAATTCAAATTTATTCTGTAATCTTATTGGAAAACATTTGTATAGATCATAAGTAGATTCTCTTGGGTTTAGTAATTCAGCATATTGTAATTATGAGGAGAAATTGAGATTAGATGGTGATTTTTCATCTATTTAATCACTGTAAGACATTCCACTTTTTAAAAATCCTTTTATTCAACACGTTTCAAAGGTGGGAAAATACTTAACCTTCACTTTGTAGTGGAGAGAATGCTGGCTTTAGAATCAGGAAGACCTCAGTTTGAATCTTGCCTCAGATGATTACTGGTTTTGTGCTCTGGGAAACTCACTTAACCTCAGACCCTGTTTTCTCATTTCTAAAATGGGATTGCTAATAGGAAGAAATATCCTAACAAACTGGAGAAATTATGAATATGAGAATAAGGTTTTAGGTAGGATTATTTGTTGTGATGCCAAATAATGTGCAAATCCTACTCAAATTGGCATTGAATACCAAAGATAATAATGTATGTGAAGTGCTTTCCAAACCTTAAAGTGCTATATGTGTTAGGTATTATTATTATTTTATAGTTATTCAACTTCAGATCTACCTTTGTTTATCTCCAATTGTATTTAGGATTAAACTCCCAACTCCAGATCCTGGTATAGCCAAATGTTCCTAATCTTTTAGGGATTCAGTTCAAGGAATGATTAAATCCCTATTGTTTTCTGAATTCATTGTCTAGAACTGCTGACTGAAAAGCAAAATGTAGATAAACCAGTCCCTGCCTTCAGGGAGCTTAACCTCTGCCTAGTGGTCCATAGCTAGGACAGTTAGGACCATAGATTGGAGATTTAGGAAGTTTGAACTCACTGACTACATTATGGAAAATGCTTACAGAATGTTCAATTCCTTTCAAATTTAGCTAAATGAACTCCATGGCATTAATAGCACTTTCACTGGCTGTGAATAAATGCCAAATGCTATAACAAATTTCTGATTTGGCCTGATAGAACCAGGATGGCCCTAGATGTGTACAAAAAAGAACAAGACTTTGCCCTTTTTCTGCATGTCTACATTTAGTAAGCCCAGGATAATAGTGAAACTTTGCATGAGCACAGAGCAGCTTTTGACTTTACCAGTGAAAATAGCCCTTATCTACACAAGACACTGGATAAAGATTGTAGAGTAGAATAGGCCCTTGACCTTTAGGCAGCATTTTATCTAAGATGTGGGATAATGACATAGATGGTTATTAGGGTTGCACAGCCAACCCATACAAATTAAATGAATTAGTTATATATACACGAAAGCAAATAATTCACTAAATAGATATTTGTCAGCCTCATGGAGAATGTTTGTGTAACGTCTCAGCAAAAGAAAGATTCCCTATTAATTACAAGGTTCTCCTCATGCTCTGATTTGTACATGATATTTTGCTAATTGCATTGGACCTTAGTTTACTTGGGAATCTTCCCAGTGAAATCTATAGCAATAGGAAAGAACTTGGTTTAATGATCCCCACTGGAAAAACCAAGTGAATGATTCCGATATATTGCCAAGACTATGACTTGCAGCTCAACTGATGGTCCATCAAATTAGTCCATTAATACCCACTCTCTAATTAATCTGTTTATTCTGACTTTATATTTAAAATTGATGATGTATATGTATATGTGTGTATATGTAACAGTAAGCAATTTAGCAGATACTTAGCCCTCGGTAACTTAGGGCAAAGTACCTCTTAGTACTTGGTACTTGGTACTTCAGAGAGAGGCAGAAGGTGCGAACTCTTTCTCCTGTGTGAACTCTGTCTCCTGTTGCTGACCTGGCAGGAGGGGTTTGGCTGAGACAGGAGGCCAGTGTGTGCATATAAGAAGAATTCCAGAGACAGAGAATCAGAATTGGGAATTTTCCTGCTGGTGGAGGGAGCAAAATTGTCCCAGCATCTGGAAGCCGGCCACTGGACTAGGAACTGAGTTGGAGCTTTATATGACACCAGAATCTGGTGAAGGCTTTCTGGAAGGCCAAGATTTCTCCTGGGTCCAAGGGCTAGCTGAACTGTTGGAAGACTGAAGCAGCTTGAACAGGATATGTCTTTGTTTGTTTGTGGCTTGGTTGATCCATGAGCTCGTTGAGTGTATCAGGAACTATGCAGAGGACTGGACGAAAACCTGGGAGCTGTCTGCCTCTGAATCCAAGTGACTGTTTGGTGGATTCAGGTAGGAGCTGGGACACAGAAGGGGATCCCCGGAATCTGAGAAACCATCCAGAGTCAAGATGAAGAAAAGGTCTCTCCTTGGATGTATGATGAAATTGAAGTTTGTTGTACACTGAGGGGTGGAGGGTTTGTGTAATTTTCTAATGATTGTATTTAGTGAAGATAAGTGACTGATTAAGTTCATCTATAATTGCCCCATGAGTGGAAGATTCATTATTGAATTGTGAATTGATTGAATGATTAAGTAAAGAGGAAAATCAGATGATTATTCTTTTGTTCTTCTAAATATTGTGGCCACTGTAGTGAAAACTATGTGGCCACTTTAATGTTAAAAGCTGTTGTGAACATTATGTTGTGATTTTCTGTGATAAGATGTAATGTTGTGAATATTATATTGTGATTTGTTGTGAATGTTTGCCTTGATTTGTAATGGAACAAATGGCATGTTCACTATACTGTGCAATCCAAACCTTAAAAGCTGTTCGCAGTAGCATTCTTTTGGGAAGCTGCTCGTGCATAGCATTACAGTATAAAATATATGCAAATACATGCACATACATGTGTGTAGCTTGGTATCATATATTTAGATCAGGATAAAACCTTAGAGATCATCCAGTTCAGTCTCTTTATTTTGCAGATGAAGGAGGGAACTTTATCAGAGGGGCACTTATATGTTCAAGTTCATACATTTATGTGTGCATATATGACATATGAATACATATGCATATATTTATATGTGCAAATATGTTATAATGCAAAGGTTTTTTTGGCATGTGGACAAGAAGAAGAGAAAAAAGTAGAATAGACCAAAATTGGAATGGATTTCTTTAGGAGTGATCCAGCACCTCCCATATTGTTAGTCTTTGAATGAAAGTTGACTGTTGGGTATATTGTAGGCAGCTAGGAGGTAGAGTGGGATTGAGTGCTGGACCTAGAAATAGGAAGACCTGAGATCAAATTCAGCCTTAGGCACATAGCCTTAGCTATGTGACCCTGGGCAAATTACTTAACCTTTTTTGCCTCAGTTTCCTCATCTGGTAATAATAGGAAATGGTGATAATAGCACCAGACTTGTTGTGTGGATAAAGTGAGATGATATTTGTAGAGCATTTTGCTAACTGTATTATGCTAGAGAGTGGGTTTTTGTTCATGTACACTTTGAACTAGTTGGCTTTTGAGTTCACTTCTAACACTAAGATTTTGTGGTTCCATAGGGAGAGCTTGTGATATATACATCAGTGGAGAGATTTTCCATATGATGAAACCATGTCTTGAAATGAGGCATGCAAAGAAAAGCATTTTGTGGAAGGTTGAATGAAGAGGGGTTATTGTTATTTCATGCTGAAGGTCAAATTTTAAATATAGGAGTAAGAATTCTGGTATTAGATATTCATGGATGGGGGTGGCTAGGTGGTGCAGGAAATAGAGCGCCAGCCCTGGAGTCAGGAGGACCTGAGTTCAAATTTGACCCCAGACACTTAACACTTATTAGCTGTGTGACCTTGAGCAAGTCACTTAACCCCAACTGCCCTACATTCCCCCCTCCAAAAAGAAAAAAAAAACATGTTCATTTATGTATTAATTGTGTTAAATATAACACAAAACACAAATTTCTCCCCATACCAATTCATTTTCCTCACAGAGCTGCCAATGTAATTTTCCTTAAGCACAGATTTGACCTTGTCACCTCCCTGATAATTCTGTGGCTCCCTATTATAATTAACATCAAATGTAAAATCCTCTGTCTTTTAAATAAAAGACATTAGCAACTTTTTTTATTGCCGAGCCATTTTTTTTGAGGGGGAAGGCAAGGCATTTGGAGTTAAGTGACTTGCCCAAGGTCACACAGCAAGTAAGTGTTAAGTGTCTGAAGCCATATTTTAAGTCAGGTCCTCTTGACTCCAGGACCTGCATTCTATTCAGTGCACCACCTAGCCTGCCCCCAAGCCATTTTTCTAATCTCATTCATTATATATATATATCACTTTTCTTTCCACACCTTTGTTCAGCTGAATTCACCTTTCTCACACAGAGCATTTCTCTTATCTGTTTGCCTTCCCATCCCATCCTGTGAGTCATTACCCATGCCTGGAATGCACTCTCTCTTCTCGCTTTGACCTCATAGAATTCTTCTTTCTCAAGACCACAGTACCTGATACATAAAACTTCTTTTGATCCTGCCAATTGCTAGTGTCCTCTCTCCCCTACTATCTTATATTTATTTATATTTATATTCAGTATACACCTGCCACTATACTTTTTTTTCTACTACTTAGGATTTCCCTATATAATGTAAGTTCCTTGTTGATGTTCTAATTGTTTTAGTTGCATCCAGCTTTTTGTGACCCTATTCGGGGTTTTCTTGGCAAAGATAATGAGGACATTGAGGCAAATAGGGTTAAGTGACTTGTCCAAGGTCACATAGCTTGTAAGAGTCTGAGGTTGGATTTGAACTCTGGTCTTCCTGACTCCAAGCTGCCCACAGGAGTTGTTTTATTCTTTTTATTTTTTATCCCCTGACATTTCCTAAATAGTTGTTGATTGCCTGTGATATCAGAGGTAGGAAACCAATTAGACTTGTTTGTTAAATGTCCAACCCTTCCCTACAGAGTCCTTGACCTTCCCTGAACAGTCAGTCCTGTTGAGAAGGACAACTCATACCAACCTCAGAGAAGTAATGAGAGCTTGGCATAGCTTGAACATCGACTTGGGAGGGTACCCATCAATTCACTTTGACCCCCTATCATGACCAGAATCTTACCCAAAGACCATCTTACCTGAGGCTAGGACCCTTTTCCTTCTGCCTAAACTGAGGAGACATATCTCTGTCTCAGAAGATTGGTTTATATCCTTTTCTCTCTAGCTTCTGTTATCCAAATCACACAATCACAGATTTGGAGCTGGAAGGTATATTAGAGATTGTAAAGTCCAGCTCCATCATTTTATAGATGAGGAAACTGATTTCTGGAGAGTGTAAGTGACTAACCCAGGTTCACTCCGCTGTTACGTGTCAGAGCTGGGATTCAGATGTATCCTTTCCCCCCATTTTGTGCCCTCCACTGTCTCAAGTTAAGTCATATCTTTCCCTGTGTGAATTAAAACCCACAAAATACAGGCTTTTAAAAAAAATAGCATTTATTGCTAACAGTAAATCTCCTTCTGTAAAAAAAAGAGAAACAGAAGAAAGTCTGATTCTTCTCTAAAAACCTCAGTCTCAAAAAGCAGTTATAAGAGAAGTAGGGAAATACTAGGCTCAGATGTTCAAGTAATTGATACTTCTTTCTAGGAGACCAAAAATGTTAATATTAGAATGGCATAAGCAGAAGGGAAGCCCTGGCTCGTACTTATCTTTTATAGAATGACAGCGTGCTCAAAGGGTTCACCGAGCTCTGGAGCAGGCAGCAAGCAATACAGCTAAAGGACATGGCTCTTCTGGAGTCAACAGCCGAATATCCAGAGGGAAATGAAGAGATCAACACTGAAATGCATTTAGAGATGGAAGCCTCAGAGGGGGGTTAGGATGACACATGAAGGAGCATTTTGAGATCTATATTGGTAGAACTAGTTTCTGGGGAAAAGGATCAAATTCCTATTATCTTCTCAATGCAGACCATTTGGAAAAGGGATATAAAAAAAATTTCCAATATTTGGAGATTGCTTGGTACATACTGCTGCTTATGCTCAGCAAAATATATAGTTAAGGGGAAAAAAAGATCGACTAGTAGATATCCTGGTCTTCTACTTGCATCAGAATTCTGTGATAATGGCAAGAACAAAGCTTTCCATGGCAACAGACGCTGTATATCCAGCACAAACACTATCTATTTCCCTTGAAGAAAGTATTAAAGTTTCAACAGACAAATTCAAAATAAAGTCCATGATTCCAGCATTTTGAAGTCTATTTCCCCATGAGCTCTAGAGAGGAATACAATGAAGCCTGCCTTTGCCTCATCTTTTTGAAGGCCATTTCTTGGCCTCTTCCTTAAAATGGCAAGTCAGCCTTCAGGTCAGTACATATTTTGAGGGAAAGAAGTATTACTGCCTGGGGGGAAAAAGGCATAGTTTGGAGGATGTACAGGTTTATTGCTATTGAATTGCTTCTGGAATGCTTGGATTTTCTACCTTTAATACGGGTTGCATCACTGGTTGCCCATAAATCCTTGATGGCGTTTCTTCCCTTTTCTATAAATACTGGCCACATGGCCATAGATCCTCTGCCACTAAATGGGCATTTCATGTATGGAAATAAGGCAGACTGCATGTGCAATAGCTTGGGATGTTTTCATAATTACACACCAAACACATGTTACTTTGCAATTGGAAATAGCCGATACAGTGTATGCAGTTCTGGGCAATCTTGATTGCATATTGCAGATTGCAATTAGATTTTTCAAAAACACTTAATTGTACAGTGTGGATGCCTCCCTTTGCTCACTCCAATTAGGCAAGTAGCATTGCCTGGGGCCAGAGAGTAATCTACTCACCATTGTAACAGAGTGGGTAGGGAGAGAAAAAGCTGGCTGTAGAGTGAACATTGTGCCTTGTTTTTTTTAACATGCAGAACTGATGTCTTGTGGACTCCATTGATTATGCTTTCTGAGAGTGGAAGCTAATGACATGCTGTGAATATATGTACTGTACATAATCCCTATTCAGGTTTGAAACTGTGTTCTTCCTCTAAACTTCCATTCTAAAGAGAGAATGTTGGAAAGGAAAATGGATGGTTGTGTTTTATATTTCTTTCACTTTAGAATTTCTGGTGCAAGTTGGGCATCTGTGTCTTTTGGGATTGTAAATTACATTTCAGTGTTTCTGACTTTCTCTATATATTTTGAAATTAAGATGGTATGTAAAAATTATTCATAATTCACGTGGCTCTGGCCTCTCTGTTGGCTCTTAGCGTGTGTGCTGGGTGCTATTCATTTTAATTGAAAATATTCTAAAAGCAAGATTGATGTGTTTTCTATCCCCCCAAAATAGAAACAGGTTCTGTGCTTATAATTGAACACTCAATGCCCCCTTTCCTTATTAACATGCCCTCTCTAATTTGTGCCTCTGTTTGCACAATATAAATGGCCTTTAACAGTCCTTCATTCATACAATGGTCTCTGTAACCCAAAGAAAATTAGTGGCAGGCTAAAACCTATTTTTTACTGACACTGAGACAAAAATGCTAATTACCTTAAAATATTCTCAAGTGTATCTCTCTGGCATGCTTCCAGGCAAGACTCAAAACTTTTTTTCTCCCTACTCTCTGTTTATTTAATAGTTATGATGGAAATTATTTTATGTATTTTTTTGTATACTTATATGCACATTTATATTTAAAATTTTACATCTCATATGTGAAGGCCAGTGTGGGGGTGATTTTTTTCCTTCTATTCTCTAGTATGTTTGGGCAAGTTGCATACTTATGGTTAATAATTTTTTTTTTCTATTTTTGCTTTGAGGAAGAGAGGCCCCTAAATTGGATTTATTTTGTTTAAGTATGTTAATTACTGTTAAATATTAATTTTTCTACTCCAGGTCATCTTTAAATTTCTCTTGAATAATTAAGAGTTATTTGGTCCAAGTCATTACTCTGAAATGCACATTCCCTTAAAAAAAGTTTAAAATAAAATCTTGATTGGATAAAAGATCAATCTCAGTATGACCCACTTGAAAAAAAATCTAGGAAAATAAGATTACTAAAATTTATACACAGCTGAACTTTTAAAAAATTCATACATTCATTTAACAGTTATTTATTGAATGTCTATTATGAGCAGGGCACTTTGCCAGGTACTCTGCTATATACAAATAAGTATGACACATGATCCCAACCGGCAAGTAAGTATAGAATCTTGCTAGGAACACAAGACACACATGAAAAATTAAATAATGATATTAAAGCTAAGTAGTAAAATGAAACAATAATATGAGAAGCATCACAAGACAGTAGAGGATTAAGAGCCTGAGTTTCACTAAATAATTACAATGAATTGAATAAGTTATCTTTTTAAATATATACTTCTAATACATTTACACATCTATGGTCTAATTGATATGGGTAATCTCTCCATCAGGGCAGATCCCAGTCTATCTAAAACATTTCATCCTCTGCAACTCCTGTATATAACTTCAATCTCGAAATGAAACATAAATGTATCCATTCCAAAAAATTAATTTAAAAGCTATTAATGACCTATGGATCACAAATATGCAAAATTTTACATGGATATAATCTTAAATCTAATTTTTGCTTTTAACTGTGTTTTGAGAATCAGCAAGATATATCGGAAAGAACACTGAATTTGAAGCCAGATGACTTGAAGTCTGGAGACCTGGTCCTGATATTATCAGTCACATGACTGTGGAAAGTTGCTTCCCTCTCCAAGTCTGTTTTCTATGGGCAAAATGGTGATAAGAAGGCTTTCATTAGTACCTCACAGGGCTTTTGAGAGGATTGAATAAAACAGGCTGGGCTTGTAGCTAGAGAAGACCATAGTCTATAGATAAATAAAAGATTTGGAGCTACAAGAAGATTTTATTTTATTTTATTTCTTTATTTGGCTTTTCAAAGGGGGAAGGTAGGTCAATTGAGGTTAAGTAACTTGCCCAAGGTCACACGGCTAGTTTTGTGTTGAGTGTCTGAGGCCAGATTTGATCCTCCTGACTCCAGGGCTGGTTCTCTATTCACTATACCGTATAGCCACCCCTACAAGAAGATTTTAGAGATCATTTAATCCCACCCTGTCATTTTCCAGGAGAAAATTGAGGGACTAAGATTAAAGCCACTTGCCCAAGGTCATAACAAAAAACCCTGGAGAGATAGGGGCATTTTGCAGAAGAGGAAACTGAGTGTGCAACATTAAGTGGTTTGCCCAGGGTCCTACAACCAATGTGTGCAACTGCATTTGACCTTTGATTTTTCTGACTGGAGGTCCAGCACCCTATCCATTGAACCACCCAGCTTCATTCAACTAGATACAGGATTTGGACTGGAGTCTTCTCACTCCTAGTTCAGCTTTGTTTCCCCTGCATTGTGCAGAGTCAGTGAAGTACTTTGTAAACCTTAAAAATAAATGTGAATTCCTTTTTTTTTTCACTTTCACAATCTCACAAGGTTGTTGTAGGGAAGATACTTTGTAAAATATTATGCAAATGTTATTAATCTGACAAAACTGCACAGGGCACAATAAGTTTTTAAAAGGCTATCCTTGGGAAATGTCATCTGAGGAAAATGTACAACAAAGCATTATCATTGACCAAAGTACCCCCAAATGCTTTTACACAGATCAGTAACTTCCATTTACCAATGAGCAGACTAAATTTAGATTCCCCCCCATTAGAAGCCTAATTACAGTATACTGAAAAGAGGCTTGTGCACTTGACCACACCTCCAGACCTGCTCACTTGTCTCTGTGCTCTCATTCAAGCCCATTGTAGTTTTTTTCCCCTTCATTCTAAAGTGGTCCCTTTTAAAATGTTGTAATGCATATGAGATAATTGTGCATCCGATTAGGCACATGCTGACTAACATGACATGATCCGATATTCCCTAGTAGAAAGTTGCTTGCCGAAGAAGTTGAATTAAATGTATTAACTTGCTTTACATCATACCTCTCTTCAATATTTCTGTTGAAATCTCAAATGGAACTTGACAATAACAAACATAGAAAAAAACAGCTATTTCCCAATTGACTTACACTATGATAGGACATGTTTGAAGACTATGGCTAATAAATAAATAATATAATTTGAAATAGTATGCTGTATGTTCACACTCTGTTTGATACTTCAGTATCACAGTCTTACCAAAGTGGGCACTACTCCTACTGATACACATAGCAATCCGTTCATACTTTCTTATTCTTTGTGACTCATTCATATCTTTCCATCAGTTCTCAATAGGGGAACTACCTGATGTCCTGGAGACTTTTATTAGGTTAAAAAAGAAAGTTTGCAGGCAGCTAGGTGGCTCAGTGAATAGAGCACCAACCCTGCAGTCGGGAGGACCTGGGTTCAATTTTGATCTCAGACACTTGACATGCTAGCTGTGTGACCTTGGGCAAGTCCCTTAACCCTAACTGCCTTGCCTTCTCCCCTGTGGAAAAAAAAGATTTAAAAAAAGTTTTGTGGGTTCTAGTGCAGCACTTGGATTGTCCATTTGTTGTCACTCGTTCTTGCTGTATTACCAGCTTATCTTCTTTTCAAGTTATATATTTTATAGATGATATCTTTTTTATACCATTTCTTGCATGTAATTCATTGTTAGTAACATGCTGATAGCCCACTATCTCTTCATTGGTCCCTTGAGTCACCCACAATTTAGACATTTTGAAGAGTGTGTTCCATCATTCATAGTTTTATAGAATCACTAGTACAATATTGGCATTAAAAAGATGTGGTTTTATGTCAAGGAGCAGCTTGGGATTTCTGAAAGCACCACACAACTTCCCAATTGGGAGACAGCCTGGTCTCTTTCTCTCCATTTATTATTGCTTAAGAATCACCAGTGAACTGATATATACCATATTTCAATTATATACATGGAAGAAAGCTGGAACCAGAATTCTCTGTCTAGGCAGCATAACAAAGTTGTTAGATTTTGGTGGAAAATCTTACACACAAACTGCCTAACTCCACCATTTCTAGTACCAGGGATTAAATTCAGGTAGAATATATTCCAGATATCTGAGAATCAGGATCTTCTTAGCCAAACCTAAAATGTTCTTCTCTACATGTGTTAGGAACATAGCCATTGACAAGTTGGTTCATTCCTTCCTAGTCATAGAACATCAAATTCTGCGAGCATCTGCTTTACTGACTGGAATAAATACCCCTTACACCTTATAGTCTGTCCCACTGCGCGCCACATTTTGAGCAGTCCTGAGATCTTTTTATATCTGACACATATTGACTAAATACATGCAAAGTTTTCATCTAGAACTCAATTGAAGGTGAAAATTTGTTCCTTGACTTATAAAAATTTTTCATTCTCAATCTCCCTTCTACTGCTAATCATTTTGACCAGGGGTTCCTTAATCTGGGACCCATAGGTCCCAAAGAGTCCATGGATAGATTTCATAGAGTCTATAATTTGGATGAGAAAAATTAAATTCCAATTGAAATTCAACATTTACTTCAGTTATTTTAAACCATTACAACTTGTGGGGTCCACAGGTTTCACCAGGTTGCCAAAGGGAGTCCATGACACAAACAAAATAAGAAACCCTTGTTCTAAATTCTGGTTCTACCTCTTATTCCTCAGTGCAATGTAATGTGACTTTCATTTTCACTACTGAAACTTCTCTCATAATCTATGGAGCATTAATGATTTAAAATAAACCCACTTAAATCCAAGGAACACTAATGACCATCATCAAATCCAACAGCTTGTAAAAAGAAAAAAAAAGGTATTTATTATCTTCCTTCACTTCTATATGGAATTGAATAGTGGTGCTAGTAATGATAATAATAATAATTTGAATTTCTATAGTGCTTTACATTTTGCAAAGTACCTTATCATTATCTTTACTTTCTTTTAATTAATTAATTTTATTTATTTATATTTATTTTTAATTTTTAATATCCACTTCCGTAAGATTTTGAGTTCTAAAATTTCTCCCCCTCCCTTCTTTTCCCCTTTTTTCTCTTCCCTCCCCCTTCTCCAAGACACTATGCAATTTGATATAGGCTGTACCTATACATTCATATTAAACATATTTTTGAGAACATTAGTCATGTTGTAAAGAAGAATTAATACCAATGTTAGAAACCATTGCAAGAATTAAAAAAGCAAGCAAAAAAAAGCATTGACCTGCATTCAGATATGAATAGTTATTTTTCTAGATGATCTCACTTTACTTTTGCAACAGCAAGGTAAGTGATATGATTATCCTCATTTTACAGATGAAGAAATGGAAGTAAATAGAGGTGAAGGGACTTGTCTGTGGTCACATTGCTGGTATCTGAGGCTGGATTTGAACTCCGCTTTTCTGACTCCAAGTCCAGTGTTCTGTTTACTGTGCCATCGAGCTGTCTCCTTTAGCATTTGAAACTATTAACTACTCTCTTTTTGTTCTTTTTTTTTTTTTTTTTTTTTTTTTTTTACTTTCATGACACTGAACTACGATTTTCTTTAAACTGTTTTGATTGATTCTTCCTTGTTGGAAAGGAAGAAGACTGGATCCTCTTCCTTCTCTTAGCACCTGAAGTCTGGATGGCTTGCAAGATTTTTTTCTCTTCTTTTTCTTCCATGTATCCCTTGGTAATTAATTTCTATGGCTTCAGTGATTACCTTTAAGTATACAACTCCAAAATCTTGATATTCATTCTCAGCCTTTCCTATGACCCCAGTCATGCATTATCTATTTGAATGCTGAGTATTTTCCTGTGTATGTTCTGCTGGTACCTTAAACTCAAGCTGTCCAGACTCAACACATTTCCCTGAAGACCTAACTTCTTTATTTCTGTTCATGGTACCACCATTTTTCCCCAGTCTGCCAAATAAAGCCTCAAGGTTATCATTAATTATGCACTTTCTCCCTTTAAATCAGTCACTGTGTCCTGTCAGTTCTACTTCTTCAATTTCTCTTGCATCCAACCCCTCCTTACTATTTCTACTACCCTAGCTCATTACTTCTTGCCTGAGCTATTATAATAACTTCCTAACTGATTTTCCTGCCTTCACTCGCTTTGCTTTCAAGTTTATCCATCACGGGGATGTTTGAGTGTTTTTTTAAAGCACTGCTCTGATCAAATCACCCTTCTACTCAAAAGCCTTTGTGATTACCTATTGCCTACCAAATAGAGTATAAACTACTTATTTTGCCATTCAAAGACCCTCAGAAATCTGACCACAATCTACTTTTCCAGCTTTATATTAAACTTATCTCCTTAACACACGTTCCTTTCCAGACAAACTACTCATTATCCCTTATTATTATCCTATACTCTCCTATTTTTATGCCTTTGATCTATCCCACATGCCTGCAATAAACTCCCCTTCTTTTTCCTCCTCTTCATTCTTTACCTGTTGAAATTCTTCCATTCTATCCTGACAAGTCAGGTGCCACTGCCTTCCATATTGCTTCCCCAAACCCTGAAAGTGAGCTCTTCCTCTTCACATGTCTCATAGCACTTTATTGTATCTCTTTTTTGAACTTCTTACATTCTTGGTTAGAGGAAGCAAAGTGAGGCTGGAGTAAGGCAGACCTGAGTTCAAATCCAACCTGCAAAACTTTACTTGCTCTGTGACCCTGGGTAAGTCATTTAATCTTTGTCTCTCAGGTTCCTCATCTGTAAAATGGAGAGAATAATAGTAACTATATTCCAGGGGTGTTGAGAGGATGAAAAGAGGTAATATTTCTGAAGTGATTTGCAAACCTTAAAGCAATATGGAAATGTTAGGTATTATTATCATTTGTATACATTGTGCTTATTTGTATATATTTATAATAACACCTATTTAATTATGTAGGGCAGCTAGTTGGCACAGTGGATAGAGCACTGGGGCTAGAGTCAGGAAGACCTGAGTTCAAATCTGTCCTCAGACACTAGCTGTGTGACCCTGGGTAAGTCACTTAAGCCTGTTTGCCTCAGTTTCCTCATCTGTAAAATGAGCTGCAGGAGGAAATGGCAAACTTCTCCAGTATCTTTGCTAAGAAAACCCCAAATGGGGTCACCAAGAGTCTAACTTGAGTGAACTGGCCCTCTGATAAGGAGATAGACTCTCCGTTATACTTTCCGTCTTCCGAGGTATCTACCAAGATAGCACTTTGCTGGCAGGAGCCTTCAAGAATCCAGGGTTACCTCCATGAGATGATGAGACCTCAGAAAAGCTGAACCACCTGGTGTAGTGGATAGAGAGCTGGCCTAATAGTGAGTAAAACCTGGGTTCAAGTCCCATCTCTTGGATGTGTGACCTTGGGCAAGTTACTTAGGCTCTCAGTACTCCAGCCAACTCTCTTAGATGGTATGTTACAGTTGTTCCTGATCTACATTGGTAGAGGAGGGCTTCCTCTCTGAAAATATCCCCACCCTTGTCGTATAGCGATGAAATGACAGGACTAGGCCTCCCTCCCAATCTCTCCAAATAAAGTGTGCTTGTACACACAGGCAATGAATGCTTGCTTTTGCATGGGTGTGAGCTCATGCATACACACACACACACACACACACACACACACACACACACACACCTCCAGGTTTCTGTTGGTTCTGAAGACCTTCTCTAGTAAAGGATCCACTTTGTCGTACCAGCTCCTCCATCCTGACAGCCTCTTTGGCTCCGTAAGTCACATCTCTAATTCTTATGTGTCAAGGTCATTAGCTACTTCAATATTGGATTTCAAAGGAGAACTTTGAACAGTCTAATC